>VZTA01015995.1:8633-80659 GCA_013398855.1 Mohoua ochrocephala | reverse complement strand
TTTTTCTTTATGGTTGAATCCTGTAGTTCCTTTAAGGATTAGAAAGGTCTGAAAAACCTTCAAACCAGCGTCTTGCTTTTGTTCTCTTCCATGTAGGGAGAGCACAGAACATCCCCTGCCATGTTGGTTGCTGTCCCTTAGATCATACATAGAAATAATGACACCCACTGCTCCTGACAGCCTGCCCTTTTTTTTTTTGGGGGGGGGAGCAGCATTTTTTTCCTGTAGATGTAGAGGTGTGTCAGGAAGCTCAAAGAAAATGCAATGGTTTGCATAATTTAGCATATGGAGAAGGTACCCAGAATTCAGCCTGACGTATAGGTCATATCTGTGAGAGGAAAAAGAAACAAAACCCAGACTATGATTTGTATCATCACTACTTTACATTGTGAATTATGCTCATAGCTGGCTGACTTTGACTTAGAAATGAGACTGGCATTGCGCGTACACTTTGGCCCTTCTTTATCTTCTGCTGAGGAGGAGAGAAACATCCACTCTGTCCTTTAAGAGAGATCTTGACTAGGGGAGCCAGAAGCACGCAGCACATAAAAATTGGATGATTGTACTAAAAAGAACTTGGTACTTTTTTTCTGAATGCCCTTGTCAGACAGCCTTTCCTTATACTTGCCAGCTAATTAGCATCTAGTGATAGTTATTTCGTTTCAGGGAGATAGCAAAACTTCATTTGTGCTGTTAATTAGTTTTCATCAATTTTCCCATCTTTGAGTGGACAGTATATGTATCTATACTATTACTGAACTGAAAAAAACCCTCCTAGATGAACTGAAAAAAAAATAGTAGCTTGTCTTCCCTTAATAATTTTAATGATTTTTAAGAGAATGAGATTGGATTATGAGATATTACATTTTAAGTGTAAATACTAATTAAAATTGACTGTAAATTCTAGCAAAATCATAAAGGCAGCAACTCAGAGAACTGTTTTCAAATTAATTTCTGGAATCTTTCTAGATGCAGTCAAAATGTTTTTAAACATTAATATGTTTGCTTACATAAAGAATTTTTACGTAGTCATTAGCCAGAAAAACAAATAGGCTCTTTATGATATGACCTATTAATGCTATCTAACGGAAATAATTGAGGAGACAGCATAGTGTAACTGTGCAATGAATTCTCTGAAATATATGTTCTGAAAGCTGATGAGGTGACAAGCTGGATAAAATTGCTGTGTAAACACAAATTGGCTGTGGAGTGCAGACAACAGTTTCTTTAATTGTAGATCTTGATTTAGTGGGGTTCACACCTTATCTGTGCTTTTGCTTTCTGATGGATGGAAATGCAGCACTTTGTGAACATCTCCGTTTTGTTAAGGTCTGTCTCACTTCTTTGCAGACAGAAAGTGAGGAGTTTTGTTTAACTGGGGAATGGAGGAAGACTGCCAAAGTGACTTTTGTTAGTGGAATTGTTAAAAAAGCTTATGGAGTCTTCTGATGAGATGTTACCAGGACAGTTACTTAAGTCTATTTATTCTGGGTTGTGTAGCTGTGGGAGTTTGTAGGTGTCACTCAGAAGCTGGGGAGCCACCTCCTGTGCTTTCTTCTCACTGTATTTGCAAAATTGTTCTCCACACCTGCAGGGATGCTGATTTCTGTGAAGGGTGAAGAGTCCTGTCTATAGTTTACACTTGGACAACTCATCAGCACGCTCCCTCCTGAGGAACACAACCCCTCAGACACCAAAGGGGCACAGGTGTGGCTGTGTCCCCTCTCTTCCTGCCTGCCGTTAGTGCGAGTGCACGGGGCACATCCTCCAGGAGGGTGCTTGCTGTGTGTGCTAAGGGGAGCACCAGGCCATTCACCCATGGCTGGATGCTTTGGACACTGTCACCAAGAGCTCACAGCATGGTGTGGTACCCCTTCAGACTCCTGGTGAAAGCTCCTCCCTCGATTTCAGATAGCTTAGAACAGAGTGCTTGTTTTTTACAGGTACATTTAGTATTGCTACCATATGCTTCTAATTTTCCCTAACCCAGTAAAAGACATGTAACCAGAATTGTCTATCTGTTTACATTGCAAGGACCAAAGTTAAATAAATAACAGTACAGCATTCAAACTTGCCAAAAGGCAAAGGCAGTGGGTACAGATTTTGTCTTCCCGATCCATGTGGCAATAAAGGAGGCCACCACTCTTTAATGTAGTTATGGTGTAACTGTTTTATTAGAGCAAGGCAAGCTATTCCTAGCACTCATTCACTGGATTTGTCTCTGAGAAAGAGATTATGATTATTACAGGAAGGGTGCCACTGCCTTGATAGGTGACAGAAGTGTCCCTGAAAGAGCTGTCTGGGTCCCAGTGGGCTGGTGGTGCTCATGTTGCCTGTTCTAGAGGAAGGTGGGAAACCCTAGGCAAGGGGAGGATGCCTTAGGGATCCTGCAGGAAGCATTTTGGATGAGTGATTTGGATTGTTTTGCCATTGCTTGTCTAATTCGGCCAAAACTAGTTGAGGAGAGAGTAGGACATTAGACTTCAGTGGTGTTTATCCTTCCTAAGAGTGTTACAGCTATTGAATGTTGGTGAAGGATTCGTGCTTAAATTTGCGGGTGATAAATGCAAAGCAAAAGGGAGCAGCCAGTTCCCTACGTCATGTGTTGTTAATCAGTGGAAATCCTTGCCGCAGGCCATTGTGCGCATTAAAACATCACACAAATTCCTGACAGTGCTCTCTGGAGAATTAGTAAATGAGAGAAAGCATGCTTGGCTTAAGAAAAGCTGTGGCTGTAAATGTTTGGAGTACAGGAGAGTCCTTGAAGGAAGTGTAGTTCCTTCTCTTCATATGCCCATTCCTGAGGCTTTCCCTTAGCCACTGTCATGTTTCAACCCCAGCCACCAGCCAAGCCCCAGGCAGCCACTCGCTCTCTCCCCCACCAGTGGGATCGGGGAGAGAATAGGAAGGGTAAAAGTGAGAAGACTCGTGAGTTGAGATAAAAACAGTTTAATAGGGAAAGCAAAAGTCACGCACACTAGTAAAGCAAAACAAGGAATTAATTAAGTGCTTCCCCTGGGCAGGGAGGTGTCCAGCCATCTCCAGGAGAGCAGAGCCCCATCACACGTTGAGGTTACTTGGGGAGGCAAAAGCCATCACTGAGATGTTCCCCTTCTTTCTTCTTCATCCTCCGCCTCCCCTTTATATACTGAGCATGATGCCATTTGGTCTGAAATATCCCTTTGGTCAGTCTGGGTCACCTGTCCCAGCTGTGTCCCCTCCCAGCCTCCCATGCACCCCCAGCCTCCTCACCAGTGTGGCCATAGGAAAGCAGCAAAGGCCTTGGCTCTGTGTAAGCCCTGCTCAGCAATAACAAAAACATCTCTATATTATCATCACCATGTTCAGCACGAATCCAGAACACAGCTCCATACGAGCCACTGTGAAGAAAACCAACTGTACTCCAGCCAAAACCAGCACAGTGACATTCCTCATGGCTCTATTCTTGTGGTTTTGTTGAATGCTTTGCCTGATGGATTGCTCGGAGTCTTTTTCCTGTATATCTTTGCTTACAGTGTCATGTGTCTGTGTATTCAATGGTTTCTAGTCCTGAGAAGATGGCTGGTTTTTATTTGTTTAAGTAGGATAATTTCAGAAAGTCATTTCCACAGAAACTGTTGGAGAGACTAAAGAGTTTGGAAGACTGCTATCAGCAAATGCTCTAGACAAGTAAAGTAATATTAGGAGAACATGAAAGCATATATTTTTTTTTCGGGTTGGGAGAGGAAAGCTGGGACAGAGAGCACTCAAGGGCTCTCTCACGACACTCCTTTCCTTCTACAAATGCTCTTATGCTATTCTTGCTTTTACTCTTGCCTCAATATAAAACCGAACAAAGAGAATTTTCAAATGAATCAAACTAGAAAGCCTTTTTGAAGTATTTTCCAAGATATCTTGGCCATGCCCTATCACTTAAAAATAGGCCTTGATTTCACCCTATATCATAATAGTACTATGTCAGAAATAGTTGCAGGAAGGAAACAGAAATTGTTACCACCTGGAGCCAGGTAACTATTATTTCACATTCCTCAAGTCTATGGGGAGTTTATTGTAATTATTTTTTATCTAATTAATCTATTGTTTCCATCAATTTCACTTATGTTTATTAGTCTATATTAAACATTTTTGAGAAGGAAGATCTCTTTGCTTTTTATGCACATCTTGCGAATGGAGCCATCCAAAAGGATACAGCCATTTTCCTCTTAAAAAAACCCCAACCAAACAAAACAACCCACTCGCATTGTAAAATAGACTTAAAATTGTCCTAGCAAAATCTCTTAAAATGAAGTTCCTATCTTTTTAGCCCTCCTTACATTTTTAGGCTGGTGACTTAAATTCACATCCAGACTCATTAATTTTACCTTTTCTTCTGGCGCAGTGAAGGTAAAATGAATAGCACCATAGATTTAAGTGCTCTGTGGCCAGAGGTAGAGCCAAGATCCTCAGTGATAACCTTTGTAATATTGGACAACAAACCACAACAAGAGTTGCTATGTCAGGCTCATGAGTATGTGTCTGAGTTATAACACATCCTTAATAGTTAGCTAGCTTTGATTACAAGGCATCAGGCAATGGTAAAGCCTCTGCATTTCAGTGTGGTGTTGCAGTGATTAAACTTCTAGCCTGAATTTGGTTAGCTTCAGCTTCCACTGATGTGAATTGTTGTGAGTTTGTGTGAGGAAAAAGCAAAGAATATCTTCCACACTGAGACTATGCACTGACTGCCTCCTTATCACATCTTGAATAAAATAAACAGATTGTTTAATGTAGATGCTTCCAATATGAGTAGTCAGATTAAGATAATGGAAGCTTTCTGTGGGGACAAGATAACACACCTTGTTTCTCCATAAGTCAGTGCTTGCCTGCTGCTGACTGGAAAATGCGTATAACACGTGTCCCATTTTCTGAGACATTTTCATGGATAAAGAATGCTCTCAAAGTTGCAAGTGTGACTTAATGGTGTCCAAGACCTGTAGAGATGAAAGGAGCTTCCCAAGAAAACAATTTTCCTCTAGATTTTCTGGTGCTGAAGCTATTAGCAGCTGTTTTCAGCAAAGTAGGAGATTGTCATACTGCAGGACTCAGTCTTTTGTCGGTGGGAAGGTGTGAGACTGAAAGATGTGTGAAAATTTTCTCCCTTAATGTTGGCCATAGTTAATATGTTGACCTCCTGCGCGATCTGCTTAATTTTCAATTTCCTATTTCCTTAGCAGTTTCCTAATTACTTTTGTAATATTCATCCAGACCTTATGGACTGTGCTCATAGTCCTGTGACAATGCAGGTGAGCAGAAAAGGTAAAAAATACGCCTTTTGCTGTTCATAAGCTTCATCCTCATGACCATCTTGTCCTAGGAACAAACTGGAAAAGTTGTCTATTAATCTTTCTTCAAGTCAGGTGCAATTTCTGCAGCAAATGTGATTTTCCCTTATGCAATCCTTATCCTCTTCCTTTGCTGCTGCATGTTTCTAAAGCAATATGGGCAATGCCCCCTCTGCTGTCCTAGCTCACATCCTTGTGAGTTGCACTTGCTCCCAGAAGCAGCTCTACCAATGTCAATGAGAATATGTTGCAAAAAGCAAATGTCTATTTAGCTATCGTTATGTACTAGCTTATAGTCATTATCTAATGCATCTAACTTTGAGGGATGGCTCCTGACATCAGCTTTGGGGATATTACATTTGACCTGTGCCTAAGAAGCAGTTCAGACAGTTTTGGTTTGGCCTTGGTCTTGATATAAGGAAAGAGATTCTTAGATTTCCATTTGTTATTTGGAAAAACAATGCCAATTTTTCAGTAAATGCTACAGTTCATGTTGAAAGGACAGTAAGTCACAGTCAGATTTTCGAATCTGTTAAGCAAAGTATGCTGCTTTTGAACTTTCAGAGCGTAACTGATTTGGGGGTCACAGTGATTTGATCTCAATCATCTTTCATGTGTACCATGGAATCGCTGATAAATTTGTTTAGTCTGTACTGGCTTGAGAAAGAAGAGAAAATGATCTGCTGAAGCTGATGTGAAGGGTGCAAATGTTGGGAGTGAATGATGTTCCCTCTCACTAACCAGTCAGCTTGACAGAAGACAAGTAGCTGTCCCTGTTTCTTGCAGGTCCTTTTAGTGACCCGAGTGCCTCTCTTTGGGTGGGTGTACCTGTGCTTTGGGGCTGTGTCTCTTCCCTGCTGCCAATCGTCTGGAAGGGAAGAGGTGGTTCTCCAGTGTTTTCTCACCCAGGTAGACTGTCCCTGCACTCCACTTCAGCAAAAATCAGCACTGACCTGTGCCTGCGTCTATGTTTTCACTCAGTCCACTGCACAACATGTGGCATAATGTGTGTGGCATGGAAACTGGGGCACATCTGGTGCAATCAGGTGTCTGCAGACACTGCTGCAGTGTCAGGGGGTTCTCTAACCTTATAAGATTTTACTCAGCTTGATCTGCACTTACTCAGATCAGCTCTAAGTTTGCGAAAAAGTTTTGTTTATTGTTTTTCCAAATGATATATTTAATTTATATATACTCAGTGGAGTCTTGACTTGTATGAATGTTTATCCCACAGGCAGTGTTAAGTATCTTGCAAGCAGATCTATCTGTGCTTTTCATGGTGTTCATTTATCTCCATAGCCCACTCAAGGCTGAGTTTCAGCACAGGAAATGCTGAAAATGCGCAGTGCTTCAGTGTATGAGCTGTTTATCTTCAGATGTACTTTTCAGGGTCTGGTTTGTGTGGTGCACCAAAGAAAAAAGATCAAAGTGACATATCCTGTAATTTCATTACCTTTGTCTTAAAACTTTGTTTGGGCCTGTTCTCAATAGAATAGCACTGGGACCAAAACAGATATTTGGAAAAATCTTTGAAGTTTGAAACATATGGGAGGTAGAACAGACTTGTGACAGTAGACTCTGCTTGAAAGCTAAACTGGTAATTTAATGTACTGAATGCATTATGGAAGCTGTTCATGTTTAAAAGCATTGACAAAGCATCAGTTCCTAAAGAAAACCAAACTCTGTCTTAGATTTGCACAAACGCTCAGTTCTGGTGTTGGCAGTGAAACATATTTATCCCAGAACCACTTTTTGATGTTCCTTAGTGCTTTACATCCTATCTAGTTATTAGCAGCAAACTTCATATAAAGCAGCTGAGAAATATTGCCAGGCCAGAAACTAAACTCTGTGTTATATACTTTTGAGTATGTTTAAATGATATACAAATAAGAGAGCTTCCAGCTAAGGTACGTAGTGCCTTGTCTTTCTAAGCTGAAAATCATTAATTTTACTGAGTTCTCACAAAGCACAACCGAGTACACAATGTAATAAGGAATCTTGTAAAGAAGTTTTCTGTGCTTCAATTCTCCTTGAAATCAGGAATGGGCATTAATGATCAAGTTTTCAGCTGAGTCTGGGTTTTCTTGGAAGATCAGATCCTTAAATTTTTGGTGGGATTGTTATTCCCAAATTTTTGGTTTCTCTGAAAAACAAGTTAAATATAAATCATAAAATAGCTTATTATTTGATTTGTAAGTATTGAAATGGGTATTTGTTGTTTAAAAGTGCAGATTTATTCTTTAAAATTCCTAAAGACGTGGTAATTTTTGTGTGCGTCTCCTGAATATTTTTTCAGAGTAAGTGTAGACCACACTGTTAAAATCATAAATGAAACTTCAATTCGTATAGGAATAGATGAATGAATTACAAAAAAGAACACATGGAAGTTTTCCATTTCTAATAATCTTCAGAAATAACTCCTCATGGATCAATATTTGGTCTAAGGCAAAATGTGTGATGCTGTTGATTTATCCAGCCAGTTTTGCTTAAACTGAATAGCCTACATCCATTCTTAAAGCTCAGAGAAAATGTGACTGAAGATGAGAAATGAGTTAAAAGCAGAATTTGAAAGTAATGCTTCACTAGCAAGGACTAAGTCCTCTGTTTGGTTCAAGGTAAAAATTTATATTCTGCTCTGCCTGAGTCATTGCAGTGAAAGCTCTGTACGTCCAGGAAAACCCTGAAATGTTTGACTGATGAGCAGTGTTGGCCAGAATATAATTTGTCGTGCATGTTGCTTTTAAATTTACAAAAAGTAAACATTTTAGTTTTGAATATTTTAAACCTGAAAATAGACGTAACATGGGAAATGGGATCCTTATTCTGATCCTATTTCAGATTATGTTAAAATTAACTATAATACCATGCTTTAGCTGGTGGTATGTTTTGAAAAGAACAGTTTATAACAAGTATGTTTTCCCATTTTGGTGTTTCTGAACATAGTTATATGACATATGGCAATCAGGAAATTAGATGTTATATACTTTCAAAAAAGGAAACTAAATTTTATGTAGTCTTCCTAACTGCGGGGAATTCCCACTCCATGTACCATAGGAAAATCTAGTTCAGTTGATGATTATGGCTGTGGAAAGAAATATTCATGGAAATATTCATGAAAAATGTGGAAAGGTGGTGCTTCTCTTGGGATTTAGAGCAATCTACAGTCCTTTCCCTTGATGTTTACAGGCCTAACTTGCAAGCCTTACTTGACTGAGTCTTCAGGAGCTGAATGAAGGAGTCATGCTCAGGCTCCTCAGTTCTCATCTCAGGTTGGTCAGCTGGCCAAACTTCTCAGTGCCATCTTCCAGGCTGCATCAAACTCCCTCCTCCCTATTCTTGTCCTCTCTTACGTCGTGTCCCCGTTGTGTAGGGAGGGGAGTACTTCTCACCCATGTGGGGTTGCTGTGAAGGTCGATGTTTTGCAGACTCTGGTGCCCTCGAATATCAGAGGAATCAGGGAAGTAACGAAGCGTAGAGAGTAATCTTTTATTACATAGATGTTGGTGTCCATTCCTCATGATTTTGTTGTTGTTGTTCTCTACACATCTTGCCTGTATTCTTGATACGTTCCCCATACCTGCTCCCAAAGATTGTGTACTGGAAAGAAGTGACACTGCTGCTTTTGTCAGGGGCCTGCCTCTTCCTGCACAACAGTGCAGGCACCCCGGATGATGCTACGGTCAGCATCACAGCACCAGCTTCCTTTCTCAACTCTTTAGTTACTTCAGAAATTTGTAAAATGCAGGAATCCACCTTAAAGTCATAAGTACATATGCACTGACACAGTTTTCCTGTCACTGAATGTGTTTTTGAGTGCACTCGCATGGGTGAATATGGTCAATACCCACACGCACGTCTTAATTTTTAGTGGCAAACATACACATAATGTCCAACAGCGTGGACCTCTGTTAATATCCCATAAAGTTCTGTGCTTGTCACCTGCACAGCAAAAAATGTGCATATGATTTTTTTCCCAGATGCTCAGATTTGCAGTGCTTTTGTAAATTCTGTGAATTCTGTGTTTATATCTAAGCTTTTAGTTTCGTTTCATTTTTCATCTCCTAGGCCGCTCCACTGTAGTGAGATTTTGATGTCTGGAATGTGACATTTCCATGCATCTCAATTTCAGAAAGAAATGTGCTAAATGTATGCATTCTGGAGGTATGGAGACTATTTAGATTCCTTAAGTCCTCTGGGGTCTGAGTTTTGGCAGCAGTTTTGTCCTCTGACAGTAAAGCCTGAAAAAAGGAAAATAGAGGTGAGCAGATAACCCTGAAGGGGCTCTTTGTGAATGCTGACGTTAGCTCAGTCAGGATGATCTCCATTAGCTCCGTCTGTATTCAGTGGAGGAGAGGGCATTTGTCCTCCACAGAGGGACTCTTCTGAGTCAGATTAGGCTTCGCTGGTGAATGTTTTTCTCTCCATTGACTGGAGACTGTTTAGACACATTAACTTCACCTGATTAAATTAGCCTTGATGAGTATTCTTTCTGATGGACTAATCTAAGAACTGAGTTCCAGTCATTAGGAAAGCTGATATGCGAATGGTATCTCTGTATCTTGGGCAACTTACCCTAAAGATGGGCAAATTAAGCAGCATTATGAAGTTCTTTGTAGATCATTTTGCATTAGGGTTGTGTAATTCTGAGTGGACTTTGATCCCTATTACCGTAGACAAGACAGTTTAATGAACACAGGGGAAAAGAGAAATAAGCATTAAGAGTAGGGAGATGGAAGGAAAACAGTCTTATTTGAACCACTGGATTTGTGACATGAGATCTTCAATTTGTATTTTCTCCTCATTAAAACAGAGATGCATGTAATTTTTATTTACTGAGCGAAAGCTGAAACGTGGAAAAAGCAATATGATAACTGAAGGAGATGTTCATGGTAGGAAAACTAGCTAACCCTCAGAGCTGGAAAATCTTCAGATGGTTCAATATCTGAAAGTACTGACCTTGTGTGGCCTTGTGGATTACAAGAGAGTTTTTAGGAAATAACCTGAGCTAGACTGCTGGGCACTAAGGGAACATTAAATACAAAAAGTTGGCTCAGGCAATGCTGTGATTGCAAGTAGAAAAACAAATTGGAAAATGCAGTACAAACTCATTCACAGTATACCTATTACACTTTATTTACACAACTACTGCTGGCGATGTTTGGTTTTTTTCCAATCATTTGAGTGGGTGGCTCCATGGAGAAGAAATATTTATATCTATCTGTATTTTCTTCTTGTGAGGATTTATCAGTTACATGTAGCATTTTAGGAAAATGGAAGCGTGACTGACTCGCTATCTTTCATTTTGCTATAAAGAAACTGAAGTTCTGTTCTTTTACTTGATATGGTGTTGTAACATTCTTTCATGTGGAGAACCGCTTCTGTTATGCAAGATGGCATACCTTTCTGAGGGTGTTATGGGAGCCACATTCCTAGGGTATTCCCTAGAGGCACTCTGTTGATGAAAATGTGCAGTCTCGTTGAGGAGCCCGTCCCTTTTGGAGAAATGAGAGCACCACATTCTCAGACTGTCACTTCTGTGAAGCTGGTGCATCTTGCGTCACAATGGGAAAGAGCAGTTTGATACTTGTGCAGTAATAAAATTTGTGTCAGCTCCTGTAGTATAATACATAAACTGGTATATTTGGTTTGTGTGGCCAGGTTGTAGTAGCAGGTGGGCTACAGGGGTGGCTTCTATGAGAAGTTGCCAGAAGCTTCTCCCATGTCCAACAGAGTCAGTGCCAGCTGGCTCCGAGATGGAGCCACCCCTGGCCAGGGCTGAGGCCATCAGTGACAGTGGTAGCACCTCTGGGATAACAGTCAAGAAGCAGGGGATAAAAATCTGTGCAATGTCAACCAGAGAGAGGTATAAGAATAGCCCCATTTCTCATTGTTCTAGTCTGATGTGACTGGTAATAAATTAAACTAATTTCCCTGTGTCTCTCCTGTTTTTCCTGTGACAGTAACTGGTCAGTGATCTCTCCCTGTCCCTGTCTCGACTCATGAGCCTTTCATTGCATTTTCTCTCCCCTGCCCAGCTAGGGAGGCAAATGGTAGAGTGGTGGGCACTCAACTATCTACTTAAGACCTTGTGAGAGCAAGACGGGTTGAAAGAGCACTGCCAATCTTCCTTGGGAGTGTTTATGCAGGGCTGTCTCCTACAGCAGGTAAAACTGTGTCTGCCTCATGAGGATCATATTTCCTTCCTATCCTCAAGGAGGCAGGGTAACAGGGAACATTAAAACTGACTTGAGATAAAATATTTAGATTGGTTAAGGAAATAAATATTAACTGTTGTCAGTTTGGGACTTGCAATTAATCAGTTTTAATTAGGAGCGTTCACATTTCAAAGTGCTTTGGAGTTTGTATGATACAAAAATATCAGAAATACGTTTAACCAAAAGAGGGAAATCCTTTTCTTGCTCTTTGAGTGTGTGTGTATGTATTTATCAGAGGATGTTTGCAATTCAGTGTCCTCAAGACTTAGCGAGGCACATGCAGAGCACTCTAATGCTGTTTCAGCTGCACCCTGAACTATGTGCTTGTGTTTCTGCTGAGATTGTAGCATGAGCATTCAACACTTTGCAGAATAAAGAGTTATTTTTTTAGATGTTTATATAATAGGATAGCAAATTTGTACTACTGGGGAGGGTATGGGGGCTATATGTTGTTCATAGTCTTTCAGTGAGATCCCTTGAAGATCATCTGAATACGATCCATTGGCTCTAATAAGAAATGAGATCAGTGGGATTTAACCTGTCATGCTTCTCTTCTACTGCTAAACATCTATATTCTACCAGTTCCACAATATTCATGTGACTGAATACCCGTTTTAAGCAATGACTTCATGTATTTTGATTAAAAACCAGAAAGACAGGAAATGAGATGACAGACACAGATTTCAGCTCTCACTTTGAGGAGAATGTTTCTTGTTTAAGAAAGGACTGCTTTCTGGTTTAAAATATTATGCCAAGACAACTGATTCAGAAGGGATAACTATATTAGCAGGTTTATGTGAGCAAATGCCGTTCTCTCCCCCCTTCCCTCAAAAATGTCACTGATGTTGATGAAGACTTTTTTTTAAAAAAGCTTAAAAAAAGCAGAAATGCTTTAAAACTTCTTTTAATGTCAATTCAGCTCACACCATTAATTTCTCGTAATGGTTCGTAAAATCATGGTAAGTAAACAAGTAAATATTAAGTAAGTATTTAAACTTGCTCCCTGTGTAAATTTCATGTTAATAAATTGAGAAAATATTTTGATTAAGGGATTAACAATACTTAGTCTTTGCAACACTGATTTATTGGGTAGTACTAGTCAAACTACAAGACACTTCAGGATGGAAACATCGACATGCAGAAAACATCTTAAGCTTAATTAATCTGATTAATTCTACAGTAACGTCTAAAGGCTTGCATTTGAAGTAATGCCACCCTGTAGAACTGCCCAAACACAGTACATGAAATGGTCTCTGCCTCAAATATATAATGGTAACAGCTAAAGCAACTGGGAAAAAACACAATGAGGTGCAGGTGAAGAAACTTGCTGAAGGTAATCCAAGAGCACTGGGAAGTGAATCCAGGTTTTATAATGTAGATTCAGTGCTCAGTCCATTACCATATTCCAGCCACTCTGATTCCTTTTTCTTATGAGAGTTCAGTGTTTATGACAAAAGACTTGATGTCAGCTCAAAATAAAATTAAGAACTTGAGATCTAATTGTAGAAAAGCTTTAAAATTATCTGATTGCTTCACTGTGGACACTTCAAAACTTAAGGCAGGCACAGCAGTTCAGCTGAGCTGCTGACGTTTCAGTTTAGCCCACGGTAATTTTCTCAAACATCTATCACCTCAATATATATTAGGTTCTGTCAGAGACAGCTGCTTATAAATAGCATTATTGCAGTAAAATTTCCTGAAATTATACAACTATATAAGTGTGTGAAGCCAAGACACAGTGTTTGTATTATTTTGATGAGTATCTGTAAGTTCTTACTAATCAGGCCACTGACTTTTTTTCA
Organism: Mohoua ochrocephala; assembly: GCA_013398855.1. Classification (NCBI taxonomy): domain Eukaryota; kingdom Metazoa; phylum Chordata; class Aves; order Passeriformes; family Acanthizidae; genus Mohoua; species Mohoua ochrocephala. The sequence goes on along the minus strand of VZTA01015995.1, from coordinate 67,321 downwards.
ACCATGTCCAGTGCACCATGAAAGGAATACGTGCATTTATTCCTTTCATGATCTGTGTGAATAATATCTGAAAAGTTTCTAGTTTTCATTTATCTCACTTTGATTTGATGTAAATGTAATTGGATGAATGATTGGAAAGCATTTATATTGCCCATGCCCTACTTCCAACAGTTCCCATTCAAAATCAGGTCTGTGTTTCTTCCCAGCACGCATTACCTTGAGATATGCAGATTCTTCCAAATCAGAATGTTAATAGGAATGTGTGTATTTCATTTTTTTCTTCCATTCTTTCTGAATTTTGTATTATAATTTACATAATGTAAAACCAAAATTATACTGTTTTCATAGCATAATAGACCAATTAAAATGAAATGAAAATGTTGATAGTGCTAAAAATGAATCTATGGAAAAGTGTTGAGATCTCCAACCTGTCTTAATCACTTGAGAAAGAACAAAAAGAAAAGATTGAAAAAGCAATATTTCACAATATTCTGTGTGTTTAGAGCAGTTCAGTTTTCACATGCCAGCACTTGAAGTGATGAATTCAGAATTTGTCTACAGTACATTAAACCCTTAATAACACCTTAAAAATTCAAATGCATGTTGCATTTCCTAGAATATTTGCAGATATAGATAGATGATATTTGCACTTAGGATCTATGAATAAAAATGTAACTGCATATTTAGCACCAGATTTCTTCTTTATTTACTCTTCTGAATTTTAGGAAAAAAGTGTTGCAAGCCTTTAACAATTTTTTTTTCAATAAGGAGAACGTAAAGGAAGCTAGAATGTGAATAATTACTCTCTTTTTCTTAGAGTTTCATACTTCTAGAATTTGGCTTCTTCAATAATGGCTAAAATAACCCCTTAATTCTGTATTTCTTAGACATTTAGACAGTTCTGCTTATTACATGAGGCTACTGAGTACTCAGTGCTGTGGCCCCTGCCATCGCTGTTAGAAATCAGGTTACGTGAGGGCTACTGACAATCACGAGGCTTGCAAGCTGATGTCAGTTCCATCTCACATGCGCAAGAAAAGGTTAAAAAATGAATCATGACCTGAATGTGTGCCCACTTTCCCAAACCAAGTTGTTGCAGCCAGTGGGAAGCCTCTTTGGGATGTAAAGTGACTTGTACATTGCAAAAGTTTTCCAGTACATAGCAGGAAGGAATTGGGTCATAGATGGTGATGGACTTACAGAGAGTGGGTCTGGCTCCTGACCTCTACACTGAAAAGGCAAGACCATAGCAAGGCTCATCTTCTCTTCTGCTGTACTTCATCCTCCACTCAAAGCCTATTCCTGGGTGCACACAAGTCTTCATCAGTTTTGGATGCCAATCAAAACTCAACAAAAGTACGGTTCCAATACACACCTATAGGTCCAGCACCTAGTCTAAATTATCTTTGTTTAATACCTTATTTTAAAATGATGTTGTATTTCTTCCGGCTATTGCAAATATTTGAAATGTTTTTCTTAACATAACTTTGCAGTCTATGGTTTACTATGAAAAATATTGAAATTGCCTGCAAGCTTAATTATCTTTCAAAATAACAACATAAAACCAGTCTGAGCTTATTCTCCCAAACCTAAATAACAGAACTCCTAAAACCCTCCAAAACTATGTATGCAATATTTCAGAATCAGCTGATAAAATGACTTCTGTCTCTATACTATTATAGTTGCTAGCATGCTGCTCTTGAAGATGCAGCATAAAATTACATGTTAAGTACTGATTTAGATTTTCTTGTTGTTATTCATGAATATGTGAGCCTGTAGTTGAAAGACATTATGGTTAATCTCTGAGATTAATCCTTTGCAAGAATAAAAAGTAGAAGGGACTCAGCATTATTTGGCTTGCTTATGCCAGATGACAAATACTTGAGTGTTCCTGCACAGAAACAGGCTGCCAGAAATGCTTTTAGATCTTTCTTTTCTAAAAAAATTGAGTGGACAGTGAATAAATATTTGAAGCAGTTCCTCTTTTTGTGTTTCAAAACATTCAACAGAATAAAAGCATAGTACTGGAAAATCATTAACCTCTTTAAATTCTAGATCAGATGCAACATTAGTAAAACTTTTTATTTAAACAAAGAAAGCCAGCTGCTATGTTATCTGCCAAGCAAGTTGCATAGGGCCTTCTCTTACAGTATTTTTTTACAGGAAAGTATGAGTGTGGTATTCCCCTGCTGGTCCCTCCCTTGCTCCTCAGGTCTCTTTCCTCCTCCCACAGTAATGCAATAACACGCACTACTAAAGTCAGATAAAGTCTCCCACATCCTGATCTTTAGTACTGGGAAAGGTAGGCTTAGAATACATCAGGTGCTAGGCTGTCTTCAGGTACTGTGCACTGTATTTACCCAAGCTCACTTGAGATGTTATTTGTATTTCTTTTAAATACTTGTCTAATCTCTCTGCATTTTGGCATCTTATGCTTTTCCCTGGCAACTTAGAATTTGGAAGAAATCTTTTCGTTTTAGTACATTGTGTTATTTTTAATAACAGTTGTTCTTTCAACTAGGATCTCAAACTATCTCTCATACTATCCTAATCTTTTGGCATAGGTTATTGCTCTTTAAAATGGATCGGTTAGAATTGCTCCAAATAAGTCTTCTCTTCTCTTAGCTTCAACTGGGAAAAGGAAGTATGTTGTATAGATGGGCAATTAGCAGTTTCAGAAGTGAGCTCCTTCTTGAGCTTCTCCAGAGCGTGAGGCAGAATCTGGAACATCATCTGGTGAAAAGGTGTTCTCTTCTAGGGACAGTAAATCTTTGTTGCATGCGAGATGTAGTCAATGCTGTTTGGGCAGTGTTTCATGGCAAATCTTCCTCCAATTTTTGCTTTCTGAAACCTCATCTTAATTATGGGACATGTTCTGAGACTGCTGAATTACAGTCACAAACTCGCAGATGATCTGCTCTCATATCTGTTGGAATTTAACCGCATTTTGTCACCCAAAGAGATTTTAGAGGAATAGAGAGATTTTGAGGCTGCTGGTCATACCACACAGGTAGCAAGTACACAGCCCCCTGCACTACATGTGACCTTTTTTAGGAAAGACAGGTGAAGAATTTGGTGTAACCTTTTGATAGGACTTCTTTTCACATTCTCAAGTTGAGCTTCCTTATTATTGGCATTGCTAATTGTATCTGTAGGCACACTACAGACCTACCACTTCAAAACTCTTCACTTGAGTTTAGAATTATTAATTTAATAAATTTAGGATCCAAATATATTGTTTGGATATGCAGTCAAACATTTTATTCACATTTCAGCCAGACCTTTCTGACTATTATGTGTGATGAGAAGTATAAAACTGCAGTTCAAAAAAAGATAAACTTCCAAATTTTGGACATCCTGGAATACTCATCTCTGCCAGAAGAGAATAAGTAACGAGAAATTATAGGGGAAAATATTTACCCACAGTGCACATCATAAATTCTACCACCTCAAATCCTTGGGTATGCACGATGGATTTCTCATCAGATGTGGTGGATCTGCCTGTATAAGGCTAAGCTGTGCCACAATACCCAAACCCTATTAGAGAAAAAAAAGGCTAAGAGAAGATAATCACATTTTTATGACTGTCATGGTCCTTATGTTTCAAGGACTAAAGTCAAAAGCATTGGTGCATAAGTGTTATAGAGCTTTTTTCCAGGACTGAGCTTTTCTGGGTTAAAAGACACTTCATTAAAGTCTGCCAAAGACTAGGATGAGCCGAGCTTCCATGAAATAGTTAAAGCTGTCAAATGTGTTGATATTTAGGGTAAACTTCTGCGCACCATCATGGGCCTTGCCTTACAGGTGGAATCTATCCTGTGAAATTTTAGGGTTTTTTTAAGATAGATATCTGTTTCAAAGCAGGTTGTTTGGGCTGTTTTTGCAGTCCGAGGTTAAATGTAAGATGGGATGAAATGCATCAAATCTAAACCAGACAGCATCTTTAAAATAAGATGACCCATGATCTAGAAAAGGCTATTTATCTCTAGTGGTTCTAAAGCAAAACTGAACAGCTGTCTGGGATGTATGTCTAGAATTTGGTTGACTAATCTTAGCCTGGAATATCAATTACTCCTGTTAATTCCATGTGTGTGTGTGACTTTGATGAAAAAATCCCCAATTAGAGGTGTTCTTGTGGTTTTTATCTGTAACTCTAGCTTTGATCTCCTCACGTCTCATAGTCAGACAGTGAATACTATAAAACCACCTACTCCTCTGTGAAACTTCTGATGTTTCATTTTTTGCCAGTCCCATGATCTGTAACGTGCAAACAAGCAATGAGAAGTAGGAAATAAGACAATGCTACCAAACCATGTGTTCAGAAGTCCTGAATTTACTGCCAGTGATTGAATCACTGATCCAGTTGGTTCATATACGTTCTTGTGTTCACATCTTGGGCATATACATTCAAAGGTTGCTGTTCAGATAATTTTTCTTAGCCTTTTTGTACCTGTAGCATATAATCTGGGTTCTCCACACTATGTGATTCACATGAGAGTAAGAGCATTGGAACTCATTCCTCAGTTTACTTCCATTTGTTTCTGTTGCACTTTCTATTTTCTCTCCACTATTTAGATGCATCACAACCCTTTAAATTTTTAATTTTCATTTTCTTTACCTACTTTTTTAATGCTTTTGAGTATTTTTACTATTTTTTTCTTTTTTATTTTATAACTTTGGTCCTGGGTTTTCCCATCTTATTCCTAAATCTCACGCTGTGGTGTCTGACTTTGGCCCAGAAAACGTGGTTTTGATCTCCCCTGGCATCAAGGGCTGTGGTGGAGAACTTTTGGTCTCTAATGGGCCTACCCAGTTGTCTTTCCTGTCTGGAAGAAGAAAACACCAAAGTTAAATACCCTGCGCTTAAATAAAGAGCTAAAAAGAAATTAAGTGAGATATCCCCAGCTGCTTGGTTCATTTACATACAAAGGCCTGCACATTTTCCTTCTTCAGCAGTACTAGAATCAGCTAGAAATGAAAAAAAAACCTAATTAAAAACACCCTTGCTTCCAGGGCTGCTCTCTGGCACAGGTTCCTTGAGACACAGGAAGTTGTGCTTTTGTCAGGTGGGCTCCGAAACCAGACAAAATGGGTCTTCAGGAGAACCCTGTCAGCATGAGAATGGCTGGCAGTTTCTGGTTTACTGTGTTGGTGCAACACAACCTTTTAGAGGACCACTCACCGTTGTGTGACTACAACAGAAATGTCAAACAGGCTCCTATTCTCCCAAAGGAAAAAAAAAATCCGCCACAATGGAATTCTTACAAGGTAAAGAAACATTCTCAAGTCTCAGATTGCGATTACCCACTTCCCTGAAGGCCAGACGGGCAAATTCAAGGTTTCTTCATTGCTCCATGTCTGAGTAGCTGGCAGGGCAGCTGCTTGGAGCAGCAGCTGGAGTTGTGCTCTGTGCCACTGTTGGTGTTTTAGGAGCAATGCTGCACTTGGCAGGGGCTGTGCTTCACTTTTTGTTCACGTCATCGCTTTGCACACTCTTGTGCCTCCCCTGTCTGTAGTCATGGGGTCCCAGCTGCAGCTATTCACAGAATGACTGTACATACACACATCCAGAGGAAAAGGGCATACTCACCTGGATATCACAAGGATACTCACTTGTGTCCGACTTTGAAATGTGCCACTAGTGTGTGCATTGCCAACCTTTTCTCCTGTTACAGTTCCCCTGTTGAAGGGTTTGATCTCATCTCTGAACTCTTTGGCTGAGAGAAAGGACCCCTCTCTGCCCCTTTTCTGACTGCATGAAGGGAAAGTGGCTGGCAGCATGCCCTCTGCATTTACTGCTAGGATAGACACTCCCCTGGTGCCAGCACACACCCCACCTGTGAGTTCCATATGGCACCACGTCTCAGAGGAGTAGTTAAAGGTCAGCAGCATGCCTTTCAGCTTGGAACTTACCTTTACTGTTACAGTCCCATCCTGACACCTTCTGGGCAGGAGCCTTTGTGTGGGTATGAACTCAGCAGCCTGAGTTGTCAGTTCCCCTGTAAAATCCCTTAACTATAGGAGGAGTGAGGGGGAATATGTTTAGAGAAGGAATTTTCCATATTTGCATGATATTAGTAACCCAAACAGCTGCCCAGGATTCATTCTACTTAATTTCAGAAGACAAAATCGCCATCCTGTGTGCCACCAAATATTTCACAGAAATGGATAAAGAATAATTTAACTAAGAAGCACTGTCAACCTAGCTGGAATTTGAAACTCTGAACTTGTGAGATGTGGAGGTTCACAACACTGTGGTCTCGCTCTCACAAATGTGCCCAGACACATACAAATACACACAAATACACACTCACTCACACACACATGTCCACGTGTACTTGCAATTTCCCAGAATAGTACATATTTACAGAAAATGCTTGCCTGTAGGACTGCTCTGGTAGGATTCACATCCCATACTTTGTACCTGAGAGTGGGCAGTTTGCAACTTTTGTTAACATAACAGCATTTTAAGGAAGGAATACACAGGAACATTTGGCTTTCCATCCACAATATACTTTGACACTTTTTTGAACATTTTTCATATATAGCACAATTGCTAAAATCCCAGTTGTTTCCTATTTACTTTGTTGTTATGTACATATGTTTTTTGATTCAGATGGCATGATAAGGGCTGGTTTAAATCATGTTGGTTTTTTTAATTTTCTTGTTAATGGAAATTAACTCCTTTAAGGAGTTTCATGGCCAACAGCAATGTCACCTTTGTTTAGTGTATTTGGGGGCTCATTCCTTGTTCAGATGCCTAGAAGGCCTCAGCACAGAAAAATGTTGCCTAATCTTTAACAGAACTCAGAAGTCTTGCTGAGAAGTTGAAACAGGATTAGAAAACTCAGTATCTGATCCTTTGAGGACAGCTGCTTCAAAGGAGCTATACAAAGCTGGAGGAAAAAAAAGAGTGAATGAACAAGCTTGAACCCTTTGAAATATTTACTGTTCAATGAATTTTGAGAGGAGAGGGGAACACGATGAGGCATTCCCACTCCTGAAGGGTGATAGTATCCTCTTGTTTTATTAATAGGAAAAGTATGATATGACTACTTTGACATTCTTTTGTTTGACAGAAGCTGGACACACTGATTTAAGTATTATACCATATATATACACACACACACGCATATGTGAAAGTGGTAGAAAAAAGCTTAAAAAGTTCCATTTATTTCTCAATATTGTCTTTTTTTTTTCAGGAATACTTAAATTCCTTGTAAAACACATTTAATGACTGGATCAATAGCCATCATATGTTAAACACTAATCATTAAGAATCATTCTTTTACATGGTTTACGCTATCACTCAATGTCCTGGTAGCAGTTCCTCTCAATTTCAAAGCAGTTATGGAGCTTGAGTTCTTGTTTTGGCTCTCTGCATCAGATGGAGGTGTGTATGTCCTGATAAAAATTCAGACTTGGCAGGGAACTGTTCCCTTGTCACACAGTGTTTACCTATCCTGTGCCTGAATTTATTTACCCAGCCACTATTTGCAAACACTGGTGCAGTTCTCCAGTTTGCTCCAGTTTCTTCTCTCCTTTTTTTTTTTTTTTTTTGGTTGTTTTTTTGTTTGTTTGGTTTGTTTTTTTGGGGTGTTTGTTTTGTTTTCTTTTGTTTTTTGAAACACAGGTTTCAGGTTTTTGTTGATAAACTTGAATGTTTTCATTATATAGTTCCTTATGCTCATCTTCTGAAAGCATCTTAAAGGATCACCTGATCTGTAAAGTAAACTATAGTTTCATAAAAATGGGTGACCTTGAATCTCTTCAGGTGAGCATTTTGTCATCGAGACAATATGATCCAAAGGACACAGCATAGCCCACCTTAGATGCCAAGGGACTCAGCCAGTGTTATCCATGCAATGTTGTGTTTATACGAGCTCCTAAATGCCAGGGAAACTTTTCAATCGTAAACCAAACACGGCTGTTAATATTTTATTTGGCAACTTCATTGAGTTGCTGTATGGAGCCAGTAAAACTCAACGTGGAGGAACAGCTCTTGCCAGCCCAGCCTGAGAATGAGGATCCCACTAACCAGGCATATGCCCTTCCTGTGTGCATGGTATTGGGTTTTTAATTGCATTTAGTGCAAAGGTAATAAGAGCTTGCTAATAGATTTAGGAAAAATAATTGTTGAAAACAAAACCCAGTCTTGAGTCAAAAGTTCATTGGTTTTGAGAGGATTGTAAAAATATTTCAGGGGAGGCCTTAAATTCTTCAGTGGATTGCTATTTATCTATGGTCATGCACATGCTAAATAATGATATTAAATAAATTACTCTCCTGTTGTGTTTTATAATAGAGCAAAGCCTTCCAGCTATATAAACAACACTTTATTTTTCCAGCATTATGGAATAAAATGGAGAGATGGCCTTGTGGGTTGACTATTTGAGGTTCATGACTGAACAGCAATTTCCAAAGTTGAGCCTAACTGTGATGATAAGTTATGCCTTCTGTGATGCTCACTCATGCAAATTAAGGCATCTTTTGAACAACCTGTGCACGTTAAATTTCATATTTGGTAAATCTTATGTATTTCCCATCATGTTGGAAGGAACTGCCAGTGTTTTAAAAAAGCAATTTATTTTGTCGTCTTTGAAGTAGCTGATGCATTAGTAACCCTGCCACCTTTGAAATTAAACAGGATTTTGTCTGCAGTTTGAACACTCTGAAGTGTTCTTCTATTTTTAAATCTCATATGCGTATTTGAAATGCCTTCAGCTCTCCTGCAAATGGGTTTTGTTTAATGATTGCTGTTGTCTCTAAATGGGTCTTGGCATTTTTATTCAGTTTGTGATGAAGCAATTATTTTTGCTAATTGAATGTACAGGGAATGACTTGAGACAGGGAGCAAACAACATCACATAGTCACGGGCACTTTAGGATTGAGAAGGTCATCCAAAATATGGCATAGCAGCCTTTGTATTTCATCTTATAACTCTCCCAATATATGAGTAATTTTAATGTCTGTGACCCAAAGGCTTTATTACTTCCTCAAAGTAGAAGTGAAATATTCGCTTTACCTGTGTGCAGCTTGCCAAAGAAGTGTCCTAAGCGATGTTTGCCAAAGCGCGTTGGTTTTGGTACGCTGCTTGTTATCATTAACTGCTCGAGTACTGCATTGGTGAGTACAAATAACAGAAAGATGGATGTACTGTCAGATCCTTCTGCTTACCTGAGATATTTCACCACAGAATCAGAGCAGTGGAAGGAAAGAGCTTTGAGCCAGATCTGCAGGTCTCAGGTGCTTGCGACAACAGTGGATGTTTGTGCCTGCTGGGGAGGTAGAAATGCCCCAGTCTCTTCTCTCCCAGTTCTTTGCTGACTATAGCTTAGAGCACTGCAAAAAGTACCTTACTGTCACTCCTTCAGCGTTGATCATCACCCAACATGACAATAAATAAGTTTCAGGCTAAATCAACCATTTAATTCCTTCAAAGAGTCTTAAAAACATACTGATTTCTGCTGAATTGTATTGATGAAGAAAACTAAAGGAAGAAGGGAGATTACTAATTTCATAGCAATTGAGCAGTGAGATAGGAAAGCTTTGGAAGAGGACGAAGTTAACAAGAGAAAACTGAGCTACGTTTTAGAGAGCTCTCACTCACTGAGAGCCCTGTTCAATGCACATCTGTTGCTAAGAAAGGAAACCGAGCTAGGTTTACTGAGACTGGCAAAATAAGTAATATTTGAAAATACCATATGGATAACATTAGTCACTTGGTACTGGACAAGGTGAACTATGAGGTTAATCTAGTATGGAAAATCCCATTGATAATGTTGGCATGTGCTCCACAAAATTGGCTGCCCAGGGAACAAGGGAAACATTGTTTTTTTACTGTGTGACACAAGTGACCCAAAGCAGTCAAAAATCCCATTACTGAAAGATAGTACACACCAGATAGGAGGTATTTGCTCAAATTGCATGTGCTGGACATTGCTGCCCTAATTTCCCTGTATAATTGCTGGATTTTTATTGTAGTGTATGCCTCACTAAATTTCCTAAAACTGCAAAGCAATTTGATCAGCTCTGTTGAAGAGTTTTTTTGTGTCAAAGCTTGTAAAGTACTGGTTGTGAGAGAAGTACTTACCATGAAAGAGAAAGCCACAGAATCCCTTTAAAATATGTCAAACAAATCAAGCATGGATAAAAATCAGGTGACAGAAATTGCATTTATTTTTGTGAACAGGCAAAAATGGAATTTTGCTGTAAGCTTAGCCATGCTTTGCCATCACTTAAGGCCATTATTGCTGCACTGACATAGCAAAACTCTTTTTGTCAATGTATTTCTGTTAATTTGACAGCCTTTGGTAACATTCAGCTCTCGCTTGGGATGTTGATATGTCCTGGGCTGAAATGAATAGAGTGTGCAATCGTGGTTTATAGCTCATTTTAAAATTATTTTCTTCTTCAGAGAATAAAGAAACCCATATGCATGGTTTGAACTCTCCCCTACTTATGTGATGGGGAATGGAATAAATACAAGTAAAAATTGGTCAGCGTCCTTGCAGTGTGCTGTTGCACTATGTCTGGCCCTGGGAGGGCTGTATTAATTTGACTGCAGTGCCCTGTCAGAGGAGTAATCCTCCACTCAGAGTCAGGTGAAGTGTAGATCTGTGGCACAGTGTATCTGCTACCTTCCTTTGGATGTTGATGAACCCCCAAATCTTTGGATGTTGAGTGTGTGTCTAACAGCCACTTTGAAAACATCGGGGCTAAAGAGGTGGACAGGTCATTGTGCTCTTAAGTAAGACATTACGGTCAGTGGTTTTTTTATCTTCCATGTGATAATCATGGTCTTGTTAGATTTCCGCATTCCCATGGAAATGAAGTTAGGATGTGCACAGAAATACTGCCGTTCATTTTGTATTCTTTCCAGTGCACTTTTCATCTACACATCATGGAGCAGAAAATGAGAGGCTTGCACTCCCCTAATTCTCACAGGGGATCATTAGGATTCCCCACTGTTGTCTAATCATGTGCTGTCCCATTGATGTGTAGTCAATTGATGGGTAATTGTGTTTTATGCAGTAGATCTCGCTTGAGTAAAGCAGTGTGTTGGCTTTGGTTACGGGAAGCTGGTATGGATTTTAAGCTCTTAAATGAACAACAGATCATTCCGTGCTTCACAAAGTATAAGCACTAAGTATGGAGGGAATAAGTAATGGGGAAAGGAACATTTAAAATTTATGTTTGCACAAAGACTTTTGTGTGGAAGACGTATATCAGATGCATGGCAGATCAGCTTATTTTTTAATTTCTGAAATGCTGGAAGGAGTTTATAAATAAGACTGGCAGTGCATTAGAGGGGCTGCCTTGCCACTGGAGTGTGCCTGTCATAACACACTGGATTGAAGTTCCTGCTGTGAGCCGTGGAGCTGCGAGGCCTGAGCAACACCAGGGAGAGTAAATGAGTGGTGTGGAGGAAAAAAGTTGTCTTCAGACTCTTCCTTTATTGTGTGTGCCTCATGCTCTGAGCTGCAGTCATTAGTCCGTTGTGGGTGAACAGAGCAGGGCTCTGGCTGAAGCCGTGCTGGGTACCCAGGCCTCTGGATAATACTGCTGAGTGTTTTCTGCAGTTTGAGGGAGTGCAGGACCCTGCAGTCCAATTTTCAGATATCTATTAGGAAAAGAATCCCTCAGCATCAGGGCAGTTGTGAGCCCCACCATGTCTTGTGGGCATAGGCCATTATTTATGAAACAAAACCTTACTTATAAAAGAAAACCTCTTCCCCACAAAGCTATAGACAGGCTGGGTGGAGGGAAGGCTGACTTCTTTCAGGGAAGTAGCAAATTCACTGACCCCGCCAGCTTCATTTCCTACAGTCTAGCTGGTTGGCCCTGAAAGTGCTTCTGTCTTCGAGGGTTTTTGCAGGAGGGAGTGATGCCTGTCCCAGGCAGCCAGTGGGGTCATCTGCTGGGGGAGGCACTTTGGGCTGACTGGCCTGGCTTGGCTTTTGCTTTGTTGCCACCTCTACGGGGTATGCTGGGCTATTTTGAAGCTAGTGGTATTATTAGGCTGAATGACATTAAACCAGGAACCTTCATGAGCATGTGGGAATGCCTCTCTGGTGCTGCAGGGCAATATTGATTAGCCTCAGTGTGAATCTGCGAGTGGCAGCACGGGAAAGGTTACTTAATATTATTTTCTGGCAGCACATATGTTTTGCAAAGGGCTGTTTTGAAGGTCAGCCGCTTGCACGTACCGCTTTTCCCAGTCCCTGTCTGCCTTCAGCTCACAGCCAGGATGGTTATTACTTACAGTCATTTTTGAGGTTGTGTTTGAGATGAAGACAAGAGGTAGGGCAGATTATCGGTGGTAGCTGATGAGGTTGTTATGATGAGACATTAGCTAGGGATAGGAGAAAAGGGAGAATATAATGCATTCGCTTGCCTGTCTGATGATGGTGTGGCAGTTTCTGCTTGTGCGCATACAACGCTGGTAATTCGGTGTGTCGAGAACCACTAATAAAAGGTTATAAAGCCTGCAGAGTTGTTCCAGCTGCTGCTTTATACAGATGCACCACAGTATGAAATGATGAAATTTGCTTGTAGCAAGTTTTGTTTCCTCTTATTTTTTAATACACCTTGTATACTAATGTGTTCTGTTATAAAACTCCAGTTTCAGTGCCCCATAGATTTTTTTAATATGCACCAGCTCTCTCAGAAAAGGCAGGCGCAATTTTTTTAACGTATTTTTCAGCAAACACAAGGAAAAAGGGTGTATTATGATGAATTTTGTATACAAAGGTACATCAGAAAATAATCAGAATTAAGACTTAATCCTTTGCTTTATATTATAGTTTCTTTTCTTTCTTCTGTAACTTCTATATCCTTTTTTCTTAGTCCTTGTCTAAAGATTGGAAAATTCATAGTAAAAGATATATGTGATACCAATCTGATCTTTACTGTGTAGGCAAAATCTCCTGACCTTCAAATGCAGAATTCCTTCAGTTTACTGGCTCCACTGATTAAAAAACTCTTCAGAAAGATTGGGTGGAACTGTAAATGTTCAGTAAGATTAAGTTTGAAAAGGTTAAACTGAAACCAAATCCTGAATTAGGGCACTAAAGTTGAATTCCTAATTCCTCATGGAAGTTATTTTTTACTGCTATAAGGTAAAGAGCTACTAAATATTACTGTAGCATCACTGATTATTAAAATGGAGGTAACAGTGAGTATTCATGCTTTATGAGAAGGCAGAGGAGCAGTATAAGATAAATATTATGTCATATTTTTGTTCCTTGACAGACAGCTGCTAACACCTGGTATTAGAAAATTTGGACATATATGCCATGTAAAATTAGCTCCACATTGTTCATTGGGGCATTTTCAAGGCATCCACTAAATCTCTGTTCCACTTGCCACTCTCTTATTGCCTTCAGAGAGCTTTGCCAATACTTGATGAGTCGTCATCTGTCGTCTGCATTTGAGGAAAATAAATGCTCATTTGATGTGTGCAGGGCTCTTGCCACGAAGAGAACTCTGGGGTTTGCAGGTTTGTCACAAGTTGCATGGGTGTTGTCTTCACACTATGGCTTTAGATGTTAGAAGGATGAAGAATGCAGTCTGTTCCTACCTCTTAACAGATATCAGGGCTATCCTGTTCACAGGGATGGATGTGTTTTTGAGGCAGCCACCATGCTAATTACTGCTTCCTCAACTTGGGAATTCCAGCTTGCTCATCCAACAAGAAATACCAGAGTCAACAACAGTCTGGCATTTAGTATTTTCATATTACCATCTTCACTGTTACTGTTACGTTTTTTCAAGTCTTATTTTACACGACCAGTTGCAAACAAGAGTTGGTTTTCAGGGTAGGAACAGCTGGTAACAGCAGATTGGGAATGCTGGAAAGCAGAGATGAATTGCCCAGGCCTATCAGTTGCACACCAGAGGGATGTAGGAATTGAAATGCCGGTGTTTTGGAGAGGGAGTGATCAATGTGAATTTGAAGCTTGTCTCTGCCTCACTTCAAGTGACAAAATATTCCTGACATCAGCTTTAGGAGAGACACTTATTTTACCTGTGAATTGGTTAGGGACTGCCTTGCAAGGAGAACCTTTTGATATATTATCAACTGAAATTTTCATCTCTTTCATAGGAGAATTGCAGTATTTTTGAAACAAACACAACCAAGACTCATCATTTCACAGCAAGGACAAGAAAATAGAAATATCAGTGGTAGACTCACATTGAAGGAAAATAACTAAAAGGTACCAAGCCTACCTCACTCCAAAGATAAAGGTTATAAGAGCATCTCCTTTACACCTCAGTGCAGAAGCTTGGTGGCCCTCTGCTGATTAGAAAAAAAAATGAAAGTGTGAAGTGTTTTGCTTGGCATACTGTAATGTCAGCTACCCATAGCTGCAATTTAAGATTATACTACACTGGGAAATAAAGCAAAAATAACCCCAAAATATCTCCAGCCTTTTCAAACTAACTGTTGCCTAGGCTAATTCTATTACATATTATATATGTAGAATTAAGTATTTAAAAATAACTAATTACTAATTTTTGATAACCCTAATTAAAAAGCAGCAACTCTTTTATTTCCCTGCTACATGTTATAGTCGAGATTTTATCCTTCTGTAAGTAAAATTAGAAATATGTAAACTTGAGCCTAGATGCATCTCCTATTGGATCTATATATTCACTAGAAGCACAAGGATCAGCTAGGGTAGGAATCACCAACCTGTTCCATGCATATCATTGAATATTCCTTGTAGAGGATAGCTGTGAGTCTTTTGTGAGTTACTGTGTCCATCAGTACAACTGGCTCTTCTAGAGGTTGCACTCAGGCTGGAGATGTCCCGAAACACCTCATGCACAACCGTGGATAAATGACTGAATGTAGATTTGCACCTATAATGCAAATCTGAAAATAAAAGCGGGGCAGAAACACAAACATATATAAAGATTTGATTTTATCAGTAACCTGGTAAGCAGAGTCTAGAAAAAAAAAGAGGCCTTTATTCAGCATATTGCCAGCTTTTCTGTTGTGTCTTAAATTATTTGTACCAGTAGCATTTCTCAAGGTGTTGGTAGGAATTTCTGCATGAGCAAGGCTGTAAAATATGGTTCTACTAATGTCAATACCTTTTGAGGTGTATGGCTGCTTCATTCTGTGGAAATCTGTACTGATAGGTAGCTCTCCAGAAGCCAGCTGAAATATGTACCCCTATGAATTTATGTTGGTTCTAAAATTACATGACAGAAATGCAGTATTTCCTGTGAATTATTACTGTAAGCCTTCCTAAGTCTCTTGTCTTACATTACATTTCCTAAACTCATGGCAAAAATGCTGTACTTTTTAGGCATGTATTTCAAAGGTCAGCATGGAGTTATATCTCAATTCATATGTAAGAAAGAAAAATAATAATTGCAAAAAAGTGTTGCTATTCATTGGCTTTTCAATAAATCTTATTCTTGTTTTTACTTCATTTGCAGCATATGATATCAGGGAATGAAGCCAAAGTGGACTTTAGCGCCAGCTAGTCTCAGTTGCATATAGCAACTCCTTAATTATCACTTAGCTTCTCCTTTATTATGCTCTGTGCTCCTTAGTTGATAAGGATTGCTTTCAGTAAGACAGTTAAAGTCAATATAAATGTGCTTGGAGATTAATACCTTGCCTGTTAATTTGTTTCCAGCTTCTCATCTTTATTGTTAAAATGTACATCAGGTAGGAATCTGAATACACTTAGTGTTGGCTTTTAGCTGAGGCTTCTTGCTGCCTACCAAGAGTGCGAAGCCATAAAAGACATCTGGCAATAGGGAGGAAAAAACTGTAAATATGATTTGAATGCTAATTGCACTTCAGGTTTTTTAAGACATCTCGCTAGAAGCCTTATTAGTCTTTTATGTTCTCGCATTTCCGGGCTGGTGTGACCTGAACAGAGAGAATGAGATTGTAATTTCCCTTCTGCTGGGGGCGAATATAATTTATTTTTCTTATTATTATTGGACTCTCTTAACAGGAATTAAGACTCATTGCTTTAAAGACACATGCGTTTAATAACAGGGATTTGGTGTCTGCTGATCTCAGTGCCCATATGTAGTCTCCTACAGATCAGAAGCAGTGCACAGCTGCAGATATTTGTGCACATGAAGTGCCTTTACAGGACCACTGCCTAACTGCATGCATTTTACATGCTTTTCTTCTGATATGGATCTAAAGCTGCCAACAACAGCGTGGGAGCAGCAAAAATTAAAAGGAAAGGGAAGGAATGTTTCCAATAAAAGTTTGCCTCCCTTGCATAGTCTAAGTGACAGCAAGCATTCCAGCTTTGAGGGCTTTCAGTTGGCATTGTATGAAAATATATTTCAAAGTGGGGACAAAAAGATGACTATAAAGAGGGGGAGGAAAGGACTGCGGCACCACTGGGCTTCATTCAAATTTGCAGCCAAGGCTGTGGAGAGGGAAGCGATGACAACTGTGGAGTTATATGTGCGTAAGAGCAAAGTTTCCCACACGTGTTCTCATCAGTGTCACAGTTTGGGGTGCTTGGTAATGGAGGTTTGGGCTTCAGCCAGTAGGGAGGCAAGGCCAACCACAAAGTTCAGATCTGGATCCAAATGCCTGTGTGTTTGGGAGTAGTTATCCCTCTGGTTTGAGATTTTACTCATCTTAGCCATGCACAAAAATAAGTAAGAAACATGAGCAAGGATGATTTTCAAGTTGCAGCTGTAATACTTTAAGTATTTAAGACCTTTAGCAGTTTTGATTAACCAGGGGATTACGTGAGATTTTCTGTGCCATTTACTTTGCTTTATTTTAGCAAATATATATATGACAAGTACTTTGTCATTTGTACTGCAGATCAATCTTAAATGAGCCTGAAATCAGGTTTGGAGTAAATACCACTTGTGCCTCCATATTAGATCTTGTGCTTTAGGGAGCACCTGGTTATCTGCAGGAGAGAGAGTGAGTTCCTACCCTAGTCTAAAACCAGCTCTTCAACCATACTAATGCAGAAGAGATGGAAGCCACTGTGCTGGCAATGATGTGGCAGCCACCGGCCAATGTCACAAAACCGTGGGCAGAAATGGCCACAGTGAGTGGCGCTTGCTGTAGGACATCACTGCATTTTGCTAAACAGCCCCGTTTTCTGCTTGGCAGATCTGATCTCTACCCCATTTCTGGGGACTCTGCTGCTACAAGCATAAAAATGGGCATCCTGTGCTCATCTTCCTGACCTAATTGAATGGGTTAGAATATACAGAAGATGCTGGAGATTGTTTAATTTATTTGAACTTGAGAAGAAGGCCTTGGTTGCTGGACTTGGTGTGGCAGCGCCCTACAACCTTCTCCTTTTTCTCTTGCACTTCTGTTGTGGCAGAAGCTCCTTAATTCTTGAAGGTGCTAGAGAATCCCTGCTTCTTGTAAGAAGTCTTTGCTAGAGTTTCACCACCTGAAATCCTAAAAGGCACTTCCTCTGCACAAAGGAGTTCTGCCTGAGCTGGAGCCCAAAGCACGTCCAGAAGCTCCTTTGGAATAAGAGAGACTGGAATTGTTTCAATCATTTTTCATTTTATTCCATTTCAACCACAGATAAAACCAACACCAATCTAATTAAACAATCTTGCATATATTGATCAGATTCTGAAATTTGCGTTTATCACTACAGTGGTGCGTGACATATTATGTAGAATAGACAGGTTTTGAAGAGAATATTTGCTTTATTTGTGGTGGTTTTGTAAAAAAAAGAAGCTAGTGGCCCTTTGTAAAAGCTCAGTAACTCAGGGTCTCCTAAATAATAAATGTCTGTCTTGAAAATAGGGCTGTCTCAAGCTCCCTTATGTCCTGGTGGTTAGGTCACATGAAGTAGACAACTGAGCAAGCACACTGCATAATTCTGATAATAGATAGATCCTTGGAAGCAGTTGTCCACGCTTTAGCAGTTGTTTTAAAAGAGCATAATAATTCTAATGTAAACCAAAGGTGTTTTTTTTTTCCTTGGTCATACAAAAATAACACCTCTAAGCAGTCCTCATGCCCCTTCTAATTACACAAGCTACTGATTCTGGATTAATGTACTTCATTCCAGTTCACACTGTTCCTGTTAAGATGCAGTTGGCAGCAAAATGATCCTATCTTATGGCTACTACTGTATATGATATAATTAAGGAGTAATCCCTTTCAAAATTGGTCATTAGCATTAGCTAGCAATTTGCTAAATTTGCTTCAAAAGGTTAACGCTACAACTATGGTAAACAATAACTAATTTCGTGGGGATTTATTGCTGTTAAAAAATATAATCAGCTTCTAATAGCAATACTTTCAATTTTTTTAAAAAACAGTAGATTGGTTGAGTGCACTCAGATTGCATTACAATGGATATTTTCCTGGCAGATGAGTAATCCTCTGCAAGTGATTTCAGTTCTGAGTTCTCAGATTTAGCACTTCAATTATGCATTCTTCGTTTGTTTTATTAATTGTTTGGTTATATTTGATGATGCTGAACTATACATGCATGCATAATATATGACATATTATTCATGAAATTTTGCAATGTGACAGGCTCTGGTTACTCATGAGTAATACAGCAACTGTCACATAATAAATAGAGTAAAGTGACCTTATGTAAGCTTGTTCTAAGTTCTTAAACATAATTATCTGAATTGTTGAAGGGAAATAAGTGTTGAATTTACCGTGATGCATGATGTAGTAATTCGAGGAAATAAATTCTTAAGCAATAGATAGAATTCTTCTAAAGATGTTTATGACAGGAACAAATGAAATAAATGGAGATATTCTGTACTTAATACCAAGGATGAAGGTGAGATTGTCATGCTAACCCTTGCTGTAAATTTCTGCCGCTTTATTAACTGCAGAAGAACTGGATATAATTACATAGACATAGAATTTAGCTATGAAGAAGTATTGCTGCTGTGTGGAGCTGAAGTTCTTGCAGGATTGGCCCTGCATGGTAGGAAACTCATGACTGATGCATTCTGTGAGTTGCAGTATGCTGGAAAGCCTGGTTTCATGTCTCTTCTGGTCATACAACACAATAACCTCAGCTCGCTCTCAGTGCCTTCAGATGCAAATGTTCTGTCAGGGAAATCTAAGGAAACCTACTGCCTTTGGTTTGAATCAAACAAAATGAAAACAGTTTGCTGAATTGCAAAGTCTCATTTCAGACGACTCTGAGGTCTGTGTAGCAGGTGTGTGCTGCCCTGGTGCCTCGTGGGAGCCGTGGGTGGGTGTGTTCTTCCCTCATCCTTCACTCCTCCTGTACTGCCCGCTCCCCACATCTCCTTGTGCACAGAGATATTCCTGACTTTGGCAAAAGGCTGAGAGTCTGACCGCAGACTTTGCAGGTGACGGAGAAGGTGAAGCAACAGCCACTGGAACTACAGCGCCCACAATTCTCCAGTGCTTGAGGATTGCAGATTTTGTACTGACGCTGTCTTTCTTGAAAAGTAACATTACATAAGGAGTCAAGGAAATATACAGTGTTTGCATTAAATGTTTTGAGGCTTTAGTTTCAAAGTACTTTTGTTTGTATTGAAAGTACTAGGAAAACGCATTGAAATTTTAAAAAAAAAAAGCCCAAAACCCCCAGAACATTTCATTCTGTAAAGCATTTTGAATTTTTCCTTAGGCTGCATGATGTTACACTGGTCTTGTTTTTAGACAGTAAAATATTTTTCAGTGATTTCTCACAGTATAGAGGTTTTGTATGCAAAGAAGGAGAAATAAGATTGCAGATAAATGTTCCACTTACTGAATTCAATAAAATGCATACTAACCTTCTTTGAACTTGCAGAGTAAAATTGTTTTCTAAGTTTCCAAATAATCTGTTAAATCCTCCTCCTTGTTGCATTTTTTCCCCTTCGAAAGCCTGTTTTAGCATTGCTACTTTAGGACTTTCACCAATTGTTTAAATTACAAAAGAATTTTGAGATAATTTAACCTCTAAATAGAAGAAATCAGTAGAAAATTATGACTTAAAGAGAAATCACAGAGATCATTGGTAGAGTAATCCATTGCACTTCTGCTATCAGTTTCTTGTTGATTGTTATTCACCTGCAGTGCAGTCAGTAACTTTGCAGGAGACCATCAGACCTGAGTAGAAAGAACATCAACGAACCCGTCAAGAGTAACACCTCCAAATTCAAAATTTTTATTATATTTTTGTATTTATATTTTATTCATATGCTCTGGACTGTACCTCCAGCTTCGTTAAGACAGGGCTAATACAGCACAACTGTTCTTTCCTGGGTTTCTAGAGAGAGCTAGAAAATAGTTTCTGTTCATTTCCTTGCAAATCTCAGCATTTTAGAATGCATGACTGCAAAGAGTTCATTTGTGGAGCAGGTTCTACAGATTAGGTTTAAAGATTTAAATAGGTATTCATTTTGTAATCATAATTTTGGTTCCCCTTTTGAACTGTTGTGTTTAAAGACAAACTGACAGCCTTGTAAATTAAATAGAAATTGTTACAGCTGATGTTCATGTGCATTCATTAATATCGGAAGTTAGCTTTAAAAAAACTTCAGCGCTATTATAATGTCTTGAAGTGCTACTAATATATACTATTCTTATGTTGTCTTCTGTTAGTAAGAATTAGATTCTGCTTTAATTTACTGCAGCTGCAAACTACTGACCCTGTAGTTCATTTCCTAGTATGTAAAACTGAAATTAAGATTGTGGCATCTAGTTTTGCCTTCCTGGTGCAATACAAAAAGAAAACTGACTTTCCCCAAAATTTCTTATATGCAAAAGGAATTTTGGGACACTAGGAGAGTGAATTAAGTGACTTTTTATAATCTTTATCTCACACTCCATTACAGAATTACATGGAATAATAGTACTAGTTTTTAAAGCAGAATTAAGTTAAGCTTGAGAGCAGTGAACCACAATTCAGTAGAAAAAGTTCTACATGAAAATTCATTGCAAACATAAACAGGAATATCTCCGTTGACTCCACTGGCCTTGTGCATTTCAGGAGACAGAGCAGTCTAAGGAGAGATGTGTGTATTTTACTCTCTTTTAGTCTCATTCTATTAGCTGTGTCATTCAGCTGGCATCTGTGCTTTGGTTTTCATGCTACAGATCCTGTTATATCAGTTCCAGTGACACATAAATACTAATTCATCCGTACACTGGCTTTCCTGACACAGGTGTGTTTGAGATCATGGAGGTGTTATTTGAAAGAGCACATTGTTACATTGGTCATGAAGTCACACAGCAGTGTCTGTTTTACAGAGAAATATGTATGAATGAAATACACTGTTAGTATTGAATAAGTAAGCTTCACTGTGGCAATTTTTATGTATGAAGAGTATGAGAGGAGATCTGTCAGTAACATCTGAATAATAAGCCTGAGATGTACCAAATGCCTAGCGGAAATGTGGTTCCTAGAGCTGTTCTCTCATACTGAATGCTAAATATAGGCTTCTGAGATGAAAGAATAAAATCAGCATTCAAAGCATATTTGTGTTAGGACTGTTAAAGGATTTACTTTCCATTCACTACCAGCATTTTTGCTCTCACATTTCTCATCTGTTTACCTCCAGACTTACCACAGGGCTTCATTGTGTGCCCTCTTCTGTCACACAAATGTGCTGGCTAGCAGAAATCCAACAAGAACATTACTGTATTGATTTTCTCTCGTGCCTGCAAGTCATGAAGGTTTCGTGATTAATATAAATCAATATTTGTGGTAGAGCGGGAGTTGATTTGCGTAACTGCTGATGAAAGGGAGAACACTGAATCTTTCATTCAACACTGTTTGTTATTTGTAAATACTTGCCTTAAGAGGATATCCACTGTACCAGGCTTCGGTACTGTGAAGCTTGAAGATTTTGGTGTGGTATTGGCAGAATTTCCTCTGCTGTGGCGCCCTAAAATTTTAGCACAAATTAATTTTAAAAAGAGCTAGAACCTAAGCTGGATCCCCTGCTTTCTTACTACTTGTTGGAGGAGAGATGTGATAGAATGAGATAGAATAGAATAGATTATTTCAGTTGAATGTGATGACCACCTAGTCCACCTGCCTGACCGAGGACCAACCAAGTCAAAGCTTGTAGTTAAGGGCATTGTCCAAATGCCCCTTAAACCCTGACAGGCTTGGGGCATCAACCACCTCTCTAGGAAGTCTGTTTCAGTATTTGACCACTCTCTCAGTTAGTTAAAAAATGCTTCCTACAGTCCAGTCTAAACCTCCATGAAAACTGAAAGAGTTGTATGTAGAATATAGGTCCAAGGTGAAAGAGTGTACATAGTGATAATGCTGGGCTTTTTGCAGGCTGGAAAATTGCAATCCTAGCTATACAGCTTATCTGCTCTCCTCTGTAATAACAGGAGGTCCCATTCACTGATATTTCCTTTTTGCTTTCCTCATGATTCTTTTCAGTCTCTTTTATACCAACCTTCTATAAAGAGATCGAAAAACAACAGCTGTAAACTTTGAAATTGTAATTAATAAGTTAATCTGTTAAAGGCATGTGTTCACATGTTTCATGCATACAAGTATAGTATGTTATGCAAGCAAGGGGGATCTGATTTTCACATGAAGTCTTTATAGATATTATAGATGTGATTCATAATTCAGGTGTCAGCTAGAAATTGTGTTCTTCCTGTGCTCTTTTTTTTCAGGAAAAAAGGAAGCGATTGCTGTGAACTTGATATATAATCATTTTAAGGCATAAAAGGATGTGTATGGATTTTGAAAACTTAGTTACTGGTTTTCAAAATGGAAGAACTCCAGAACGTGATCCTCTTTCACACTGTTTTCAACTGCTTGTACAAATTCCACATAGAAAAACTGGCCTGCCACACATGTTGCATAATTTACATTAGAAAACAGCTTTGCAATACTTCACTTTGCTCACTGTTATGACTGGGTTTCTATCAACAAATCCACCTTTTAAAAGCTTCCCATGGTAAGCATGTAAGTAGCTCAGTGAAAACAGGTCTCTGTTATATGCTAGCGACTGAGTGAACTCAAAATAAATGGTGCTTCTGTATCTCTTTCAAGTTTTACATTACTGGAAGGAAAGTGTATTACAGCTAAAGTAGCTACACTTTTGGGGATACCTATGTTTTTTTATGTCTAAGGAACACGGCATAGCAAATGGTCTAATCTGACTATTGCAGCCCGTCTTTGGACCTGGGTATGTGAAATGTCAGTGACCACAATGATAGTCTTTGGCAGTTTGTCTATGAAAAACGTCCACTTCTAAACAGACACCAGCAATGTAGAGAATCCCCATTGCACATTTAGATATATAATTTTCAAAGTGAAGAAATCAAAAGGGGAAATCCATCCGGGGGCTTCCCTCCAGCCCGTCTACAGCATGAACTAAGACAGGAAAAAAATAAGCGATTATATATTCATCAACTTTATGGAGATGTTTGTATAAAAGGACTCTTTCGGTTCTTTATTTCTTGGTGTTAGAAATGACTGTTGAAGCAGGATGAAGTAGGATGCATTATTAGTAAAGTCGGACTGCTTGTATTTTTTGATTGAATTAAGGATGAGAAATGCGGGTGAATCCTTGGAAGTTAACACTGCATTCACTGATGAGAATTGTAGAATGTGCAAATTACATGCTATGCTAAATAGTGATTTCCTTTTAATGCTAAAGATTTTTCTCTGGTAGTTCTTGTCTTTATGTCATTTGTGTGAGTGTTGTAACAACTGGTGTGGCAACAATTTTGATTGTGCATGATTGCGGTAAAACTCAGTGTCCCAGAAATAAGGAATTTGCCTGATACTGATACGAGTCACTGGTTATCTGATGCAGAAACAAGGTTTGCATAAGTCCCAGCAGTTTACATCAGTAGTTTGACCAGTAAATCATGTGCAGTTTCGTTGCTCTTGTTCTGTACTTGTCTTTTGATATGCTGGCATTCATCCCTGCCAAATGCTTGTCAGTCCAGTACTTTCTGAATGACTACCTTGTCTTCTGCTTTTGAATAACAGCAGGGGCAGGTGGCTGTGTAGTTTCCAATCAAGAAAGAATGCTAATGAATTTTAAAGAACTTCTGACTTGCATTTAATAGCACCATGACATGTTATAACAGTCTGCCAAACAGAGCATTTCTTATAAATCACACTTCAAAGGGCAAAAATATCCACCTGTCATATCTGAGGCCTCTGCAAAAGATTTGCATTTGAAGATGACATGATTTGCTTCACCTTGTAAATTACCCTCTTATGATAAATGGGGGTTTTTTAATGGACAAAATAAGATAATTTAATATTTTCTCCATTCTGCCCAACTACTACAGCACTGTGCACTTTGTTTCATTTTTGGAAATACTCTCTTGTTCTTTTGCAAGAAGAAAATCCATTTCAGGGATGGTGTTTGAATAATAATTGGCAGCATGCCTGAAGTATTGACATTGTCTCATCAGGACTTTGTACACTCGCATGTCCATGCAATGCCTAATCTTTCTTAGCAAAAAATTGATTTTATATAAGTTTCTTAAATACTGACAGTTTTTACGTACTCATTTTTGTGGTCATACAGATGACCTGGAGCCATGACATACCATTATCTGAAATACTATAAAGACCAATGATTTATATCCTAACAAATGGTGGCAAAATTTATAGATGTAATGTAAGGAAACGCATACTAGCTCTTCACTAGACAGTGATGTGTAAATCAAATGGGGAAGGTGATTTTCTGAGCTGAAATAGGGAGTGTTTGTTTCAGAATTTATCCTCAGGCCTTTGGGCAAGGAATTATTAATCATTTTCAGTTTTCAGAGGATAGTAAATAAAATAAATTTGCTTCTGCAATTTGACCCGATTAGCAGATATCAATACAGAATTTTTTTCTTTTTGAAGAGGTCAAGTCATCAGAGAGTTATTTCTGTCTTACAAGTGAAATGAGCAGGAAGGAAGTCTCGGCACTCAGAGGAAGTGTTCAGCCATCTTAGAGCTTTCTACATTTTCTGTTACATACTTGTGTAAGAGATCTGTACAGCTCTGTGAGATACTGTTTGAATTCATGGAAACAAGAAAGGCTAAATCCCCAGCTGGTATAAATCAGCCTTGTTTTACTGGAACAGTAGAGCCGTGCACTTGCTTTATACCAGCAGACAAGCTGGGTGACAGTAGACATTAGAAAAAGGAAGCTTAGGTGCATACAGGTATTATTTGCTATATATTAGTGCTAATTACCAGTAATATAATCCCAGTGGCTCCAGGGGGTGCATTAACATATGTTAAAAAGAAAATAATTAATTTTTTTTTAAAGTAGAAAAATTTTAAAATAGAGAATTAAAATAAAAAAGTAATGCCATAGTTCTGCTCAGCTGTCACTGGAAGCACAAACCTGGTCTTCTATTTTGTTTTATGTATGACTTATCCGTAATTTAATTCAAACTTGGGCGTATGTTTATTTTGGGATTAATACATTTAAAGGTAAAATTGTACCACTTTTTTTGATTGAATCATACTCCTGCTTTATGTGATCAAAAATCCTCTCCTCTTGCCCAGTTTCTGTCATATTGCGTAGTATAATTTAAGCACAAATGCATAAATTCTTCTGCATTTGCACAAAAAAAACCCCAAAACCAAAACCAAACCAAACGAAACAACAACAACAACAAAACCAAAACAAACCCAAAACAAAAAAAAACTTAGAGAAAGAACTAAAACCAAAAGGAAGGAGAAAAGGAACTGTTGTCACTTTCGCTTGTTTTTCAATGAGCTGTTCAGGATTAGTCTCAATTCAGTCTTCACTCTTCCTAGATCACATGGGGAATCTTGAGGGTTTATTCAGGGAATGTTGTTGTGTGCAGGCAAAAGAAGGTCATGCCTGCCTCTTTTCCAAGGTCTCATTACTCTGACCATTCCCGAGAAACATCTCTTCTCAACAAAGCGTGTTATCCAGCACAAAAAGATATCATTAACTGTGAAAGCCAGCTACACCTAGCAAACAGTGTTTCCTGCTGCCCTCATCATTGCCCTACCTTTTGGACTGATGCACGTGTTGGCTAAGCAGGGATTTTGATGAGGAGAAAAGGGAGGCGGCTGACACAGACACAGTAAGAAAGAACAGGACACAAAAATAAAAAAATGTGTGAGTGCACACATCGTGAGTTAATAGTAGTAAATCTGTGCAATGAACTCCATGTGTTCAAAGATGATGAAAAAATACTTTAAATATTTTTCAGCTTCCCTATAGAGTTATGCTTTTCTTATGTCAAACCTTGATCTGTAGTTCTATGGAGGAAAGAAGCATTTGCAATGTTAAAACAACCCCTTTCACTTTAGATTTAAAACAGGATGACAGAAATATAAACATTGTATTAACCCATATTGATTTCTCTTTTCTTTTGGAGAGAGAGGAACAAAAGTAATAAGAAATCTCGATTTTAGTTTCAAAGCCAGTCCCTTCATGCTTATTCTGAAAGTTTAGTCTTTTATGTGAAAAAGTGCCTGCTGACATTATTGAGTACATAAGTCAATGACAAATATTCCACTGAATTAAATGGAAATTTCATCTCAAGATACCAAACCAGATTTTTATGTATGTGCTCATTTGCTTTTTGTTTAAATATAAATTGAAAGCTTAAGAACAGCATGGTAAACGATATATTTTCTAGATTATGCTGAGGAGCAGATTAGTGATTACAATTTGGCATTAGAATTAGACAGGAAGAAACAAAGCTGTTTAGCCCCTTCCCAGAATATTTTGGATCTTCCTCTGAAATGTATTTCCTCTATGAGAGTTCAGTTACTCTGCTCCAGATTTTGACCTAGGTCTATTCTGCATCATTTCTCAGTAAATTTACAGATAACAATTGTTTTTGTAAAAACACCGCATAAGATACAGATGGGACTGAATTCAGTGTGATGGCTGTTTGCAGCATTCTTAGCAGAGGGCTGTGTTGGTGGAAAGTCAAAGCACTGCAATTTGTTCACACCCAGTCTGGCAAAAAAGGAGCATAATTTGTCATTTGGGAACTAGTATGCAAGCAAAAGAATGCTTTTATGTGACAGGTCTACGCAGGTGTTTGGATCCAACCGACAGCTACAGTACAGGCTAGGCAGGTACTTCTTCTGGGGAAAGAGAAACATAAACGTTTTACCTGATCACATCTGTATTCTGCTGGGGAGTCCTCCTGCCTTGAGAGAGTCCTACCTGCCCCTTCCTGGCATCTGAGGTGGCTGAGTCAGCAGCCCTCACCCACCCTGCACATGTGTAACATGAAGCTGCCTCAGCGCTTAGCTGAGACGTGCGTTGCGCCTGTAAACGTGCCAGAGCGGATTCCAGCAGCATTGCTGTCACGGCACACACCCCGATACAGGCTGCACCAGCTCACCTGCACACAGCCAGCTGGCCAACAGCACAGTTCAGCTGCTTCGGCTGATATTTGGATTGAATCAAGTATTAGTTGTTGAAATAAATTTGACTTGCTTAGAAGCACCTGTGTGAGTTGCAGGCCAATGGCTTTGTAGATGTACTGTGAAAGAATCTCAAGTAGCCTGTGTTAGGCAGCTATTAGAAAGAATCTGCCTCTTTACTTGCTCAGAGCATTCTTGGGCGACATTTCAATCAGAATCTTGGTCCAGAAACACCATGGTAGTCACAGGTACAGATGAATACTAAAGATTCACTAAAGCCTGTTGTTAGTGTTGCCACAACAATGCATTCTGTTATTGAGATTTAGATTCTGCTCTAGTTTTCTATCTTAGCCACAAACATTACAACTCACTGTTAAATGGTAATAATACAGCCATTATAATTGCTAAGCTGGCTATGTGTATTAGAGGATGATAAGTGGTATGATAAAATAATGAGAAAGTTCTACAAATTCAGAATTATGGAGATTGCATTATTGCTGTAAATGCAGAGATAGCTGTTGTGAAAGATAAGGATGAATCTCTGAGGGTATATTCTATCTAATCAAAACATTTCCCACATGAAAAAGTAACAAAAGCTGTAAAGTGATAAAAGCAACATTAAGCTATATAAAGATGTGATATGCAGACAAAGAACCTCTTTGCAAGGAAAGTTTCTAATTCTGAAAGACAATTATGACTGTTTGGTCTCCTCAGAGTTCATTAACAAACACTTGGGAGCACTGATTAGGGCCTGTATCTTTGTTTTCCCACTGGCATAACAGAAATAATTAATGGCAAAAATGTGAAAAGATGGACTAAGAACTTTGTATTAGTTTATGGGACATATTCTTAGCTTTAAGCTAATTAAACTGAAACTCTGAAAAAACTCTTCTGATCCTCAACAGTTGAACATTTTCTCTTTTATGTTATTTGGAGACTATTTAACAATATAGATACCAGAGGGGATTAGAAGAATGGTGGTTTAATTTGTTTACTCCCTTTGCAGAAAAACTGGCTTTTAAGACCTTCAGAATTTAGATTTTTACAGAGCTCTAAGAAGCCAAAAGAATTATTTATTTATATATGTATTTTCTGTCATTCTGTTTATGCTTCAGAGTTTGGTCAAAATCAGGAAAAAACTCTGATTTAGATTTTTAAAATAAATAAACCAAACAACTCCTTAAGGTTCTGCAGTTTTAAAATATTCTGCTGCTTCAAAATGTTTGCCTGTTCCTTCCATTATCAGTAGATTTTTTCCCATGGTTCATAAATTTCCAGTAAACCTCAGAGAAATATTCCAAGGCCACAGATAATTCTTGTTAAACTAAACCCAGCCCATAATGATTATGAATTATTTTAAGTGCTTCCTCCTTAGGTTTCTTTTCCACTATTGGTAGACTGGGTTTGAGAAAAGCCAGCTAGCCGAATACCAAGGAACATTTGCAACTTAAAACCAGGGAAATCATTAGAGTTATTTCAGATATAAACTGCAATGTCAGTCTGTTTTGCTTCATGGATTTGTCTGTGGCTTCCCACATGACATCCGATTTAAGGACCTGATGCAAAGTCACCTAATTCAGCAGGTTCACCATGGACTTTGGGAGACTTTGGACTATGCCATCCAATTCTACACCTGTTCTTACATCTGTGGATATTACAATGGGTAGAGGCCATCTTCCCAGAACCTGTTGCTCGTGGAAAGCATATAAAGTTTTGCTAAAGCTTTCTTTCCATACCCACACGTATAGCTGTGGTTTAAATCTGTGTCTTTTGCAGGATGTCTCACTCAAGTCCCAGAGCTGAGGGCACTGTCCTTACTCACACACTGCACCTAAGTGTCACACCTCAGCACCTCACCTGACGAAGAGCTTGTCTAGCCAAAACTTGTCTTTTTCTTCCCCCCTGCACTGTAATCACTTGTTCTGATGAAAGGCATTTGCTTTACTTGCAAACATTACTTTGCCTAAATACTTAACCCATTAGGAATACGGCCACTCTGCCTCTAAACTTGCCCTCTTCCTTAGTCACTGTGTCTTAGTTTTGACTGGAATGACTTTGGCTGTCCTTGGATTGTATCTGCGGAGTGAACTGCTGAGGAACCGCCCTTCCCTAGGAGCAGCTTCTGCTCTGAGCTCCGCTCCATCGCTTTCTCTTTTGTTCCTTTTGCCGTCCTTCTTTTTAACTTCCTTCCCAGATCTTTTTCAATAGGAAAGCTGCCTGGGGACCTGCACTAAATAGAGATGTGAAGGATCAGTGTTTCCCTCCCCTGCTAGCTGCGGCTGGGCCCTGGGATATGATATGCAAATCTAGCAAGGGGTACGCTCTCCCTCCTTCCTTCCTTCTTGTTTGGGGACAGGATTTTCCCTTCTCCTTATCTGGCTGCTTTTAACTGGCATTTCACTTGTATCCTTTAATTAGCACATTCCTTCTAGCTTGGCTGGCTTTTTCCTGTTTACAGCATCTCCACAATCGCTACCCAGCTCTACAAATCATACACTTCATGAGAAATACTCATTGTAAATATGCTTGTTTCTAGGCTCATCAATTCTAATTCACTGGGAGCTTGGAGTATGAATTCTGTATTACATATTAATAATGCAAAGAGTAACATAGTACTGAAAGTGACTTCCTAAGTGTCCTTCCTTTTTCCTGTGTTTCATGGTACTGCCATATCTGAGTAGGTATTTCCAAGAAAGAGAGTAAAGTCCAAATACATCAGATGAAAAGACATACAAATTAACTGTACATAGAAAATAAAATTAATCATTTTGTGAAGAAGACTAAGTGGCAGAGTGTGAGAACACAGCTTCTTAAAAGCATAATTTGGCTCATATCGCTTCTCATGAGGAAGTGGAGAGGGTTTGTGATGTAACCCATTACAAGTCTGCAGATAAGAGCATAACAGAGAGATGGAAGTAAGGAACAAGAATTAGGGTAACGCTTTCTTTCCCCTTGAGAGCAGTGAGTCCACCCAGCCGGGCCAGATGTGCAGTGTGACGGTTCTTTGCGATAAAGGAGCCTCTGCAATATTAGCTGATGTGGGGCTCAAAACACTCTCATTTAACAAGTTACAATGTCAAGCAATGTGAAATACCTTGTGTAGTGAATTTTAAAATACTTTTCAATGGAAGGTTATGTACAAATGGTAGATGGTTTTATACTTCTTAAACGATACATCAAGATTTTGGAGAGGTCCTGATAAAGTCTCTGTACTCTTTATGGATAAGATAGCAAATCAGAAAACTAAATTATGTCTCAGAAAGGCGGAGTTCTTTTGAAAGTAAATTTGATCTGTGATTATCTAAGTTGATAAATACTTTGCTTACATAAAATTTCCAGAAATGCATTCAAAATGTGACTTGCCTTTCCACTCTGTAATACTATTGCGCAGGTCATAGTAAAATGAATAAAAGCTCGGTGTATGTCCTAAGGAAGACACAGAATTTAGCTCATGATACTGCTACAACTCAATGTGAATTATATAGATCAGTATCAGTGGGAGAAAACTGTCACTTCAGTGTTGAGCTGTGGCTTCCATACAGTGCTGTCATGGCTTAGGAATGGTATTCTCCAATTTAGTGCGCCCACTAAAACCACCCCACTGCTCACTCCCCCTCCAATGGAAAGCACAAAAGGCAAAGATCCTGGGTTGAGATAAGAACAATTTACTGGAAACAGCAATGAGATAAAAAAATGAACAGTAACAGCAACAATATTAAGAACAAAAGGTATAAGACAAAGAAACCATTTACATGTAAAATAAAACAATATCAGTCCATTTTGCCCACCACGATTTCTCCCACTGGAAGGAATGCCCTTCTTCTTGGAAGCCAGAAAGAGTCCTTCCCCCAGCCCTGGCAATGATGTGAGGTGGTACTGAATTACTTTAAGGTCCTGGCCAAAACTAGGACAAGTGCTGTGAGGGATCCTGGGTTTAGGAACTGTGTTGTAGCCATGAATGTCAAAAGAAAGAATTGAGGCTTATAGACTGAGGTAGGCTTTTGTTATACCATCTGATATAATTGGAAAAAAGATCAAAAGTTTACCTGTTATCTCCTCTGACATCAATCACTCTTATGAAAGATACTTTTATCATACGAACCTCTTCTGTTATATTTATCTTTCCAAGTGTAAAGGACATATCTTCTTATGTCAAATGTGCACTTTTTAATATTGATTACTTGAGACATTGTATGTGACAAAGGTAAGGAAAATAAAGAAAGGAGCTTTGATGAGTGTAAAGCAGAGTTTAACCCAGGCAGACTTTCCAGGCAGTGCTTATTAGAAAGCACAGGTTTCTGATGAGCAGAGATTGCAGTGGAGTGGCTAGAATTGTACTAGGCAGTGACATGAAGAAGCACACCGAAAGGTTTAAACTGAAGTATACAGATTTAATTTTGAGGCAATAATCAAAGACGGAAAAGAGGTTAAGGTGGGTTTTTTTCTCATTCTGAAAATCATAAGACTTAGTGTGATAATACAGTCTTTCTTTTTGTGAAACACAGACAGCAACATTTCAATTTCTTTCATTAAGGCAAATGATTTAAGGCTGAATTAAAGCGTTATCTTTTGGAAAGGTACATGCTCTGGATTTAAGAGTGCAAATACAGGGGAGTTCATCCATGTTCCTCAAAACTTTTTCAGAATTGCCTCTGCTAACTTGATTATCCACGCAGTAGATCCTTCTATGTCTTTTCCCCAAAGGCTGAGATTTTTGGTAAAATAGATTGCGACCAATTGCTTTAAACTTTCTGTTCTTCATGTGCTTAGAATTTCTTAGCACAGTGATTTTTAATTGTTTCAACCTGCACTTGCAATTCCATCTCTAAACTCTGATATACTGTAACCCCAGATGTTAGTCTTGCTGTGCTGCACGTGCCTTGAGCAGCCCAGATCTTCATGCAGGGCCAACTAAATGTGAGACAGAAAAATCGGAAGATGTTGGATTTCAAGCATGTTGTGTGTACTGTGGCTTGACACAGGTCACCAGCTGGACTTCTGTTAATTTTGGTACTTTCTCATGCATGAAACGTTAACTGAAAGATGTTATTATATGAGTTTTTGGCCTTTTATGGACAGAATGAAGGACTTGAAATCTGAAGCCCTCACAGCTCAGCAGACTGTCATATTTGCTTGCTGAATTAATGAGAGTCAGAGTCACCTCCTATTTCCTAACAAAATTAATTTGAGCCCTTAAATTTAACCATAATAAACAAATTAAAAGTTCTAATAGATAAGAATAACTAGGTCATTACTGAAAGCTTTGGGAAAGAAATGTGTCAATGAGGCAATTGAAGTAAGGAATGATCATGTGGTTCCTGATGGCTGAGAACCATGACAGAAAAATATAACAAAACCAGAAAAATCTGAAAAGAAGTTTTGCTCTGAATTTTGAAAGTTGAGGGCATGTTTTCAATCTTCCAGGAGGAAAGATAGGAAGCAGTGGTGCAAAAATGAAAAAGCATCATTTCAATTATATACTGTTAGTGTATCTCACCTCTCACAGATGTGGAAGATCATCTAGAGCAGTGTAGGTGTGAGCTGCATCTTAAATGGGCAGGGAAAACAATAATGGTTGTGTCCTCCTTGCTTTGCTGAGCAGTCAGGAATGTCATAGGAGAGCAACAGAGATGCCAGGTTTATAGAATTTAGCTTTGATACGTTTTAGTTTGAGTAAATGTAACTGGGCAAGAGAAGAGCAGAAAGCACTAGGGAGCATAAAGGACAGTGATTTTTTTTTTTAGTTTGTCAACACACAGAATAGTTACAGATGTACTGGACTTTGCTTGGTTTGGCCAAGGTGGAGTTCACTTTCTTCATAGCAGCCCCTGTGGCACCGTGTCTTGGAATTGTGACTAAAACAGTGTAGGAAACACACCCATGTTTTGGCTGTTGCTAAAAAGCCCTGGAACAGCCTCAAGGCTATCTCTTTTTCACACTCCACCCTCTCCTAGTGAGTAGACTGGGAAGGGGACATAGCTGGGACATCTGACCCAAATCAGCCAAAGGGCTATTCTATGCTGTTTAACATCTTATGATAGCAGATGTTGCTGTCCTCGTCCTAACTTCTTCTGGTGGCCTTAAAGACCAAGGACAAAATGATCTTTAAAGAGAGAATTTACTTTTCAGTAAATGAAATAATTTTGTTGGGAGATGTTTCAGACACATTAATACGCAATTCCTTGAAAAAATACTCATCACTTCTTACCCACTCATTACCACCTGCAGAAAAAAAAATTTAGATCTGTTTGCTCAGTGATGACAATATTTCATTATTACATTTCTGTGATGTTATTAAGGGCAAGGGAATTCCTCAATTCAGTTGGTTTTGAGCAAGTAAAATTACAACAAGTATTCAGGGCCTCTTTCGAGAAAACTTTTTATTCCCATGAACCACTGAGAGTTTCTTTAAGCACTTAGTATTTGTTATTTATACTTTTTCTTTTCCTCTTGGATGAAAGTACAATTGAGTTAAAACAATCTTTCACTGAGAAGTACTTCATTTACAATAAGCATAACTTATTGTAAATGAAGTACTGTAATTTTATCTGTCACTCAAGATGCTGCTACCTTGTAAAGCTACATTTAAAAAAACTTGCTGTTTTTTTCCCTAGAATAATTGGAAATCACAGTTAATTAAGCAACATTACAAGAGGTCATAGTTTTTACAAATAAAAAAAATAGAAGCTAGAATTATCCAAAATAGTTGAAGAAAGACCTCTGGATATCTTTTTCATGTAGAAGCACATTTTTACGTAACAGTGTTTGAGAAATTGGCATCTGTCTGCCAAGCATATGAGACAGTCTAATTAAAGTCAGTTAATTCTGGTTAACAGTTCAGATATGTTTGAAACACTGATGTTTAGCTTGTTTGGGTTTATGTCACATGAACAGATTTTACATTCCAAGGGGTTTGGCTGTAGCTTGACTCTGGGCTCATTCACTGAAAAAAACAGGGTGTGACATTAGGGCAAGTTGTAGGAAACAAGAACAAAGGGCCTGAGCTTTTTGTTGTTGTTGCATCACATTCTTATGAAATGGTATTGTAAGCCTCACGGGACAGGGAGAAGACAAAACTGGGATACAGAGCTGTAGAGTTGGATAAAACAATTTCTATTAAATGCAGAGCTCTGGGTCACAGAGAGGGTAAGCGATTTGACCAAAGCCACAGAGGAAGTATGTTGCAAGTCAAAGGCTGGAAAATTGGTGCTCATGTTCTCAGTTATTTTTCTGCAAGAATTAGTGGGCATTGCAGGCACATAACACCTTTTTTCTCATTCCCTGTCTTTATCACTCTCTTCCTATACTTGCAACATTTTGTTTTATCTTCTTATGTGACACTGCAAAAAAAAAAAAAAAAATCCAGGAAGGCACTAGCTGCTATATTTTTACTGATGTGCCACAGTTTCTGAAAACCCTATTAGTATGTTATGTATTCTACATTTGGCACCACTAGAATAATGATTTTTGACTGAGTGTATAGCCAGGGGACTGTCCTAATTTGCATTGTTACAGTTTTAACTAATACAGTAATATCCCTGCAGGTCATTTGCAACCTGCGTATTCTATTTGCTGAAGCAATGTCATGTAAATTAGCATTGTGAGAAGATGATTGTAAATTATTAAGTTAGCATGTCTTAAGAAGTTACCGCCCTTGAGCTGAGATGCAGTAACTGGTTGTTGCGTGCCTCTCTTTTGTGACAGGTAAACTCTAGATAATTTAATGCTAATTTAAGTCCCTATGCAGTGCCTGATTGTCTGACCATACCTTAAAATCTATTCTTTTAAATACTTATTTTTTTTTTTTCATGATGAAGTCTGAGGTTGCTCACAAGCCGTCTAAAGCTTATTTATCTGACAGAGTCGATACATGGCCACACACTTGACTCAGATGTTTCAGAAAATGAATTTTGTTCAGGGATGTGTGTGTGGCACTGGAGGCTGCTGTTGGATTTAGGTTCTGTTTCAGTGCAGGTGCATGGCAGCCCACCAGCCAGAATGGTTGCTCTGGCTCAGGAACTGAACACTCTGTCCTTGGGTACAGTGCGGCCTCTGTATCCTCTCTTTGGGTGTCCTGCCTTTGAGTTTGCTGTGTTTGCTGAAGTAAACAGTGTTAGATGTTGACATCTTTGCATTCAGTAACTAAAGTGGACTTTTCTTGGAAGTCTCTTAAGTGTAACCATCCCCTACTAAATGTCTCTATATGGATATAATTTTGGCACATTTTGGAAGGAAGGGCAAGGCATGAGCCAGAATGATCACTTAGGATTTCTTTAGTCAGTCTAGTCTTACATAGCATTGGCACAGGCACAATGTTTTTGTGGCTGCCAGTGAAGCTCTTCATAGCCATAGAGTTATCTTCAGGAGAAGGAGATTTTCAGAATGAGACAATAAACAGCTATGTGCTGTTGGGAGAGCTTTTGGGACAAGACAGGCTTCCAGAATACAGAGTGCAGACTGATAGTCGGGAAGTGCTCAGATCCTACAATGAGTGCTGCCAAAGTAGCTAGACAGTTTAAAAACCTAGACAGAGATTGTATCAGGCATATTTTTAGAAAATAATTATGCACATTCTTTTGAATATATAGGATGATGGTGAAAATTGTATCATTCATCAGGCATGTTGGTTTAAAAAACCAAGAGATGCTGTTAGAGCCTGAGAACAGAGACATCGTATCTTTGTGAGATATTCACAGACGCTTGATTTCATTCATCCACCCACACAGTCTGAGATAAGCATAAGAAAATTGTTCTACTTCAAGAAGGGAAGTTAACTGACTTGAAAAGCTGTCTTGGAGGTCAAGGACTTCTGTGATAAATCTTCTACATTTTTATTTGATCAATTTGCCGATGTTTCCACATAAGAGTTGGTTGGTTTTATGTTTTCATGTTCTCCGAGCAGAAAATCCACATTTCAAAAAATATACTTCTGCACAGTAAAAAAGAGTGCTATCAATGAAACTGCTGTCAGTACCAATTAATGTACTTATTGCCATTTTCTTTCTTGTGATAATATTTAATTCATTCTAACTTTAACAGAGATTGCTATTAAAAAGAAACGAGAGTGAATCTCAGACAAAAAGAATTCAGCAAATGAGTTTGGCCTAGGTAGAATATTTAACATTACAAAGAAAGCAACTAACTTCCTCCCTAATTATGTTACATTTTTGTCACTGTCTGATGGATCCTTCACTGTTATAAATTGTATCAGTACCATGTGAAATCTGTTTGAACTGTGCTGATCATGCACAGCTGAGGAACTGGTCCAGTATTGCAAGCTCCTTTTGGGTCTCAGAAGTTGGATGGTCCTAACAGTAACAAGCACGGTCACATTAGCACAGATATCTTCTAGTTGTTTGTTGACTTGAGAAATCAAATTAGCTCAAAAGTATGAATATCTGTACGATATGCAGACTGTTTAGCATCACTATTAGAAACATTTATTATAGTTTTAGAATAATGTCTGTAATTGTGATGTTGGGTGTGTTTTGTAGTGACGTGGCTGGTTGAGCTCCAAGTGCCTGACTCATGCCAAATTAGAATGACACTTCATTCCAAAAAAAAATCCTACAAATAGGAAATTCCTGGAAAATAATTCAGAAAACTCCCCAAATCTCATAAAGGTTATTGGTTAAGTTAAATGTGCTTGAATTGTATGAGACTGGCATTGCTATAAAATACTCAGATTTTGCAAGACAGCATTTACTGACAAACCATCAGTTAAATCTAGTTTACAGATTATCCTTAGTGTTCCTGTGAAGGATCTTCTCCTCTCATTTGTCTGAGTCAGAGCTGTTTTCGGTTATAATCTCCATAAGAGATATTGTCTGAGTAAAACATAGTTCAGGTACCCTGTCCTATCTAACACCAACCACTATACTTTGGTTAAATCTTACTTGCTTGAGAACAAAGTGTCTGGTCTGCCTATCTAAATGTTTTTGCACTCCTATTTCATGGCATCTTCAGAGTTGTTTTCAACTGTCTTGCAGGAAAACTGAAGAAGAGTTCTTGAAAGCAGCATGAATCATGCAAGAATTTTCATTTTTCTTTCACTTGGTGTTGTTATTTTGGCTTATGGACTGATCTTAGAAGGGAAAACTGGTATTTCCGGTGAGACTATGATTTGTATGACAAGAATTGCATTTTTTCTCCTGAAAAAGCCTTGTGCTTTTGGCATTATTCACAGAAGGCTATGTGCAGTGTGCATACCTGTAAAAGCATATATGAAGGCCTCAGAGAACCAGAAATTTCTTTAAATTATTTTTGAGATATGATGTAAACTTGAGTAAATGGCTGTATGATCTGAAACCAAAAATTTTCTTGCAGTTTTTAGAAAAGTTCCATACAGATTTGAATTAAGACTCTCTAGTTGGGGCCTTCTGTGAAAACAGAAGGAAATAAGATGCCATCGATCCCAACCTGTTCCTCTAAAAGTGGAAAACAGCACAGATTTCATTGTGCACTTTCAATGACTCCAAGAAAAACAATTCATAATATTTGTCCACTGAAAATGAATAGCACTGAATGTTTTCCTAGATACATACATTATTTTCCCACATGCATTATTTTCCTACATACATTTATATATGCCATTTATATGTGTTTTGGTTCTCTCAGGAAAAAAAAAACACTTTTTCTTTCCTAAAATTCATTATAGATAACTTGTATTGGAGCCAGAAACTGCACGTGCTTTCAATATACAGACAAGAGTATAATTTTGGAAAATATGCTTTTGATGACACTATTTTTCTTGTGTCACAGCAAAAGTTTGACTATTGAGGGCTATTTCTTCATGAAAGAAAGGGAAGGGGGAAGATAGCCTTTTAGATCTTTTCACATTTTCTTCTTTCATTGAAAGAAAATCATTTAAATTCTTACAGAATCTGGTTTTCTTGTCACACCTGTTTTGAAGGCATCTGTTTACTTACTAGTTTTCCACTAAAACTGCTTTCTGCAGTTTTTTGTTTGGAGTCTTCCTCTGTCATGGAGGGTGGGGAGGAGAAACAGAAAGTATTTGCTGTCAGGCTGGAATAATTATGTTTCTGTTGTGATTATGCCTTTAAGTACTGTAATCTTTTTCATAGCAGTATTTTGCCATGACCTGGTTCGCTGAAGGAAGCGACTCATGTAAATTTGCCCTGCACACAGTCAGCACGGGGGGCTCAGGGCAGGGACAGGGCTGGGACAGGCTGGAGCCTGCTGGTGTCTGCTGGGCACTGACAAGAAGCTCCATCCCGTTTGTGCTCTGACAGCCTCAGGGCTTCCTGGTGACTGTCCTGGCAAGGGCCCTTCCTGGGGAGCCCCCACTCTGGGGGACAAGTGACTTTCTCAATTCACTAGGAGTCAGGAGCCAACTCAGACCTTCTTAGACCCCAAGTCAGAAGTGTTTGGAAAGCGCGAATGATAACAGGGCACACAAAAAGCACACCAGCTGTGTTGGGTTTAGTACTGAATTTGGAGCCTGACAACTTTAGTGCTGGGTGTATTTCTGGGCGCCTTCCTGGCCTGAAACAGTCACGCACATTTGAGGGTGTAGACATGGCAGCCCCCACTGCTGCCACTTGCTCCCCTTGCCTGTCGGGGCCCAGGAAAGCTGTTCCCCACCGCAGCCGCTCCCTCGCTGTCAGTGCTGTGGGTGTTGAGAGGCAACACCACCCCGTCAAGGCAGGCTGCAGCGCAGGGGTGGCGAACGCCCCGCAGCAAGGGGACACGGTGGGCTGCACGGCCTCTCTGTGCTCTGGCATATCCCAGAATCACAGAACAGTTAATGCTGGAAGGGACCTCCGGACATCATCCAGTCCCGCGCCCCTGCCAAGGCAGTGTCACCTAGAGCAGGTTGCGCAGGAACATGTGTGGGTGGGTTTGGAATGTCTCCAGGGAGGGAGATTCCACGGCCTCCCTGACCAGCTTGTTCCAGTGCTCTGCCACCCTCAGTGTAAAGAAGTCCTTCCTCATGTTGAGGTGAAACTTCTTGTGTTTTAGATAATATTGCTCCTCATCCTGTCATTGGGCAGCACTGAATGCAGAGCCTGGCACCATCCACTTGGCACCTGCCGTTGAGATATTTCTGTTCATTAATGAGACCCCCTCTCAGACTTTTCTTGTCTAGACTAAAGAGACCCAGCTCCTGCAGTTGCTCCAGACCCCTCATCATCTTTGTGGCCCTCCCTTGGGCTCTCTCCAGTAGTTTGTTGTCTTTCTTGTGCTGTTTGGTTGCTCTTGTCCCCAGTACTTCAGGGGTCTCCCTTCCTGGTTTGTGGTTGAGATTTTAAAAGCATTCTGCAACTTCATATGTTTTGGCTGCTGAGGAGATTTCTTTCCCTCCTCTTTGTCTTGCTCCCTTTTGTGTTTTCTGTTGAACAAGTTTGCCGTGTAATGGCACGTAATGGTCATGCAGTAATCTGCATAAGTGGAGAAAGGCAAATGCAGGCTGAAAATGTACCAGAGAAGTGCATTGGAGCTGCTGCCTGATTTCACAGCATCATGCAGCCAAGACAGAAGACATGGAATAATACATGGCCCCTTAACTGGCATAAGGTGAACAACACTGTGCCTGCAGCTGTACTACAGCACTGCACCATCAACATGTGCCACAGGGAAGTATAGAGCCAGGAATCCTATTTCAGTTGTGGATTTTATGCTTCTGTTATTTTCCAAATAACATTAAGAGGTTTTTTCTTTCTAACTGTAAACCTTTTGGATACAGTCAATGACTTAAACATAATTCCTTTGTATGCCAAACTGCTGCTGAGGTGCTTTGTGTCCTTGGTGTTACATTCAACATCTTTATGATTCAGTTCTGCATTTCCATTCTTCACAGGGCTGTTGAAACGCTTAACTAATTAATGTTTACACATTGCTTAATGCCCTTGAGCAAACAGAAATATAAAGCCACACATATATAGAAAAAAAAAATAGTGCTTCAGGCCTTCTGAACTCTGGTTTCAACCTGTAGTCACAAAACAGAATTGCCAAAGTGAGAAGCAGAAAAGAAGCTTTTTGAGAAGCTGCAATGAGGAAAGGATATCCAAAAGCATTACTTTTTTCTTTTCTCCCTACTGATTAACTGCTCTCGAATTGTTTTAGTTCCCAAATTTGAGGCAAGAAAAATAACAAAAATAGTTATTCCAAAAATGAGATGATACCAGGGAGAAAAAAAGGAAATTTTATTCCCAAAATAATAATTCTCATCATGGTCTAGGTGACAATTTCTGTGTGGGATAAAAAATAAAGAATCAGTATTTTCTGAGGTTCATTGTTCCGTTAATTGCTACTGTATTAGGGCAGGACTTCTTCCATCTTGTCTTTGGGATTGTGATTTACATTTAGCCTCTATGTTGCAATGTAATGTAATAAACTACAGTAAGCCAAAACCATTAATTTTTAAGTCAGCATGCATGTCTGCACACTCAGCAACTGTCACAATTTTAGTATTTGAGTGTGAATTTTCACTACCCAGTTCATGGTTGGCTCATGAAGTTCAAAAATAGCAACAACAAGAATGAAAGGTTTGAGCTGGTTTTAAATGAATTTTGAAAGATTTATAATCTGTTGTCAGGGATTCTAAAAGTAAAGACAAAAGCTACTTTTGGAGGGTAAATGATTTCTTGAAAATTATTTGCTCGTTGAAATGAAGGGAATGAACAGGCTCAGATGTTTATTGATTTAAATATGTAGCAATTTTATTTGTGAATGATTTTGAAATTGGTAATATCTAAGCTCAGTTATTGTGCAGTTAGTTACTATGGATACTTGGTTTGCAAAACATGTGGCTTTATGGCTAGCTTCTGCCAAAGACCATATTGTTAAATAACATCTCTTTTTTTAGACAAACACATGAAGTGGCATGAAAGTATGTTCATAGTCATGCACACAGATCTCCAGGGAGAAGTCTGAATAAGTAAATATCAGTGAGCTTTATTTTGCAATTGTCATTTTATATGTCTTGGAATAGATGCGTCAGATTGGTCTAAATAAAGTTTTTAAATAATGGCTTTTATGTAGAAGTTCAGTCATTATTTTTTGTTTTGACTGAAACATCCCTGCTTCTATCTTCCCTCATACTGGTAGTGATGCAGCTCTCCTAAGGCCTGCTCAGCTTTCCTGACCTTGGCTGTTGTTATCCAGTCTTAGGGAAGTACTGTGGAACAGAGCATCTTTTCGTTATCAAGACCAAGTGTTCTTCACTTGATTTCTCACTTTAACATGTTTCCACTGGTAAAAGACTTCTGCATTCATTTCATTAAGTGTTGTCAAGTACTACTCAGTGACATATTTATTAATAAGCAGCATGTAAAAAAGTCACCCAGCACAGCTGTAATTGTCTTCATCCCGTCTCATGCGCAGATCCTGGGATTGGTGCTGGCTCTTCTGCCTTGGGAATCCTCCCAATGGCCAGATTCTGCGTGAAAATCGTATTCAATTCAATCATAAAAATCGTATTCAATAAAAAATAAATTTAAGGTTAACACTTCCTTTCTTACAGTAGTCCCACTGAAGGGACTTAAGACACAGCAAGCCATGTAGCACAGCTGGTTATAACTGGAATAGCCATATTTAAGTGAATGGATGAGCCTTTCATGGGGCTTTGGTTGCAGGGTGACTTACTGAGGCAGGTAAGAAACGGCAGCAGTAACCTGTGAGCCACCCTTCTGAGGTTATTGAGAAAGCTCAGCTGAAAACAAAACTTCTCTGTAAGTGCTTGCATGAGCATGGCCTCTTTCGAAAACAAGAGCAAAGCATGGAGATTTATTTCTCCATCATCAAATGACTGAGTAGTTTGTACAAAGTTAGGTGACAATCTGAACCTTTTTACTTGTAAAGCAGCAGAAGAAAATAATTATGTGGTGAAGGTGTCAGTACTGGTTTGTTCAGTCTTTCCTATGGTTAGACAATTGACAGTGCAATATCCAAGTGATAGATGCTGCCCAGGTACGAAGGTGTCAGTCAATGGGCTCCAGTATTTCTGCATCCCCCTTTCCAAGGCAAGGCATATGATTTATGTAGCCCCAGTTGTCTCACTGATATTAACTCCTTAGTTAATAAGAGAGAGATTTTGTGAATTGGGGAGTGTTCCTTGGAGCCAGGGACCTTGAGAACCATGCACAGGTGAAGCTTCAGCTTAAGAGAGTTGAATTCAGCCTTTCATTTATGTGCAGAGGCAAAAACTGCTGCTGGCCATTGATTGCTGCACTGACACCTTTGAGATCACACCAGCAGGCACTTACACAGAAGTATGGTGTCTGACCTGGATTGCTGCTTAGGACTGCTGAGTGAATTAAGCTGTGCAATAATTTTAAAAACAAAACTCTACCTGTATTCTGCTGCAGTCTGCATATCGTAACACATTTGAGCTGCTGGTGAAGGAAATTAGGCACTATTAGCCTTGACTGGTATTTTGCCAGATTCTCTCCTTCACACTCTGTCCACAAACTGCTAATAAGTGCTAATTAAGAAGCAAGTTAGATGTTTGATCTTGAATACATCACCTCATGTAGTTTTGGGCTCTATTTTATTTCTCTTTATTAATTCAGTCATTTTATAGTGTTTGTTGCTTTTTCTTCTCCTGCTTCCTATCTTCTTTGTTAAAAATCATGGACATGTAACTCCAGGTTTGGAGATGTAGTTTGGAGGAACAGATGTAGAAGTCTAAATTTCATCCTAAGGGATAATTTTCACATATTTGGTTTCAATATCTTACACAATCTGAACTACAGATTTAGATGATCCATCAAGTAGTAATAGCTCAATAGATTCTTTGATGTGGTGCTATCACAGTGAGCATAAAATGTCAAAAAAAGTAATAACAGTGAAGCTTAAGATAAGTACTTTGTTCATAGTAGTAAGAGCTTTGCCAATGAAGAGGGGCACCTGTTTCAGTTTCACCGAGGAGGTGATGTTACTGGCTGTCCCTCAAAAAACCAGTTAGACTCAGTCTGGAAAGATTTGCTACAAAGGCTAGATCATGATTCAAACTTTCAAAATATTTTGCATTTTTGTTAGGATTAAAAACAAACAAAAAAACCCCACAAAAACCGCAAAAAAACAAAACCAAACCAAAACCAGGGAAGTGTTTGGTATTTGAAAGCTTGATATTATAGAGTCTTGTTATAAGACCTAAAGGTTACGATTTTACAATTTCACACAGCTGATTTATATTTTAGGTGAATGGCCAAGAGTAGCAAAGCATGTGAAATACTTAAAAAATACATTTTAGCT
Source organism: Mohoua ochrocephala (assembly GCA_013398855.1). Classification (NCBI taxonomy): domain Eukaryota; kingdom Metazoa; phylum Chordata; class Aves; order Passeriformes; family Acanthizidae; genus Mohoua; species Mohoua ochrocephala. The sequence goes on along the minus strand of VZTA01015995.1, from coordinate 23,779 downwards.
GTAACTTAAACAGGAATCGATGGAACGAATTACTCTTTTCTGTCATAACATGTAAACAAGAGAATTATTTCCACATTGGTGAAAAAAGGAATGAATGTACTTTGTTTGTTCTCATATGACTGTCATAAAAAAAACTAACAATGAACACTTACCTAGCGTGATTTTGTAATTTTTGTTTTAAACTCTTATTGTGTCGTAAAAGATTCCTTAGGGTGAAATGTCTTGGGTTTTGGAATTACTTTGTAGTTTTACCTCATTCTATTCATGAAAGTATAACAATTTAAAGGTAAAATTTTCATATGCAGCCAAATCAGATGAGAGATAAGTCATAAATGAAAGGAAAATATATTCTTAAATAATCACAGCCGAATACTCAATTTTAAAGATCATAATTCATCACAGAAGAATGTATTTTGGCATGTAGGTTTTTGGCATGATGTTTGTGTAAAAAACAGTATGAACATAAAGAAGGGAGTCAGTGTCATAAACTGTAGGAGAAATGCAACAGTAGATTTGAATAACCGTGTGCCTTGTGGTTCATATTTCTGATCCAATTTTGCACTTTCTTTAGTTCTGTGATGATTACAGGAGAGCTTTGTGGTGTAAATTTGGAGTTTTCATTTGGAGGTGGGGTGAGGAATTTGCTAGGGTCCACTAGTGCTGTGGTGACCAAAAATGATTATGTTCTTTGCTGTGACCCTGCATTTTGTTAGGTGTAATGGAAATGCTAGCTGCTCCTCATCGCTTGCTGAAATCACTGTTTTCTTGTCTTGGGTTTATGTAAAGATCAGGTTTGCACAAAATGGAGAAAAAAGCTCAAAGTAGGGAGTATGAAAACTGTAGATAAGGATTTGCTGAGAGAGAATCTGCATATCAGAAAAAAATATCATTAAACACTAGGGGAGTGTTTTGATTCAAAGGGATGTTTTGTAAATATTTTGCTAGTTTTGTAAATCCATCACAGCCCTCTCAGCCATCTTCCTCCCTTGGAATGTATAACATAAGACCATTGCAATTTTCTCAGTGAACGGAGTGTATGTTGGGACTTTGAAATATAGAGGTCATGTTCTTAAAGTTTCTGATATCATGAATCTAGGTTATGAAAACTATTGACTTAACTTAAAAATTGTAACGTAAAGAAAATTGAATGAAAGCATCAGCTTTCCAGGGTACACACTGGTAATTACTTTCCTGGTCTTGCATATATAAGGGAGATTATACAACTTTTCCTGTTAAGAAACTTTTGACACTTGTTCATAGGCAAAAGTGTCACTTTCCCATGAAAAAATGTATTGTTATGGCAGTAAATGGCACTTTGTAAATGGCAATATATCATTTGGGTGCTGGGAAAACATGAGCATTTTTGATGAATGCGAAGTTTCAGTGCCTTTCAAGGTATCTCAAGCTAGGGGAAAAAAATTGAAAAAAAGTAGCATGTTATTTTTAAAAATGTTTGCTCAACTTCTAAGTTTCACTATTCAGACTATCTAATGATATCACATCCACTGTCTTGGTTTTAAAAAAAAAAAATGGATTTTTATTTTATTATTTAATGTTAACATGGAACATGTTGTGTTAGGAATTAAGCAAATCAAGGTTTGCAGACTTTTAATGTCAAGGATTTGTTTTGTCTGAAATGTGCAGAATTTTAACCACATGGAATTAGATCACCCAATTTCAGTGCTCAGAGAATTTTTATTTCAAGTTCAACTTATGAACTTTCTTCCTACCTGATTGTTGTTTTGTGTAACTCATCTGGTGCCACTGAAGTCACTGCCAATTTACATTAAAATAAGTGCACATTTTGTGCTCTTGCTTGTGTTGCAAGCTTCAAAAAAATGGTGGATTTTAGACAAAGATAAATGAACAGGGAGTGGATTATTTTGTTTCAAGCTTATTTGTATAAAGATATATCCTTTATCAATTAATAGTTGCTAAAAGCATGTTTCTGAGAAGTTGGTGGATTCTGTTCCTGACTTAGATTTAGTTCATCTTGTAGAGGTGGGGAAAGTGCTGTTCATCACAGAAATGCTCTTAGGAGGTTTCTTTGCTGCTGAGTTTGTGGAAGGGCAAAGGTGAAGGAGCAGGGAGAAAATTCTTTTGCTAACACAAGTATTTCCTGTAGACAGCAATTACATACAGGTCTGTGAACTTTAGTTAGCTACCCGCAAGCATTTGAACTGTGAGCTCAATGTAGTGTTTGTATAACCTTCCTTTATTTCCAAGATATCTGGTAGAGACTTTTTAAAAATTAAATACTTTTTTTTTCTCCCGTTACAAGTGAAAGATCAAATAATGCAATTATTTGACCATTTTCTCACCAATTTACAGCCTGTGTACCCTAAGAGAGTTCATTAAGTAGGAAGCATACATAGAAGTTCAGCTCTTTTTCTGACTTTTTCTGCAAGCTATGATTCTAGCTGTGCTACTCTATATCCAGCTATTTTACAATGCTTTTGTCAACTCACTGCTAGATGTTCCTTGACTCAGAGTTCTGTGTTTGAGCTTAATTTGGAGTAAATTGTTACATTTTCTTTTCTCTGTGGCTCTTACTCAAATGGAGGTGTTGCTTAATGCTGTCTCAAAGTGTTGCGTGTTTATTCCTAAATAGTAATAGTGTATAGTAACGATGAGGAAAACCTGTATAATGGCTGTGTCTAATCTGGTACAATAAAGAAAAATGCTATTTCAAAGGAAAATGTATTCTAGTCAGTTGTAGGTAGAACAATATGCTGTGAATTTTCTGTCTTGTTGAAACAATGGCTGTCTGCTGCTAAGGAATTCTGATGGATGGGATGGTGTTTCTGGATGCTGGTTTATGGAGTACAGGCATTGTGGGTTCTGAAAGCCTTGTTCCCATGTAACCACCCAGTATATGAACATGGTCCCTTCTCTTGGCATAAAAAACAGTTATTTTCTACTAATACTTTCAAAAGTCACAAAGGAATCCAAACAAATTGTGAAAGTGGCTTCCTGTAACTTAGTCCCAACTATTCAGCCATTTCTGATTGGAGCAGGTTGTAGCGTCCCGAGCCTTTCAAGCAAAATCCTTGTCCCTGGCCTGAGAAATGCAGCTCTGCAATGTTCGGATTTAGATCCTGGGTGGCACATGCCCCCTGTGGTCCAAAGGAGACCAGGACCACAGAGGAGGATTGAGTTTTGTTCGATTTAACTCCTGTCAAATATAGCATAGAATGCTTGCAAACTGTCTTTGGTACTGTTAGACATCATTGACTGACTGTGGTTTGTCATCAAATAGGATCATCCAAGAATGCTGGACTAGCATTGGGGGAATGAGAAAACGAGCAGCATCAGCATAAAAGCTGTATCTCACTGTAACTGGACGCGTATGAGCTGTGTTGAGACATGTCCAGTGTTACAAAATTCCAAAAACTGAATTATTTCAACTGTTTCCTGATCATAGCATTGTTTGAAAAAAATAGCCCCAAAATAGAGAGATACAAAAGAAATGCTGGCTGGAAACCCTTGGGGAGTTGATTGTTCAGAGATAGTAAGAATGCACACATCCTGTAGAAATTCAAGAACTCATTGAATACCGAGTGCTTGAGTTATCTGGGCCTTAAATTTACTGCTTTAGCTTTAATTTGTTCTATGCATCACATCACATCTTTACGTTAAATACCATGTTCTATTTTGTACTTATATTGAGTTTGAGTTATATATTCTGTCTTATCATACCCTGCTATTTTCTGATATGGGCATATCCACCCTTTTGTGCCAGTGCACATGCTTAGAGCACAGTTTTCCCTTTCTGTCAGGAAGAGGTCTACAACTGTGCTCTGGATTTAACAATCTCTTCAGTGCCTTCAGGAAGCGGCTGCCCTTTTTCCCCAAAAGACCTCTCATTAAGGCAATCAGCTGGGTATTTCAGTGTTTCAGAATTGAATACAGAGTGAGCTTTTTGGTTCACAGTTTTATTTTGTCCTGTTAAACTTCTGATTGCCACCTGGAATTTATATATTTGATTAATACCAGGTGGTATTCCACTCCTTTTTCGCTGTCCCTGGGCAGGTCTAGCCTGCCTCAGACACATCACCTGCTATAGCACGGTAGCATCAGCCATTGTGTCTGACAGCACTTCATACACTGCCTGTGGAAGGAAGGTCTAAGAGTGAGCAAAAACCATTCTAAATACACATGCTAACCAAGTGCTTAAAAACTTTAAAAGGAGAGTATTTTATTTAAGATATCCTACACTGGCATTTTGCAAACAGCTCATATAATTGGCAAATTATGCTTTTACACATAATTTAAATGACCTGCTCTCAGAAGATGTTTGACTGTCAGCTATCTGGAAGAACAGATAGTGCATGATTCCTATTGTCTTACTGATTTCCAAATACCTTTAATGGATAGAAGGGGGTTTATACCACGAAAAGTGATACATTTACAAAGGATATGTCTGACGTCCTGATTTTGGAAATAGTAATGTCACCCAGGAATACATTGGAAAATAAACAGTAGCTAAGTAACTGAAAACCTTTTTATATTTTTTTTCCCTTGAATTATGAAAAGAACAATACTTATTCCTTTTGATAAAACTGTATGTCAAAAGAAAAGGAATAGTAGTTTATCTATAGAGAAAAAGCATAAGAAAAATGGAAGGAACTGGCAGCAAAGAGGCAAAAATTCTGCTAAGCCAAACAGACCAAATCCAAAGACTTATGGCTGATGAACTTCAAGACATAAATATACTTGGAGGTCTAGCTCAGCAAGCACCACCAAAAGGAGTAACAAGCATGTTGCCTCTGTGATAATAAAGTCATCAAACTGTGAAATATTTAAGTTAGAACTCCTCTCACCTATCTTGAACTGCCTAGCAGTTTGGTATGAGAAAATCATCTGGTTAGTGGAAAGAGGTGGCACGTAGTACTTTATTCCACCAGTGTTACTAGCTGAAGTTATGTAAGAGTAATTCATTAATGTTTTGCTTTTGCCTGTGTAATTTCCATGCAAGCATCCGTAGCTGAATCTCACCCTAATTATTCATATTAAGTCCAACTTTTTTTTTTTTAATATACCATTACAAAGCATATAAACATCTATCTGTAACAAAATAGTGAAGACAAACACAAAATCAGTTAATGACACCGGGATGCCCGTGAAGTTTGATCCCATTCATAAACAAGCAGTGTGTTTTCAATAAGTGAGCATGCAGTGGCTGTTGAAATCAAGTTAATAACTCTGCCCCATTTCACAGGAGTGGAGTTACCAGTAGGAAAATGAAGATGAAGAGAAGGATGTCATGCTCCTACTCCACTCCAATTAATAATGCCAAATGCTGCAAGCATACTGTAATATGATCCATTAGTGACTTTGCAGCTCCCACTCTCCAGTTCTGCTACAGAAATAGATGCATTTCAGTTCTGTTTCAAAAAGCAGGAATAATAATAACATTTACAGAGCTGGGTAAAAGCTAGAATTTCACCAAGGGGAACATGAGACTTGCTGACTGTTGTCAGAGGAAAACTTGTGAAAAGGTTAAGACAGGTTGTACAAAACTTTTAATGGGAGTCCTACAAAACTTCAAGATATTTTGTTTTATGCTAAGAGTGCAATAATTTTTGCATGTTTCAAGCTTTACCTTTTCAAGTCCAGGTTCATAACTACATGTTGCACATGCATTGAAAAAAAAAAAAAAGGTGCCCACAGCAAACATAACATTTGCCCTAGTAATGATGGCTTTGAAATTCTTAGTAATCAAATATATTTAGCTTCATAGCTAAATATTTTTATTTGAAAGATTGGAGAAGTATGTGCGGAATTAAGGAGAGAGGAGGTAATTTGCCATGACCTATTTTCATTCCATTTCAATCAAAATTGCACCACTTAGCTGAGTACTATAAAGGGATGCCTGAAGCACACTTGCACTAAATTATCTGTTAATGTCAGGCCAAATTTCTGGTCTCCTGTCTTGTAGGTGGTGACAGGCTATCTGCAATGGGTACCTGTGTTCTGCACACTCATCAGAAAACTTCATGTGCTAGGATAGCAAAAAAGGCCTGAAATATTGTTAGTTGATGTGAAGAAAGATGTCCCAAGGCTCAAGAAGAAGAACTAAGAAAGCAGTTGGGAATGCATATCTTTGTTGTAACTAGCTCTGTAGTGATGGTAGTCTTTAATTCAGCCAAAATGTTGATGCTTTGGCACAAGAGATTAACAGGAAGTCTTTGAAGTAAAATGAAATACTTGTGAATTCAGTCAAGGTGTGAAACAAATTCTTCAGCTTTCATGGTTTTGCAGCATACTTTCACTTCTGAGCAAATACCATAAACAGTTAACTACTTGTGCTCTTTACTTAGTCTGAAAATCTAAATAAGAAAACTTTCCCTAAGTTCTTCTAATATGTTTTGATTTCTGTCTGGAAGCATTTGGACAATACTCTTGGGCCCATGGTGAGACTCTTGAGGATGGTCCTGTGCAGGGCCAGGAGCTGGACTCAATGATTCTTGTGGATCATGTCCAGCTCAGCATGTTCTCTGATTCTGTCAAAACATTGAAGAATCTTCTTTTTTTTTCTTTCATCTCATTTTGTTTCTGTGGCTCCTATGGAAGCCAGTAAGTCAGTCCTGATTTGAATGGAACGCAGAATTGGATTCTAAGTACCTGATACAGTGAAACCATGTAAACATGTATATATAAGGCACAAAGGTCTTAATTTTCAAATGTGCCTTGTTACGGGGCTCTTTTCAGTGCAGTGTTCAGGTAGCAGATGCCTTCCCACCATGGACAGAGCTGAGATTTCAGAGTGAGAAGCTCGTCTGAATGGAAAGCCTGGATGTCGTGGGCTGCTTGCACAAGCAGTTGAATGAAGCACACTCAAAACAGGGCCTTGACAGGTCTGTCACTGCTGTGGCATGCTGTGCATTACGGTTTAGCACTGTTGCTCTAGTGCTCTGTGTGCCAAACGAAGTCATTAGCGGATTTGAGATCTATCAACCATCTGTGCCTGTTATCTGTTCATCCTCAAATGGGAAAGAGCTAGCAGAGCAGAGCTGTAGTGGGATGTGGTGGTTCTAGAAGGTCTCTGGGGTATGCCTTGGTCATTTGAGGTAATGTGCCCCCCACACACCATTTGCTGCTCACTCCTTCCTCCTGGAAAAATGTTTGAGTCTCTTGAGAAGCCTATTAACATGAGAACTCATTGCGATATCTTTTGTTAAATATTTGGCTGTGACCAGCGATACCCAGGCAGCTCTGGTGTGAATGAGAAACTCAATAATCTGTGAAAGGGCTTTTTATAATATATATTTTTAATTTACATTATATTGGGTTAATAAATTAGGGAAAAAAAGAGTTCGTTATGGCTTTCTTCCTGGTGGTGGATGGGAATACACCAGCTGTAACACACCATTTACAGAGATGGCTGGAGTCATTGTATATCAGAGCTGAAAATTATATTGACCTTATCAGTGCAATATACCCTTTGGAAGTCCTTGGGAGGGTTTCTTACGTGTGTTATAAGAGCTGCCTGACTGTGTTGCAGTAACAGGAACACGTGGAGACAAAATGATTGATTATTAGCCCTGTTGTTTGTAATTTGATCAGTGCAGCAAGTGTTAGCCAATAATGATTTGTTTTCTTTCCCATACTCCCTTATTGACGTGTTCATTGTCTGAGTGTCTGAAATTCCAAATCTGGAATGTCCTGCCATCAAGTCTAACTCTGCTTTATTTAACCCAAAGGCAAATCCTCAGTATAAAGATATATGAATGAGGTCTGAACTAAAAGCAAATTCAACTTGTTACATTACAAAACTGAAGCCTCCTTACTCTGTCAAATGCAAACACCGAAATAAATCATGGCTGTCCAGTAGACTGTGAGTCTGGCACAGATTGCTCAGACAATAACTTTAGACATCTTGAGAACAGTGACCTCTCTACAGGGTAAACTTACAGAGTTTTCATTAGTCACTCAGAGAGGAAATCAAATTTAACAGGTTGCAATAATTTTTGTTTGGTGATAAGGTATGCCTGAGAGTATTGGCCAGTCAGTAAAGCTGGTTTACTCATTGTGTATTTACCAGTCTAGAAGAGAGTATGTCTTCTACTTATGTTACCTTAGAGAGTACAGGGTACTTCTCTAAAACATGTGCAGCCTCAAAAGATCAAACCTTTTTATTTAATTCAGACAGTTTATATAATATTGTTGTTTGTTTCAAATAGCAGCTCCTTTTAAATAAACTTGCAAGATTTATTGCCATGGAGCCAACTCAAACGCTATGAAGTGATTCTATGAACTATTAGTTTATAGACTAGAGCTCTGTGGCCAATCAGGCTATGATGATAAACCTTGAGAGCTCTAGAATATTTTGAAGTTTTGCATTTTGGAGGCTTGAAAAGTTGGTGACTCCGCTCTGACAATTTTCCTTTGATTCTCATGCTGGGAGATGTGTTTTCTCAGAAATTTTGGAAATAGCAAGGAATTTGTCTTTGCACTTTGAAGTTCTGAAATATGTGGCAATTTTCTTCATTTGTGGGTATAACAAACTCTGCGAGTACTCGGTTCCGTTTCTATATGTGGATATGCTCTCTTAGTGCTTTGTAGCTGGATAAAGAGGAATTTTTAGAAGAATCAGAAGGGACAAGCACAAATTAAATTACTGAGATAAATGATTCTGCAGGAGTTAAGATGACAAGGGACATGCCTTTGTATGGAAGAACACAGTTATTGAAGCACTCAGTTGCTGAGAATTGTTTATTTTTCATATTTTAAAATCTACGATCACACAGAATCAGAACCTGGTTGTAGGATGAGGAATAATGTGGGTCAGTTAAGGCAGAAAAAAAGATAGCACAAGGTAACCATGAAACTTGAAAGGAATACTGTGATGTATAAGAAAAACGTTTGTTTTGCCTTGGTTTTATGTGTTTGGGTTTTCTTTCCCCTAGAAACAGAGTTAGTTAACTTCCAGTCCCAGTAGGCTTTGATCTGTAAACAATTGCCTCAGGAAGAAGCAGCATACCCATGCTCTCCTGCAGCAATGTTGGATACTCCTGATTTAGCTGTTATTTGAGCTACATCTGTGGATTTTGGGAAGCTAAGAAAACTGATTTTTCTTTGGGTGTTCTCTAAAAAAAATGCCGTCTTCCTTTTGTTTCTTGGAAGTTGTGGTCTACAACATCAACTCTTGTTTTGAAATCTCATAACACCCTGTGATAGAACAGATATTTAACTCAGATTTAAAACATCCTAAAAGTTTATGTAAACAGAAATGTAGAGGTGATTTGGTAGATTTTTAGAAACTTTGTAACAAATCTAAAAGAGAACAGAAAAACAACCATCTAGTGACAGACTATGGATATTTCATGTTTTATACCTGTTGTAGGCTGCTAACTGTCTATGAAGGACTGTCATTATGTCAGAATTTCTCACACTGTAAGTGTTGAGATTTTCCTCCTCTCACCACCCTAATCTCAGTTCCTCTTTCTCCACTTGCTGAGCACAGAAAGCTGCCATTTCCGAGGTTACTATATGTAGTACGCATGTATATCACTGTTGGGTTTTTTCTATTCCTGAGTTAAAAGTGGGGAAAGATTGTCTCCTAGGAGGTTAAACAAACCCCAGAGCACCTGACACTTCTCATGCCTCTGGTAGGATTGTGCACTGAATCATATAGCTCAGAATTCATGGGACCAGTTAGGCTTCTGCCTGTGTTTCTGTATTAAACACTTTTTAAGATCTGGCCCTGTATACTTCGGATTCCCAGTATTGTATTTGAAACTGCAAATAATTAGAAACTAGATGGCATTTCACTGCCTCACTGGGATGCACCTGCATACCATGAAAATATCTAAGAGAGGTTAAAAAGTGCCTTACGGTGAACTACTGTTGAAAGTAGCTCTTCATGTCTGAATCTCAGCATATTCATTCATCTCAAATTTTTCTTTGCATGTATCCTGGTATAAAAAAATAATACTGCATGTTTCAAAAAGAAAGAAGTAAAACTATTGTGTCTTCTGTGTGTAAAACTTTTCACATAATAGAACACATAACGTTAATAGAAAATGATGAAACAGTCTCAATAACTCTATGGTGATCAAAATTCAATATATTAATATAAATATGTTATGGTAATAATAAGAGATTTGCAAGAAAGAGGAGTTAATTTTTTTCTAGGAGATGTTTGACCTCTGCTACTTTATGATCTGTTAGAGAGAGGTAAGGCTTACAAAAGCTGGCTTTCTTTCTATTTTACCTGGAAGGCATTATTTTTTCAATAAATACCAAAATCAAGTCAATATTTTTAGAACTAGGATAATTTCCACTTGAAATGGACTTATCTTTGCTCAGAAGTTGTCTGACACTTTATATCCAATGTCAGCAGGAAAGAAATAATTAAGATGTATGATTTTGGTAATTGATAGGGAACATTTGAATGGGTTACATAAATAATAGACTAATCAAAGTATTGTTTAATGGTTTACAAAAAACACATGCCCTACTGCGTGTACATTTATTTAAATTAATGTTGCTGTCAGAATTTATGAGAAATTTTGAAAGAGGATTTCATTTTCACCTATGGTTAATGCTCTCATAAATAATAATTTGTCAATTTATAGGATAAGTTATACTATTAAATTGTTCAGCATACCTCTTTAAAACATAGGTGTGCATTTACTGTTCTGGACAATTACTCTGTGGATAAAACTGCAACTTTCAAATCTCATTTCCATGTCTGCCAAATCCTACTCTTACTCATTTTCTGTTCTAATGAGAATTAATGATATTAATAATCCAGTGCTATGCAGAAGAGACCTGGGACTTTTCTTGTCTATGCGGTACCATGCAGTATTTTTCTAAATAAGATATTAGTATGTCATTGACAACTGACCAACATATCTAAAAAATAAACTAAAAAAACCTCAAAACCAGCTCTTCCCCAAAAATCAAATATTTAAAAAATACATTCACAATTGAGTTCTGTTGTTTTTGTTTAAGCACATGGAAGTTATACTTGTTAATCATTTACTAAGTGTTGATATGTCTTGAACACCAAAAAAGCTCAATCTCATAGTTTGGGGTAGGACTATATCTACTTACAGGAATCTTCCATTCTTCCCCATTCTTTTCTAAAAGCACTTTAATTGTGTGTGTTTGTGTGAAGGAACAATACACTTACAATCTGAATATTTGAAATTAAAGAAAAGGTTGTATTTCTCCTGAATGGCAATTTGAACGTGCTTTGTTGTCAGATCTTCTGAACGCAAACCAAAATACCCATAATGTGAAAGATACATTACTGCACAGTCTTTCCATTTATTTGTGCCCATATCAGGTTGCCACAACTGAGGCTGCTATTTACTTCGAAACTGTCCCAAATATATTCTTTGGCTTCCACTGCTACTCATTAAAAGGGGCTGTGACAGCCTGGCATCAGCAGAGTCCCCTCATGGAAGCAGCCACCCTTCATCATTAGCCACTATCATCTGTTGGGTTGTTTCTGGGCTGAGCTTCTCAGGCTCTGTGTAGGGTGGCTTTTTTTTCTTCTCTGGACAGGAAAGTAGGGCCCCTGCATGTGTTTAACCCCACATTTTTGCAGGATACTAATATTTCTGCTTTTAATTGACAGCAGTTTTACAGGAGAGTGTGTCCCAGATGTGATTGCTCTAAAATGAAAGAGCACCAGTGTTGGGCTTGAATGTTTCCCATCCAATTACCATTTGCCCCTTCATTTTATTTTGGAAGGTTTTTTTTCACTTGAGTATGGGGTTTCCAAATGATTCTGGTAATCCTGGATTTTTTCCCTTGTTTTTACAGGTGACCTGTAACTGTTTCACCATCAGTAATGGAGAGATGCAGGATGTTGGTGTTGGCCTGTATCCCAGGTACTGTGGACACTGTTTCATTCACAGGCAAAATCTATGTCAGTTTTTTCTCCTTTTTTCCAAGGTAGCTGTAAGAGCCATCAAAGCAGCCGGTAACATGTCTAAACGAGAAGCTGGGAAATGGAAATAAATTAAAGGAGAGTAAAAAAATATGATCTAGTTGAAAACATTCTCAATAGTCCTGATTACAGCATTAAAACAGTTTAAATAGTATACATCTTTATATTTTATTTTTATGGAGGTGGTAGTCTTTTCTAAGTAAGAATAAATGCTGACATCAAGAATGTGCGACTGGGACTAGTTAAGGGAAACCTGTTCAGCGATGCTCTAGAATACAGATATTTTGCAGCTGAGAGCCTTCAGAATTAGTAATTAAAAGAAAAAGATTGATATATTTATAAGTAAATTAGCATCACAAAGAAAGCAATAAGGTGAAAAAATAAGTCCCTTAAGAGATAGATGTTAATATCTGAATTTCTTATTATTGTTTCTTATTTGTATTAGGTGAGAAGTATGTACCAATGAAGGTTTTACCATCATAAAATTAGTAACCTGCAATCATAAATATGGAAAATTAGTATGTATAGTTTAAAATTACATTTTGCCATCTAATTTTTTTGTTAACGCATGGTTGAATTATGTTTGTCAATACCTCAGTGGGCCTGTCACTGTTGTTTCTTTTCCTACTAATGTCATATGTAAGATATGACTAAGGACACTAAATGTCTTGAGGCCTGCCTTGTAGTAAAGATGAGGAAAAGGTGATTAGGAAGATATGGGAATTAGTGTCATGAAAAGTGCAAGACAGTCATTTGATTTCGTAATGGAATGAAAACAATACTTGAGAAAAATGAAATATTATTTTGGAGCATTATTATTAGGGAAATGTTTGCTTTTGGTTGAAAAAAAGCCCTTAACTGTGAACAAAGTGTCTGTCTGTGTTCAATGATAATGCACTGCCAAGGGATGCAAGAGATTCTTTCCCAAGTCACTTAAGAGCAGTTTGAGTTTTACTACAGCAGAAAAGCTGGGAAAATTGTGAACTTAAATCTGTGGTTTACAAGTCCTGGGCAAATGTCCTTCCAGATGAATTCATATGCTTCCAGACGAAATTGTCATCAAACCCATTAGTGTCTCCATGAGATGAAATTTAATTAAAAGTTCTTTATTTAGACTTATTAAGAGGTTGTATATTGTTGTATGGCTTGATAGCTTCAGCATCACAATATATTTTAAAGTAGGTAAAATCCTATGGTCCTGCTCTGCATCACCTTGCCAGCAGCTTTGGGAGTGTGCCCAGGGATCTCGCAATAAGTGTAATGGATACTCTCCCGGTGGGTTCTTGAGAAGATTAACCACAGATATTTTATTAGGCCAGAAAGGATATCAAAAGAGTCAAGCCCCTGTTGATACCTCCTCTAAGAGTCAAAAAACTAAATAAACATGATTTGGTGCAGGGCTCTGACCCTCGGCAGCATCCCGTATTTTGCCAACAACATTTGGGATTTTGAGTTGCTGAATAAGGCAGACAAGGAAAGAATATAAATGCAGCCAGGAGCTGAATAAGCCAAAATTTCTTCTTCCAGGCTGATAATGCCAGAATTATTCTTTCAATGGGTCATTCCCATAAGGAAAGAACCATCAACACCATTTCTGCTACAGCAGAAATGTTTGCCTGGCAAAGTCAGTTGTTTCTCAGCTAAGGAAACACATGACTCAAAAGTATATAGCAGATGATGTTCACAGCCTCCTTCAGAGAGAGGGAAGGGTGTATGTGTGCAGTGTGTGTGTCTCTTGAGGGTGCCAGCAGCTCCCTAATGACCTGTGCTGCCCCAGCTGTCATATGCCACAAGAACAGAGGCTGGGCCAAAATATGTGTAAAACAGAGGCAATGTCCATGTTTCTTCTTTCAACTCTGTACACCGAGTTCTTTGGCTTTGGGACATAGTACACTCCATTTTCTCCTGATATGAAATACGGGTTCATTGTTGGCCCCTTTGAGCTGTGCTTGCAATGGCAGTCAGGTAATCGATAAGGTTAGTGCCCTGAAACTGAGCAGAAGCAGCAGAAATATAACTCAGCCCTTCCTGCTCTGAACTGTCCTGGTTACCTTGTTCCCCACTTCCCTTGTCCCTTGAATCAGGGATCTCGGAGAGTCACTTGGAGGCCATTGCCTTCCGCCTGCCCTGAATACACAAAAGGCAGAAACACATGAAGAGATCCCGGCATGGCTCCTATTACCAAAGAATATAAATCTTCCAAGCATTCATTTTCCTACCCTAACCAAGAGCAGCTGATTTAACAGGGAATTTATTTGTTTCGTTACTTAATTGCTTGATACTTCAGATGTAATCACGTTAGCTACTTTCAAATGATTAAAGGGAAATGGCAGTGGAGACTCCTCTGTTAATTTTTTTTCTTTTTTTCCCCCCCTACCACCCCTCACAGCATGTCTTTACTGAACCACAGCTGTGACCCAAACTGCGTGATCGTTTTTGAAGGATACCAGCTTTTGCTTCACTCTGTCCGAGAGATCCAGATTGGTGAAGAGGTAATTAACTTGTCCTCCCTTCCATCACAGACACCTGCAACAATGACATCTCCCTAAATAAATTCCAGACTGCTGGGCCACCAGCTTAATATTTTGATGATATATTGATGCCACTTTCTAGCACATAGCTATCAGGGGGAAAATGATAAATAGAATCATCTCTTCACACTGCCTGGGCCCCATAATCATTACTTCTCATAAATCACTAGCAGTCTTGATAAATTCCTGTTCCTCCTTTCCTCCTCTAGGCACTTCATTTTGTTTGTATTTGAGTGTCTTTACCCTGACGGGAACACTTACAATATTTCTGAGTGGAATGCAGTGTTCACTAAGTCATTGCAACAATGAGCATTTGTCAGGCTGCAACCATGCAGTCATAGTAAACCTTTCATTGACAGTGAAAGCAGCAAAACAAGGTTTGTTTTCTTATCTGTTTCACTAGGAAAGACTTAAAAATATCCTTTTCAAGAGATTTCTGATATTATCTAAGGTGTTCTCTACTTTTTTCTATAACAGCACTTGTATTAATTTGAAAAAAAGCATTTATGGCTAGAAATCAAAGTAAAGGTGTTTTGCAGCAATGCAGTACTGAATTTGCTTAATAAGACCTGAAAAGAGATGTTTGCATAAATGTAACTTTAGATACACCAATGACCTACACAGTTCTAGCTGTTGGTCATTTCAAAATCATAACCTAATGTAAATATGGTTCATGCCTGTTCTTAAAACTCTGGGAATATGAGGAC
>VZTA01015994.1:0-32124 GCA_013398855.1 Mohoua ochrocephala | reverse complement strand
CTGCACACAGTTCTCAAGGTGAGGGCCCACCAATGCTCACTGAATACCATGGGATAGTCACTTCTTTTGACCAGCTGGTTGTATGCAGTGTGTTTGATGCACCTCAGGATGGAGTTTGCCCTCTTGGCTGCCAGGGCCCACCACTGGCTCATACTGAGCCTGGTGTCATCCAGCACCCCCAGATTCCTTTCTGCAGGGCTGTTCTCCAGCCACTCCTCTCCCCGTTTATACTTGTGCCTGCATTATTACATCCCAGGTGCAGGATCCAGTATTTGGACTTGTTAAATTTCACCCTGTTAATCATAGCCCAATGGCCCAATCTATCTAGATCTCTCAGCAAGCCATCTTGTCCCTTGAGAGAGTCAGCAGCACTCCCAGTTTGGAATCATCAGCAAACTTGGTAATGATGCTTTAAACTCCTGCATCCAGATCATTGATAAATACATTGACCATAACTGACTCTAGAATTGAGCCCTGAGGAATACCGCTGGTGACCAGTAACCAAACAGATGTAGCCCCATTGCTATTATGCTTTGAGCTTTGTCCTTCAGCCAGTTCATACAGTGTTCTGTGAGCCTACTGAACTCTTCTATTCAACCAATTTTTCACCCACTGCCCCATGAATCTGCTGATCTCACAGTTGGACAAGTTGTACTGAAGGATGCTGTGAGGGCAGTATTATTAATGCAGAAAAATTACATCCACTGCCCTTCTTCATCCACTGTGCGAATAAACTTAGTAAATTAAACAGGACTTGCCTTTTGTGAGCAATTGCTGACAATTTCTGATGATTGAATTGTTTCTCAGTGCCATTTGTGGTTCACTTTTCACTCTTAAAGTTTGCCCTTGTGCTTCTCAAGTCTGTGAGAACTCTTTACTAACAGAGACTGTGGGAATGAGGTGGTACCTATAGCAGAGAAAAGTAACAGGGATCATTTAAGTCAAATGGACACACCTAAATCCATGGTACCAGATGAGGTGCATCTGAGGATACTAAAAAAGCTGGTCGATCTCATTGTGAGACTGTGTTCTACCATCTTCAACAGCTCATGGCAACTGGGGAAGGTTCCTGATAACTGAAACAAGGCAAAAGCCACTTCTATCCTCAATAGCAGCACTTAGAAAAATCAATCAAACTGTCAGCCTCACTTCAGTCCCTGGGAAAGTTGTACAGTAAGTTTTCCTATGTATGATTAAGAAGAAAGTGATTGAGAGCAGCCAGCATAGATTTACTAGGAATAAATCAGGCCTGACCAAAATCATTGCATTCCGTGGGGTGACTGACACTGTGGACAAGGGAAAAGCAGTGGATGTTATAGATCTTGACACTAGCAAGGCCTTTGATACAGTCTCACATAGTCTCATTTTTACTGAATTGGCAATATATGGGCTAAATAGGTGAAAAGTAGGGAGAACGTAAATATGGCTGGCCTGCCGGAGTGAAAGAGGTGTAATCAGTGATGCAAAATTCATCTGGTGTCCAGTAACTAGTAGTATCACTCATCAATCAGTACTGAAACCAACACAGTTAAATGTTTATTTTAATGAACTGGAGGAAGGAGCGGAGTGCCCATTTGTGGACATTATCTAATTGATGGTGCTAGGCTAGCGGCAGTTGATCTTCCATCAGAGTGACCTGGACTAGCTAGAGGAGTCGAAATGCAAAGTCTTGTTTTCAGGATGGAAAATCACTTTTCAACAGTATAGGCTGGGGCCTCAAGGTCTAGGAAGACTGCTGAGTCTGTTTGCTCTGTTTGCCTCTATTGGCTGCTCTGGGATGGTCCGAGAGGAGCTCTGCCTGTGCTCCCTGCTGTGCCACGCCCATGCTGATGTGCCACGCCCATGCCGATGTGCCATGGCCCTGTTTGCCACGCTCCCTGGAGCCGTTAAATCTCCCTCACTTGCTCCTGGCACCACCCTGTCCCTGCCTGGTTGGCTGCTGAGGGCTTACAGGTTGTGATGAGGCTGAGGGCTGTTTCATGGGTTCCTGAGTTTGGGATCCCCCCTGTAGAGCTTGATCTCACCCCCTGGACTTTATTTCAGTCACAGCCTCTTCAGCCCTCAACGACTGAAAGACAAGACTGTGCTGGATTCAGCCTTTAGCAACCTGATGTAAATACTTTTAGTAGGGACTTGGACTGTGTGACTTTCAGAGTTTTTTGTCAGAACATAACTTTCCATTTATTTTTAGTTCATTCATAAGGAAGAACTTTTGAACAAGGAGATAGTTCTTCCTTCAGTTCTCGAAATGTTACTGAGAGAAAATGTTACCTCGTATTCCTGAGGCTGGTCTCAGTCTGTATTGGGAGACACTGGCTGTCATAGTGATTTTAACAGAGGATCAAACTATGTAGGTGCTTAATTTAAGACTATCTGGATACGAGGGACAAAATATTTACTATTCAAGATAAGTGTGTCAAACATTTATTCATGAAACTTTAAGTTCCATTGGTAGTGGGACTTTTGTCAGAATTGAGTGTCTTTTTATCCATGATTCAGGTTCAAGAAAGGCTACACTTCTGAATGTGACCATTTCCCATTTTTATTTGCAGAAAGTATTGCACAACTAACTATTGGACTTACGTTTGCTTTTAGAAATGTTTTTTGTTGTATATGCTTTTTAGCATATATAAAATTTATTTACTCAGTGTGATTTTCCCCATGACATCTTATGGAATCTTTGATGTAATCAGCAGTTATAGAATTCTGTGCTCTACAGCTTATAATTTGAAAATCACTACACTAAAGCACTGCAAAGAAATAGACGCTGTCTAGGTAGACATCTTAGACGATGCTTAACAATATCAACTTGTTCTCCTGATAGCCTAGGAACACTAACGCTACATATAATTTCTTCCATGGAACGATTTCTGTTCTGATTTCAAACAGAAAGTATTATCTGTCAGTTATTTGTCTCTTAGCCAGTGTATAATGACACATCTTAGCAAAATGCCCGGTGTTCCTGCAATGCTTGAGTTGAGCTTCCTTTGGGGGACACGTGGTATAACTTGTAATGTGCTGCTAGATTTACAGAAGTAGCTTTATTGTTTCTGTTTATATCAGTTTTACTGAGGTTTTAGTTGTCTAGTTGCAGTCTTGCAATTTTCAATAATCAGTGTTGAAAGGTTTAATCAGTAGCTATTGAATCACTTGAGCAGTGCTGCTTCCACCCTTAAGATCCCATTTTTGCTATTGCTGTTAGCCCGACTAGCAACAGTTGTGACTTCATACTGTGTTAGGTGGGAATCAGGGAGTCCAGTGCAATATGCAATTGAACTCTTTGCAAAGTGCTATCAAAAAAACAATTTGCTACATTTCCAAATTTATATGCAGCTAAAACGTCTTCTGAAGTAAGGACATTGATCAGCATGGTTTCTGTCCATTTGCACAAAGTTTATAGACTACAACGTAATGTATATGTTTGGCACAGAAACATTAACTAAGGCTGGGAGAACAGTGATGTATTTCTCAGCAGACAGAAGAAACGTAGAACTCTATGATCTTTCTAAACAATGTAGTATATAATCAGAGAAAAGGTTTTTTTCAGAAGCCTCTTTAACAATTACAGACATGGATTTAGTTAGGGGCTGTGCAGGTTTCCTTTTCAGCATTTTTCAGGTCTATTTTTATCTGATGATTACACAGCAGTTGGTGTGAAGTCCAGCCAATGCTACAATATATCAGGATGGTACACCAGACACCCAAAAGAGGTGAACCCTTCCTGAGGGATTTCCTCTTTAATTCAGCATCGATCGCATTGTGTTCCTATGGAAATTAAACTACAATATAAAAGAATAATTAGGTCTTCCACAGCCTTTAAAGCAAATGCAGAGAAGATACATATTAGAAGATTCAGGTTCCTCTTTTTCTCATGTTTTTATTTTAACTGGTGTCAACATAGAGTGGAGTAATGAAACGTCAAAGTTGAATTTAATGCATTTCATTATTTGTTGCATGAACACAAATTTTGTATTATGCTTCAGGTAAAATAGAAATAAGGAATTCTCAGTATGTCACTGGTAGTTAAAACGCTGTAGTTTGTGGGAAATTGTTTTGTTGGGTTATTTTTACAAGGCATGGTCTAGAATTCAGTTTCATATCAAATTGTATTGCAACACAGAAATCAACTGTTTTATTCCAACCAACAATTTATGTGTTTGCTTTTCTGAATTACAGCTTGTTAACTGCAGCATATGCCTTGCAAGATACAAAAGCACTTTTGATAATACAGTTCTCTTGTCCAAATCCAGTAATCCAGTACACAGTTTCTCTTTCCTGAGAAATTGCCTTTTCTCGCTCTTGCTCTGTCTTGCATGGAGAAGATCTTCTTTTCTTGTCTTGATTTCACGGAAAACAAAAGAATGAATTTATTAATAGACTTTATTAAAAAAGAGGAACAAAACTCTCAGAAATATAGTATCATTGATTGATTATGTCTCTTTATTGGAAAAAGTCTAGAGATTGCTGAGGTCTGCATTACATGTTTTTATTGGCAGGGTTCTCTGAAATAAGTCTTCACAATGAGTCTAGAATGTCCTGTTCATGGATTGTGCCAGCATTCATAATTGTTTCTTAACAGGTTGTAAATCAGTACTTCATATTTTCTTCTATCCTTTTTTTTTTCTTCCCTTGGTCATTCATCTGTGGTTTTTTTAGTCTGTAGACTGCAGTGAAGTCGTTGCTGCAATTTGGTGACATGCTTTTTATCATTTACAAAATACAGCCTTTGTGTAGTTATGCTTTGTCACACTATAACAGCTTTATGAGACTATAAAAGATAATATCAGATTTTTATCAATAATATTAAGAAAATATTCTGATTTACCAGAATTTTTGGGTTAGATGAGGACAGTAATGATTGAAACTTACAATTTGACTTTTTTTAATATAGAAATGGTAATAATACCAATTAAATTCTACAGCATAAAAAAATCAAGGTAGTTCAGA
Source organism: Mohoua ochrocephala (assembly GCA_013398855.1). Classification (NCBI taxonomy): domain Eukaryota; kingdom Metazoa; phylum Chordata; class Aves; order Passeriformes; family Acanthizidae; genus Mohoua; species Mohoua ochrocephala. The sequence continues at coordinate 27,177 of VZTA01015994.1, read as the reverse complement.
AACTCTGTAGCTGTTTCAATATTGAAGATGAAGATTGCTGCTATAATGAAATTAAAAGCATCAAAACTGATAATTTTTAATTTTTGACTGGATAAACAAAACAATTCATATTTTTCTCATAATTAATGGTGAACTGAAGGTCGTAATGGAACCCTGAAGAAGACTTCAGTATGCAGAAGATGCATATACCTATAAGCATTGGACAAAATTAGTATTGTGGAGAAAGAGCAAATGAACTTCTGGCACTTTATCTGAAAAAAAAAGGAGGAGAAAAAAAAAAAGTAGGTTGTTGTTGATACAGACTCTCCAGACAGTGAACAGCAAAGAAGAATGAGTGAGGTAACTCTTATTTTGGAAATAGTGTCATTAAGTTAACAGAGATAGCTGAGATGCCAGTGATGCTACTGTCAAAATACTGCTGCTGTTTGTCAGGCTATTTTGAAAAAAAATTGATCTGTTGCCTGCACATTGATCCTATTGTGCCCTTGGGATGCATTCAATGATGCTGAGCCCATGGGAGACATCTGTTGAATTGGGAGCACAACGTGCTGATACAGGTTAATAGAGCCCTGTGCATCCTCACTTTGGGTAATCTTGTATGCATCTGAGAGTATAAATGGGGTTTCATACTTTGCTATTCATATGTACAGAAACTAGATTTTTCTTTCTTCCAGGACATTTTGTGATAGGCAACTTGTAATAAGAATTCTGTAGACCAAATTATTTTTTTATTGACAGTCCTTTCTTCCATACTATTTTTCTGAAGATCAGGAAGATGCATGTGCTATGGCAGGCCTGCAAAAGCTAAATATATTAATATTAGTTTATGTGTTCAGATAGATACGACTGCATTCACCCCAGAGGCACAAAACCTAAATGGCTAAGCCAGGAACAGAGTGTAGATTGTTTCTGTAGTTGATGGAAAAATACTGAGAATCAATCTATTCTAACACCCCAATCATGTTCTGGAGGTGTTTGTTTTTTCCCTCTCCTGATGAAAAAGTTGTCTAGGATGACTTTGACATTGAGTGCCTGCAACCATTAAGGAAAAACATGGACTATTTTGCCCTGGAAAGAAAATGGGGCTATTTCCACATAAGAATAGAAAGTATCGGCCTAAGTCTTATTACCTGTTTATTTACTCTATATTCCCTGCTTTCATTACTTGTCCCATTTTCATGTCAAATGTGACTCAAGACATTGATGCCTGGCCACATTTTAACCACACTGCAAATTTCTGCTGTATGTTGGTGAAATATATGCAGATAACTTTTTTTTACATATCCATAAAGTATAGCTCTATTCTGTGGACAATAATTTTTATGTCTACAGGATAGCAATATGTGGGAAAATGGAAAATTTTCAGTTTTCCTGAAACTATATTTATTGTAATCAATTGTCAAAATTATTCTTCTCTTACTTCTAATTGTTGTAATTAAATTTAGAAATGTAATTTTCAAATTACAATTTTTCTGATATTCTTCTAATACAATACATTTTAAAATGTACTTTTTGTTTACAAGAGGGTTTTTATTATGTAAAGATGACGCATGTAATGTTTTAATAGAGATGTTCATCTTAATTTTGAAAACTTTAGCAGTCCAGGACTATGCAAAACTATTTATTTTCACTAATTTAGATTCTCAGTAACTGTGAATTTTATTTACCAAACAGATACTTGCATGTACAAATGCTTAAGGGAGTGCTGTATTTTGTGGTTGTAGTTCTATTTTCATGATGGTCTGTGTTACATTTCTAGTTTGTTTGTTGACTTGAAGGAAACCTCTAACGTTTTAAGGCCTTAACTTTCAAGCTTTTAAAAGTTTAGGAGTGGGTTTCTTTTTCACTGAAATGCACACTCATAACATTTAATTAATATACATTTATTGAATCTCTACATAAACAGTCCTTCAAAGTGTAAAGTTTTATACTGTGTGTAAAAGTGGGTTTTCATCACCAACTGAAAATAAAATGAGAATGTATTTATGGAAAATTGTGGTCTAGGGGTTTTTCCAATGGGAGTAGAAATACTGAGTCTGGATCCATTCCTAAGTAGCACTTTGAAGTCTTGAAGTCCATTGCAATCAAAATTGTATGTCAACTTTTCAACAACTGGCCATTAAGATAAATAATAGAATAAAAAGCATAGTCAGAGGAAGTACATTAGCAGGAAAGAAAATTTCAAAATATAGGGTAAAAGGAAAATAAAATATATTCCCCCCTTTTCAGAAATAGACTTCTAGTTTTCTCCCAGCTGTTTCTAGTAGCTGTTTGCAGGTGTATTTTATCTGTTCCATTCTATCTCATTAATACCATTTTTGTGATGGTTAAGGGGTAAATAGAGACTAAGGGAAGCTTAGCAAACCAAAGAAACTGAAGCAAGATATAGTTCTCATGCTATATAAATGTCAGTGGTTTTAAGCATTCCTAAATCTTCATTTAATTGTTTAGATTTTATTTAAAATTAATTCATTTGTCTAGCAGAGATTCTCCTGTCTCATTTTACAGGTCATTTGGTATCTGGTAATGCATGCATGTTGTATATTATGTAACTACCCAATATATACATACATACATATATGTATGTATGTATATATATGTATGCATATTTAAGTGGAATATATATCTAAATTACGCTTAAAGACTGGAAGAGTAAACAGCAACAAATACCTGCTGTGTCTCCCACAAGACCATGCTGTTGCGATCTGCTCTAAGTACAGAAGAGCAAGGAGAGCTAACTATCTGTGATTAAAATGGATCAAACCCTGAAAGGTTAGAATATACTAAAAACACGTGATTAAAACCAAAAGAGGTTAGATGTCGATACAGAAAAATTGATATATTTTATTTAATAGTAAGAGAGACAAAGAGAGAGAAAAGAAAGAAAAAAAACATAGAAAAAGAGGTGGGGGGGGGACAGGGAGAGTGACAGAGATTAAGCAGAAACATATCACCCCTCAATGAGTTCCAACGACGTCTCGTTGCTTCCCTCCACCTGGTCTTCTTGGTGGAGAGGATCCCCCACTGAAAAGTACAGAATCCAATGGATTAATATACGTTTGGGCAGGTGGGAACGCCCAGCAGCCTCCCCTGAGGGGGACAGGTTTGACACTGTCCCTTGCTACACTGTAGATGTGTCGCATCATGTTGCTGCGTCACGTGCAGTGCTCTGGTGCAGAGTCTGGGGACCCCTTTGTGGGGGGCCCTTGAGGGGCCAGCACAGCCCCTCTGCTGTCCCTCACGTGGATGTCCCGTGGATGTGCCTTTCCCAGGGCGGGGGCCCCGCAGCTGGGCCGGCCTGCACAGGGGAGGATGGGCGTTCACTGCCTCTGGCCAGACGCTGTGCCACACCCCCAAAATCTCTCCTCCTCCCTGTGGTGTGGGGGACTGTGGGAGCCTGGCAGCTGACAAACCTGGGGCTGTGGCCTGCACCCCGAAGGTGCTGGGCTGGGCCCTGCTGTGGATGTTCTTCCAGATGCTTGGAACAGTGCTTTGAGCAACAGTGTCACCTTCCTTATCTCAAGTTGCCTTAGGCGGTTTAACTCACAGTTCAGGGCCTCAGTCAGGGGCCTCAGTCAGGATGCGGTGGTATTGCGTGCAGTTTTTGTTATACAATTTTCCTATAACAGGCAAAAGTCCTTCATAAAGATGTTTAAGCCATAAACCATAACATTTCAGTGTCTGACACATGCCTCTCATAACACTACTTGCACACTCAGCAACAAAGTCTTTGGAATATATTATAGAACGGTTTGGGTTGGAAGGGACCCTAAAGATCGTTTAGTTACAACTCCGTTGCCGTGGACAGGGACACCTTCCACTAAATGAGGTTGCTCAAAGCTCCATCCAGCCTGGCCTTGAACACTTACATGGATGAGGCACCCACAGTTTTGCTAGGCAACCTGTTCCAGTGCATTACCACCCTCACAGGAAAGAATTTCTTACTAATATCTGGTTTAAACCTACTCTCTTTCAGTATAAAGCCAATCCCCCTTGTGCTCCCTACATGGCCTTGTAAACTTCAGCTTTCTTGTAGCCTTCCTTTAGGGACTGGAAGGTGTTGTAAGGTCTCCCCAGAGACTTCTCTTCTCTGGGCTGATCTCTCAGCCTGTCTTTATAGGAGAGGTGCTCCAGCCCACTGATCATTTTCATGGCCTCCTCTTGATTCATTCCCGCAGTTCCACATCCTTTTTTATATTAGAGCCCTCCGAGCTGGATGCAGCACTCCAGGTAGGGTGTCATGAACAGGGAGGAAAAAAAAAAAAAAGGAAAAGATGTACAATACAATGCAAGCAGAGAGTAGCAGACTTGAGAGTTTGATTTTCAGAGGTGATGGAGAATGAGAGGGGGATCCAGAGGAGGCTGCACAAATCATTGCAACACACTAAGCCATGGAGTTGTAGTCCAGCTGTCCGAGAGATAGGGTAGGTTCTGATGGATATTAACATTTCTGTGTTGATGTCAATTCTGAGTTCTCTTGTTGGGGAAGTCCTAGGTTCTAGTGTCTATGGTAGTAAAATTTTCCTCCAGAAATAACTGTTTGTCAGCAGAAGGGTACATGGTTTACAGAAAAACTACAGAAAATCCTGCACAGAATTACGTGAAAATCCTGATTCAATTACTGCTTTGTCACAGTTTCTTTCAGGAGGGGGGCATTTGTGCCTGAAAACAGAAAGAATAGCATCTTGAGTGAATGGAATTTATGTATAATTGACAGCATATGCCATCAGTTACTGTAGCTGAATAAATTTTGTAGCTTGGACATTTTCAAATGAGAGTTCTGTGGAGCTGATTTCTTATTTTGGAGCCTTCCATGTTATTAACTAGTGTGACAGAAGAAGCAATGAATCAATTATTTCTAGTTAAATATACTTTCATTTACATTTCAGACTTTATATAAAGTATTTATAATGAACTAATTCTGGAAGATGTTATCATGCTGTTTTATTCATAATAAGAACATAAACATAGAAGTGAATATTATGGAAATGTTGTTTCAAGTTCTGTTCTCAAGTCTTGTGCATTTAGAATAACTCTGTAAAGCTTGCACATTGGGATTTGGTCAAAATTTTCACATATTTCTTTGGCTTTTTCTTTTTCCAAAACAAACCAATCATTCTCGGTTTAGTGTTGAGATTAAAGGCAAGTGATGAATGATGCAAGATGTGTTAAAAGATGTACTAATTTTACCTAAACCAGCACTGTATGACATTTACAAATCTTGAATTTGAAGGCTTGGATTCTTCTAATGCTTTGCTTCATGAATAAGTGGGACTCCAGTCTGCATCAAGCATTAAACAGAGTGCTGAAAACTTATGGTATTTTTCTGTCACAGAAAAATCTTCCCTGTCCTTTATTTAAAAAATTTTAATGTTACTTAGATTTTACTCCTGACAAGATTGAAAACTAACCCAGAATGCTTTTCAATTTTTACATCGGTTGTTATTTGTATAGAATAAAATACTGGAATGGAAGGCTAAAGTGTATATTTTCTTTGGATTGCTCAAGACTGAAAGTTCAAAGTATTACATATATGAAGAGAGCACTAGCTTTATTCATGGCCTTATGATTATTACACATAAGTACAATGGTTATTTCAAATAAATTCCTGATATCCTAGTCTAGGATGCTCCTTTTCCAATAATTAGTGACCTGAGGCAGAAAAAAGGAGGCAGAGTGACTTGTTTGTCCACAGATGCCCCATGTAGCTGAAGTGCTAACATGTTATTTGCACTTCCGTTGTGCATGCTGGATACATGTTTTTTCTCCATTTATACGGAGAACAAGATCTTTTTAATGCTGTCAGTCATTTGTAATTGATGTTCAAACGCAGGGGCTGGTGTTGATCATGTTACTGCTATGACAGCATACACCTGATGAAAGCTTACTGGCTGGCTTGTTTTTCTTTGGAGGTGTGCTTGTAGAATATTAACTTGCATGCATACCTCAGCACATCTGGGCTTTTTGGTTTTCTGTGAACCATTCCAGTAACTTGTTAATTCCACTAAATATATGGCAAGATACAGGCGGTTATTTGCAAACAAAATGAGGGTGTTTTATCATACTACAGGTATTTGCCAATTGCCTTATTAAAAGCAGTCAACATAGTGTGAGACTCTCTAACTTCAACACAGATGCCAAAACAGTAATAAAAAGAGGAAAACCATATTTTATAAACTGTTAACTTCAAAAGCTTAGTTATAATTTAGATTACTTACGGGGAAAATGCTTTAACTTGTAAAACTACAGTGATGTTGGTTTGGAACTTTATAATAAAGAAAGAGCCTGTTATCAGTTTTATTTTCTGAAGCAAAGACTCTTACAAAAGTAGTAAATAATGTTTAAAAAGATGGTTGGCAAGTGCAGCATCACATGTTATAAAAATGCAAGCATAACACACAAAAATAGAGTGTTGTTCTTTGTATCTGAAAGTGCCAGATAAATCCACATTAGGAGAGGTGGCAGAGGTGTAGAATTTTTATTCATTATTATTATTCTAGCTCTCAGTTTCTCTAAAACTGCAAATACATAATTAAAGTTTTATTTCTTTACATGTGTTTAGAGGAATGGAATTTGTATAAATTTGTTCATACTAGCTGTGGAGATGTTCATTGTAGCTTTTATTCTTAGGAATAAACTTCTGCTATTGTTTTCCACATTGTTAGTTTTGAATCTGTGGAACAGCTTCAAACCCATTCAGCAAGGTTTTGGTCCAGTATTGGTCTCAAATCCAAAACGTGGCACCATGTGGGCTGCTCTGAAGAGGGTTACGCCCTGCTCAGCCACACCCAGTACAGCCTTACTGATATAAAAAGGTACTGAGTTTCTGTGTGTTGCAGAAATCTGTGACTAGTGGAAAGGAAAAATGAAAAACAACCTGTTTACTGACCCTTCTTAAATGTGAGCCAAATTTTACTTTTTTTTGGCCAGTCAAGCAGCCATGTACATGCTACAAAACTGAGCCCAGGAACTGTACGTGCTATAGACTGTGGGGGATGCAGATTGGGTGAGGACGGAACTCCTAGGACACAGTGTCTTAGAGCTGTAACTGAGAACGCAAAAATGTCAGGCAAGTACAAAAACCTCATGCTACTCAGCAACTTTTGGCACAAAATTTGTTTCATGGACCAACAGTATATGAGGTTTCAAAGTTCCAAGATTTTAGGAAGGTTATTTTATATCTTGAGTTTAAATGTAGTCTTCCCTTTTCCACATCGTTCTCTTTATTGCAAAATTAATTTAACACAATGGGATTGTTAAATACACTGATCATTTGCATTTATCAAGGCAGGCAAACAAAATAGGCTGAAATGATTTAACAGCTTATTCCCTCCATGACAATAGTTCTGCTTACCCAACTTTGAGTCATATATTCCTGCACCTTCCCATGCATAAATCATACTTGCTCTTTCAGTGAGCCATTCTGTGTGCCAATCCAATGGGATGTTAAGCTAGCAGAAGTCTGATTTGAGTCCAACACAATGAAGAACTGCATGGCCAGGAGCTGGCAAAGGTGGACTGACCCTTTTAATTTGTGGTGGTTTGGCAGTTTAGAACACTTGGTTTGTATAATTTTTGTCAGCAGGCTGTTAAGTTGGTATGTGTGTAGAAGAGTTTATTTAAGCCTTTTTTCTCTAGTGTGCAAATGAACTCGCAATGCCAAGAAAACAAATTGCGAGGTTTCTAAGGAATAGAGTTGATCGTAGTAGCCATACAAGGAGATGGCTGGATAAAAGGGTGAAATGACAGCCACTCTTAGGTGTCTGGGACAGCCAGGCTTCACAGTCACTCTTACAGTCAGGAGAGAGAGTGAGCGATCTCTCCAGAGAATGGTTTGAAGCATGTACATTAAAATCCTCTCTAGTATGCACATTATGATAAAAATCTCTCTCTAAAGAAACCTACCTCTCTTTTGCTGATCCAAGGAGCTTAAGGAGACTAACCTCCTAACTTAAGTGTTTTAAGAGTTGGCCTGTGTGATACCCTTCCCAATTTTACTGAAAAATTTCAAACTAAGTAAATTCATATCTCATTGGCAAAGAATAGAAAATGAGAATCTGATTAACATATTCAGGAGAATAAAGAATCCAACTGAGCTGGAAAATTGATGCCCAAAAGCACAGACAAAGATTAAGAAATAGAATAATCTTAAAACAAAAACTCTCCTTGCACCAAGTAGATGTAGTGAGAGAATTAATTTTTCCAAAGCAATGCAGCCATGGGCCTTTCTTTACCTGAAGATATTGTTGGAGTCCTTTGACATCATTAACATTTTTGCTCCTTTTGTACTGGAGATTTAACCTAGTAATAAACTTATGTTGCTGTAAAAGGAAAGGTAGGAAATGTTTGTCACTCTGCAGTTTTACCCCTAATCTTTTTGATGTGATTAACTGACAGGAGACTTAACTGAGCACTCATAAAAAATGGTCTTTGATTCATGTGGTGTGTAAAATGGTTTAATTACCACTTAGCAGCGAAGCAGGGATGCTGAAATTGCCAACAACTTTACTGATTTTGAGAAAAAACCCACCCTGAAATTTGCCCAGTAAAATATGGCAGAATAGTTTTAATAATTTCATTAAAACTTTCTGCATATTTTTACACTTCCTGTGTTCTGTGCTTCAAAGGCTTGTAAATCAGATGTGTTGAAAAATGGTAGCAGTAATCAATAACTGTAAAATGGAGGAGCCCTATGAAGCAGGCCAAACTGTTTTGCGTGAAATGTGTCTGCAGTAAATTTTACTTCCCTTTGTTTCATAGATACTATCTTCCAATGAAGATTGGAATAAATTCATTTATGTTAATAGTCATATAATAGCCTTATTAAAATTATTAGTTATAAGTGGTATAAGTGGGGTTTTATTTCAAGTGAAGTTTGATTTAGGAAAGTTTAGTAAAATGAAAATCTAATCACAGGTACCAAAACCAAGGACTTTTGAGTCTTAATCCCGTTGCTTTGGAAAACACAGCTTAAATTCCCCTGTTTTGTTTTCTGTATATAAAACTAGGAAAAAGTACTCATTTTCTACATTGTCACAGATGTTCCAAGTGTAATTAATGAGTATTGGATGCACAGAAAAACTCCAGCAGAAAATAAACCCTTTCAAAATACATCAGCTGCAAACATTCTGTATTGTACCTGGGTCTGTGTCCTTGCACAGATTATACTATGAAATTACAAATTAATCCAGCCATTTGCCTTTAGTATTTTTTATTTCTTTTTTCAAAGCTTATCCTCTTCTTCCTTGTAACTAAGTGATAATGCAGAAGTTAGGGTAGTGTAGCTTCAGACTTCCTTTTCAATGGTCAGAATAATCAGCCACAGAAAAACTTCCAGGTTGTACGAAAGCCAGCTGTTCTCTGGTGGGCATCAATCTCAAGCCAGGATGAGGCAGGTTGGTTCCTAAGTTAATAGGAGCCCTTAACAGTTTCTCTTGGTTCTATGCACAGTCAGCAGAGAAGAACAGATGTCTAATTGGGGTGAATTAGATTCATATTGAGAGATCCATCATAGTGTTTACAAGAATTAAGTTAAATAGTCAAATTATCATCCTAAACCCTGTTTCATGTAGGCCTTTAAGGTGGAAAACAATGGCTATTTCAGATGTTTCTTTACACATGAAACGAAATAGGCTTGATCTTATTTCAAAAGTTTTGCAGATTCTTTTACAACAATGGAAGAACATGACGTCTAATGACGTCTCCGAACTTAAAAATACTTTTTTTTTAAAAAATTTGAAATGGTTTCTGCAAAACCATAACTGCTGGTCTTTGCAACTTCTTTTTTTTTTTTTTTTTTCTTTTTAATTTTTAGCTTCATTTACTTAAATCCACAAATGTATCACTGTTTAAAGATGTCATTAGGGCATGCTGGGGAAGCATTTGAGAGAGGAATACTCTGGATGTCTATACAGCCCTAGAAGCATACAGGTCATAAAAGCACAGTCTTATTTGGAGAGATTTTAGTTCTAGCTGGTACCTGGGCAGTCAATTTCTTATTCTTTTGGAGTTAACCAAGTGATAATAATTAAACAACACTTTTAATTCCATTATGTGCTCATCTGCTCTCTGTCCTAGAATACGTATAAGTTTCCGGAATATGTGAATTTGAAATACATCAGATAATCAAAAATTAATGAATATGGCTATTCTGGAACATTCTTACTCAAAATCACAGAAGATAGCAAATAGGTTGCTGAATCCTGTAATATAAGACTGCAAGGGAACTGAGGAAGTTATTGAGGCCTTTCCAGGATCCAAAAGAGAGCACTAAATGCATGTGCTAGGAAGTGCTCACCTAATTTTAAATTCACAGTCTGCTCAATGCTTTTGAGTATCTTCTGTATGGAAGGGTTTTCTATTACCCTATTTGTCCTTACCATAAATTAAACCTAATTATTTCTGTTCTGACTGCACTAACAATAGAGAACAAATTATTATGATTGAGATTTCTTATGTTTCTGGAAATCGTTACTTCCATCAGAGCTGCCATCTTTCAGACATGTAACCACAGTTTACTCACTTTTTCTTTGTGTTTTGTAGTTTCAATAGATTTTGCTGATTTGTCAATGAAAATACTATGTGAAGCTATGTCAGTGTCAGATTAGAGTGAAGATAGAGGGAATTTACTGTTTATTTCCCATTTTTTGCTCTTCTGAAGTAAAGGAAACCGTACTGCAGTGTACATGCATAATTACTGGTCAATGCTTAGAAGTCCCCACTGAATTTTGGACTTCAGTCTTAGGTGCTATATGAATATATATTTCAGAAAAAAAACCCCAGCCTTGGTTCAAAGGCTTCAAACAGATGACATGACAGAAAGACAGAGAGAAAACTAGGCACAGAAGAGGGAAATTATGTGCTCTGTGTGTGTGTTGGAAGTTGCAGAGTTAGGAAGTTGCAAGTGAGCTGGTCTGTTAAGCTGTTACGCACTCATAGGAGGCAAAAGTGGTGCTTCCATTCCGCATCCCTTTTCAAACAGATGGGATTGTCTTCTCTGAAGAATAAATAGCAGCAAAGATATATAGAGCTGAGTTAATGTTACTGAGACAACCTTAACATCTGCCTGCACTTTTGCCTTTCTCATAATATTTGAAATATACTGCAAAATTCAATATACTTTCATTCTCTGGCTTGCTTTTTTAATTTCTTTTCTGAAGGTGCCAATCAGAAGATGATGAAAGGTGAACAGTATGGAAGCAAATGCTCTAAACCATCTTTAATATGAAGCAAAGTGTTCCACCAATTATCCAAAATAATTTTTAAGACATGAGAGCATTCTTCCTAGGAAGTAGAGAAGTCACATGTTCTGTGTATAAAGCATTGTCAGATGGCTGCACAGAGCAGTGCAAGGATGAGTGCTGAGAGGTGACTGAGGCAGATCTCAAGCCAGGGTGCTGAGTTGTGAAATGGGACAGAGAAGAGAACAGAGCTGCAGTCAGGAAATGGAGAGAGCAGAAGCTGGAGGCAGCCCATGGGTCTTAGGGGTTGTACTGTGCCCTGTCAGGAGTGAACTTGAATCCTACAGGGAGCTATTGCTGTACCTCCTGGCAATTGTGAGAGTCATCTCTCTGTTCATTCCTGCACTGTGCCAACAAAGCATCCTTACTGAGGCTCCATCTTTTACCATCTGCCCTGCTATTTTCCTTATTCTCTACTGCACTCTCAGGGAGATGCTGGCAGGATTTCACAGAAATATAGTCAGAGAAAGTACTTCTCTGACCAGAGCTGAAAAGGAGAGGAGGAATTTTGAACCGGTGTTGGAAAGGAGAGAACTGTCATGCTAGCATAGAGCTACTGCAGGATACCTGAAGTTAAATATTTTCATTTAACAGAAGACTTTTTAAAAGAACTTATTTAAATGAAAATCTCAAACAGAAATGGATGTATTTAATGAAAGCAGAATATTTATGCTGTTGTTCTTTCTACACAGCATTTTTCTCTCTTTGGTTCACAGGGAAAGCTGGCAAATCTTACTGTAGAAGATACAGGACATTATGCTAGAAGGAAACATGTCCCCCACTAATCTGAACACATACTGTGTCAGGGTAAATCCAAGAGGTTATTCAGTCTTCTGGATGAGACTGAAGTGGCAAAGTACTAAATGTTTGTCAGAAGACTAATGCAGTTTTCTGAAGAGTAATTAACCAATTTTCCCCTAGAGATTACAATTACAGCAGTTTGCACAGTGGGCACCCTACCTACTTCATTTGTATGTGGTTATCTTACTTTCTTCTTGTCTTAAAATAAGTACAGTATCAATACAAGCTTTAAGAGAATTGCTATATTTGTCTTTATGCATAGCTCTATATTTGATAAGGGTTGAGTGATTTTTGCATTGGTATGAGTTTATACAACATTCAAAAGTTTCCATAGAGAGAGCAGGCGCTGTAAAAGTGTTAGCTATTATGATGGAAAAAGATTTAAACAGTAGAAATTTTGTGTCTTCACTTTGTTTCCTGTTTTAATTTTAAATTGAAGAAACCAGAAAGCAAGACCATGGGAGATTCAAAAGGCCCCTGAAATGGCAGCCTTTTATTCAAAGGGTTGTAATGCTCAGTGGAATCTAGAGTTGTGAATTTATTGAGTTGGTAAAACCACTGAAATCTGGCTTATTGCTGAGTGTTAGCAGTAAGATGTGGAGCAAACTAGCCATGTGCATCTCCCCTGCAGCATGATAAAGGCTATGAAGTTGAGCTCTTATCTACCAGATCTGGGCCATGTCCTAGCAGAAACAGTCTGTAGTGGAAATACTGCTGGACCATTATTCTGAAACTATTTTTAAAAATTATCTATCCAAATTAATAAAATTTGTTATGCTTTCCCCCCCATAATTTATATGTGAGTTAATATTTTAAAATTCCAGTTTTGTGACCATGCACAGGTAAGAGAAAAAATGCTACAGAAAATTCTGATTATTGCAGATTACAAAAATTACAAAATTTTCAACATTGTAGTATCTTGACACTGTACCTGCATTTTGAGAAGCTTTTAGTAGCTCTTATTTCATATAAAAGAAAATCCTTTTTATTTGGAGAATGCTAACCATTTTCTGGAGAATGCCAATGATTTTCATATGAAAAGTTCTTATTTTAGATACTTCCATACTCTTGATTCTGTGTAGCCACAAAATACGGATTTGTTATTTCTCTTTTTCCCTCGTGAAACAGAGACATCTCACAGCAAGTCTTTAAATATGTACTGATGTTTCTTTCATTTTGCTAGAAACACTTCTGGAGTTTGAAGCTTTGAAAATGTCTGTAAAGATGCTTTCTCATGATTATGTCTTAAATCTTTCATTATTTGCATCTACAATACATGTGGCAGAGGAATTCAAGCTAAAAAGAAGCCCACAGGTATTAGGAGTGTGGTTGAAGGAAATGTATCTGATGGTGTAACGTGGTCATTTCAGATTGTTGATTATGCGTGCCCAGAAATAACTTTTCTACAAAAAGGATCTGTGAAGAGATTTCAAAAATTATGGGACTGTTTATTCAAAGCACATTTCTTTGTCTCAGTGTTTAGACACAGAGTTCCTCATAGATCTTCCTTCTTTTGAAAAACAGTTGTAAAAAGGAAGCTCTCTCTTCCAATAGTAGGAATTTTCCTAGATGTAGAAGTGCAGGCATCACAGAAAAACACAGAGGATGTGTTACTTTAATAGTATTAGCTTCTGTAATAAGCTAATTTGTAAAAATCCTGCAAAGGCAGAAAAGTTCAGGCCAGTAAGCTATGGACATACAGCAGCTCTTTACATATTTTCACATGCAGAGATTTATGTGCTGTTTGTCACAATCCTTTCTCTAGATAAAAAAGTTACATAAATTACTCATTTCTTCTCCAGATCAAAAACTGGTTGCTATGTCCAAATAATGCTACTGTTGCTGAGAAGAGAAGCATTACATTATTTAGGAACTGAATGAAGCCGCATTTGCTCTTAAAAGGACTGTCTCTCACCTTGTGACATGGCTTTCAAGGGAAAGAAGGTTATCATTTGCAAGTGGCCCTCGATGCCAAAATATTGGTGAATTTATAAGAAAGGCAATAGAAGAAACAAATGTAAACACATTGATTTGCCGTTAAAACCATCAAATCAGACTTTCTAGTCTATTTGTCTTTCCTTTTCCCTTTTTAGTATCACTCCTCCTTTATAGCTAAGATAGCTGAAATGGAAACATTGTAGTAAGTGGAATATGTTAGAATGTAGATTAGGCCTTCTTGCTTCTCTGTGTAGTGGATCGTTCAGTAACATTCAAATTCTGCAGTTAAGAATAGGACTCTACAATGTGGTTTGGTTTTTTGGTTTCAGTTATCATATTCTGTACCTTAGTCAACCCAAAATATGTTTTCATTTCAGACTGAATTCCTTCTCATGTTGCGATTTGTGTGAACTGAAGACAGTGACAGGAATGATGGAGATAAAATAAATGTAAACATAATGTAAATAACAATTCTACTGATGAAACTGATTTTTATATGTTTTGCCTTTCAAGTTCAAACGTAAAACTTCATATTTTTCCCTTCCCTCAGATAACTTTTCAGTATGTTGTAGCACAACAAATTTCTAAATCCTTAGTGGATGTTTAAAATTAGTTGAGTATGGACTGCAATAACCCAAGGACTGTCTAACCCTCAACACCTGTTTTGGCACTCTCTCTGTAATTGATCCTTGAATAGCGTGCATTTGGAGAGTTAAACAACGAAATGTGACAATTCTTAGTAGTAAGGTTCAGAAGATCAAATAATTGGGTTTGCAACCAATTATCTCTAGATGCTTTTTTTAGAATCAGGATGACACTGGCAGCTGAGTCAGAGAAGCCCTTGAAGCCTAAACGAGCATGGTACTGCTTGAAGTATCATATGCATGAAGATCATCCCAATCCTTCCATCCCTGCTTGACGACAGCAGTCTCGGTCACTGCATTTGGCTTCATGAAAAGAAGACTAAATCAGGTTTCTGTTCATTCTTTAGTTCTAACCAGGGCCTCTCTGCCTGGATTAGATTTTGTTTGACATCTTCCAGACTCTGTAATACAAGAAATGTTACTGAGTATGGTATCTTGGATCAAGCAGAATGGAAAGCTTGCTAAAGAACTTTTGGAAACACCAATTTTAGTTTCACGCACTTGAAAGAATGAAAAATATATAAGTGATTGAACAGCTTAGTTCTGGATCATCTTTAGCACAGGCATAAAAGTTCTGACGCTTGGAAAAGCAACTCTCCAGTCATCTTTGCTTTTTTCAGTAGAAGCCTATCTATTCCATATTCAGCATATCTTGTTCATAATAATTTATTAGGAAAGTGCTAGCCATGTTATTTTCCACTTTGATTATAGATTTGTAGTAAAGTTGAACGCAGTAAGTGTTATGTGGATATATAGTTGTTTCTCAGCTATAGAAAAGATTAATGAAATAAAAAAGCTTAGAAAGAAAATTCATCCTTTGCTTTAATAAGTATGCCATTTAAATATGTATACATGATACAGGTTGAAAGCACTATTTCCATCTTAAAAGCGTGGTTTCAACATTTACAATATAGTACTGTGTGCTCATGCACTTCAGAGTGCCATTTCTTTATATTAAATAATAGTTGAGAATCTGCTTTGGTTAGGCTCTGGCTATCTACAGCTGTTCAGAAGTATTGCAAAAATATGGAACATGCCTGGCTTTTTTCTTGTATGAAGTGTTTAGATTTTAAGAACTGCATTATGTTGGTGGATGCCAATACGTTTGCGTATTTTTAAATTATAAATAAGTGGTCTGTCATCAAGCAACACTTTAGTAAAAGATGCAGAAAGCTACACAGCTCAGGTGTTAAGCATATGCTTCCATAAATGTGTACACTGACAGACTGCTATTGGAAAAAACAGAAAACAGCTCTTTGCCTCTGATTCCCTTCCTTTAAATTTCACTATTTTTGTGTTTATTTGCCATCTCACAATAGCCCACAGAGTGTGGGGAATAATAAATTGTCCTGTAAGAGAAAGAACATGGTAGAAAAGAACTCTCAGGTACTGCTTTCCCCTGTCTGTGCAGGCATGCTTGTGACACTACTGTATCCTATGGCAACTGGTTTCTGTTAGAAAACTGCAATCTGTGTCTTGCATTTTTCCATTTTCTCTTGAGAACATGAAGCTTGTTTAAATTCCCTTTAGATTTCTGTACTTCTTTTTTTACTTTTCTGGATGGGGCAAATACATGGGAAGGAGAGGCTTGTATCACCAGGTTGTTCCTGTTAAACTCTTTCCTTTATCCTAACTCCAAACAAAAATACCTGCTGTCATATATTGCATTTGATTACAGGATGATTAGTGTTACAGAAAATACAGAATAATATTTTAGAAAGAATTGACACCAGCTCTGTTCAAATTACATCAGGGATTCCATAACAGCTTGCTATAAATGGTTTACATTAATTTTGCACTGTATTTAGAAATTTCTAGATCTCCACTCTAAGAAATTCAGAGGGGTTGAAGATTTTACTAGTATATTAACTGATGTACAATCATATTCTGAAATGCTCAGATTATGTTAACTACTGTATTGGTGGAAGTCTGCATCACCTTGAAAATGAAAAAACAGACCATTTACTTGAAAAAAGGATATTTTAAAAACTTACGCTCCATAAATTTGCCTCTTTAAAATACTAATGATCATTGAGATTGTCATGCTATGTTACTCCCAGTGTATTGGGAAATGTAGTCTGTTTTATAGCTTCTGAAGATAATAACTGATCATGATGTCTCTTTGTCTTCCCTGTAGTCTCCTGTAATTTATAATGGCTCAATTATTGCTTTACTTCTTGGTCTACTGAAAACATAGAATATAATATTTCCTGAAACGCAGCAAATACCATTGGTTTCTCATACACTTCACATGATTCTGCCTGAAACGGAATTATTTTAATTCAGCTTTCTCAGTTTTTTCCTTAAATATACAAATATATTTCTGTAATAGATTTCTAATGCAATAAGAATACCTCTACATAATTTTATTTTCACAATCTACATTTCTTAAATTTAAAAATACTGTATTTTCCTTTTTGATTCCCAATGTACAAGTATAAAGACTAATTGATTTCCTATGCCACCTGATGTCATCCACATTTAATTTAAGTAGCTCCTGGTTTTACCTGAGGTGGGTTGAATTTGGCTTAAGGAGTTTCAGATTAAAAATTCTAATTAAAATTAACTCTCAAGAACTCACTTTTGAAAAATTTCACCTTTTGTAGATATTATTTTAAAAATCTTCTCCTTAAATTGCATAGGTGGGCCACCTCAGCTGAAATCCATCTAGTTCTGGGGAAAATAAGAAATAAGACAAAAAAAAGTGAAATCACAGCCAAATGAAATACTGTTTCCCTTACCAAAAAATATTTATATATTATATTCTGTCATCATCTTTGCTGTACTAACTTTTCATCAACTCTTCATCTCTCAGTTCTCAGAAAGACTCCTACTTTCAATTAATAGATTGTAAATCAAATTATATATCAGACTCTAGAAATTAGGTATTAATTACATTAAATAGCTGTATCATCGGCCTAGAATTTTTGAAAAATCGGAAAAACGTAATTGAGAATTACTATTTTTTTACTTTAATGATAAACTTTTCTGTCCTTCAGACATCAGTGGAAAGATTAAGAATGCATAGTTTGTGTAGTCAGGAAAGCAGTTCTGGTTCATGGCTGCTCACAATGTTTGTTGTCAGTGAGTGAATGTGTCACAGGAGCCTTATTTTCTCTGTCTTTTTCTGTAGAACTGCCGACTTAATTCTGTCATCCAAAGTGCTCTGCAGACAGATACAAAATGTCTTGCAGAGAAACCATGTGACAGTCTTCTTGGATTGTATTCCCTCTAGGGAAAACCTTTCAACACCAAATTGTTTGTAGTGCCATATGAAAATGCTTGGATTTTCAGTGAAAATAGAAACTGAAAAAAGAGCATATTTGACTTGAGTTATTAATTGAAAAGGCAGACCTAAGACAGTGCAGACGAAATGAATTCTCTCTGTGACATGCCAGCTGAGTTCAGTCTCAACTTGCCTCATAGCTTCTGTTCTCTGATACGGTGGCACTCAAAGTTCAGTGGTATCTTTGATTTCTGTAAAGAGCCTGAAGAAAGGTTATTTTAGCCTTTGCAATTACTAGCACAGAGACCACTTTTTAGCCAAAATATGAAAGACCTAAGTGAAAAAAAAATTTACTCAAGGAATTGCATATTTTTGTTTAATGCCCACCACAGTGTGTATCCATATGAAAGTGGAAACAACTTTAATATAGTGGGTTTGTGACTTAATCACTGCTGTGTGCTGTGTGTATTTTCTCTGTTACTTTCCTCTGAAAAAATGAACTCCATATTGATAGGAGAGATCAGGAATTTTGGGATTTAATTCTGCAGTCAAAGAGTGTAGCAAAACAGATTTTTTTTTAAATTAATATGCCAATTTTAAATTTTGTCAAAATAATTCTTATTGTCCATGCCATGACACTAGGGAAGGGGAAGAAAAAAATGGAAGGAGAGAAAAATGTTTCTGAAACTAAAGACAAAAGACTCAGCTTTGTATCACTCACATGAGAAGTTCAAAAGTCATCTGTGCCTAATTATAGCCAAGATCTTAAAACAGATCCTGTCTGAAAAATAGATCATTGCAGACTCTCTTGCACATTATTACACCGAGTGTCTCTCTGCATAAATAATTCAGTCTTCTGTGGTTGGAGGCAATGTATGGTGAACTCTGTTTCTATTCTGTAGCTGAGAAAGTGTGTACAAAGTGTAAGTCATGGCTTCATGTTTTTGCTTTGCTCTAAAGAGTTTCAATCAGCAATGTCAAGACCAGTCATGAATTAAATGCATTTTTGGAGAGAACAGTTCAGTACAGTTTTGAATCCATCCTGAGATAGACTAGCCTATATGGTTTTCACCATACGCAGAGACAAATAAAAATAAAACTTTGCCTTGGGAGAGAAACCTGAAACCTGATGAAGTTTCATTGATTAGGAACATACAGACAGTTTGTCAGCTGAACAAGTGTGCTGCCAAAGCACTTCTGCCCTACTAATAATAACACAGGTTTTTCTGTAGTCTGTTAAGAGTGTGGCCAAATTCTAGAACAAAATATGTGAGTGGCCATATTGGTCAGCTGGTTAAGTCTCACACAGAATTGGAATTTCAGGAAAGCATGCTGTCTTATGGTTTCATTTGGATAATAAACATCATCTTGGCTGTCTGGGGGGTTTTTTTGGCTGCGTAGCGTAAAAAACTGTATATTGATTTTCACAAATCTCTACAATTTCAGTGCCGTGCAAACATTAAAGCATTCCCTTTGACACTCATACTCTTCAAGAGTAGGAAAGTAATAGAAGGTATATTTTTACAGAATATTTGTCTCTTAAAATGTAGTTAGTACTTTTCCACAACTCCTATCATACTTGTAAGAATCCCATCTGATTTCAAAATCAGGCACAAACTGAAGTGTTTTACTACCAGGAATTAATTGAAGGTAAATATTAGAGGTTTGTTTTTCATTTGATTGTTTTTGTTTGTTTGATGTTTGTCTTTGTTTTTCATTCCAGTTCTAAAAGAGAACAAAGTAGAAGTTCTGCCAGTCAAAACTGAAACACCACCAAGCAAAAGTTCTGCTATTCCTTAAATCCACAAGTTGTGCTGAGGCTTAGCAACACAGTCGTGAATGCAAAATAGTGGGAACCTGAGCCGGGCCATCTTATGAGAGCGTGCTGCTAACACTTGTTACAGCTGGATGTGCCTGAAGTCCGTTTAGCAGTGCTGTAGCTGTTCTGTCAGTAGTTGTCTAGTCTTAAAAATTAGTCTGTAAACAAAGCATCCAAACAGAAGAACAACAAAATACACTCTTATTTATCGTTTGGCATTGTTTTGCCTTCAATGACCTGAAAGCAATCAGTGGCCATATCTTCATTCTTATGTGTTTATGTCAGTAGTTAGTTCTTTTCCCTTGTCCTCTTTAAAATTGAGAAAGAACCCCAAATCTTCTTTTCTCACCAGATACAGAAAGTCATAAAATATTGAAATTTGAGGTTAACTGTTTGATACAGACATAGTACCATTTGTTAGATGCTAATTTTTGTTTATGTAGAATTACCATGTTCCTTCTGGGTGGTTAATGTGATCTTGTGAGAATTGCAAATAAGATCTTAATTATTATATTGTCCATTATGACACCCTTCTTGATCACAGGGACCCAACTGATGATTTTACTGCTGTGTCTAGTCAGGTGTTCTTCACAGTTACATTACACAGTGCCCAAAAATGGGCATGAACCAAGTTAATGCTGGAATTATAGAAATTTACTCAGTGTCTTCTGAGGAGAACTATTAAAAATAAACTGTTGTTATCTTCCACTATATTATAGTAATGGAGAGAAGCTTGTCAAAGGTATTTTTTTCTGAATCTTTCCTTCCTGAAATTTTAACCCCATTCCTCCCCACATGATATCAGAAAGATATTTCATGTATTTTTCTACCAAAAGCAAGTTTGTTATTTGTCGTAAAGACAGAAGAGCGTTTCCTGAAAACTAAGCTTGAGAAAGCAGATGATCCAGCAATTTACATGAATGCATTTCTAAATGAAAATACTTACTTCATGAAGTCTTTAAATTTTATATGATCGTTTTATCATTACTCCTTTGGTCTGTCCTGTTATCATCTCAACTTTTCTTTGATTGTTTTTTTAGAAACTTTTGCATAGGTAAAAGTAGCTGCAAATTGGTGTATTTCTATTTTCCTTTCAGAATCGTGAATACATTTAGATGAAGGCAAAACAAGATCAGAAGCATTTATAATAATAAATAATATATTTATTATATTATTTATTTATATTACATAATAATAAGCACTAATATGTTTTGGTAGCTAAGAATAATAGAATTTAGGAATAAAAAAAAAGAGTGAGACATCAACTGTAGTTCTTTCTTTAACTGTTTTCTGCCTTGCATTTATCTTTATACCTCCACACAGCTTCAATAAGTGTGTTAAAAAAAATCAGGAATGATTAATATATGTCTATCATTTAGGATCTCGATAAAGTATCTTAGTAGAGTGACATTCAGTGCATATCTCTGAGACATTACTATTCTATTTTAGTTTGAAACTCCATAATAAACCTTAATTTAACGTTTTTAGACTTGTATTACAACCACATAAATTGTGGCCCATGGTTTTGAAGCGTGACTGCACTATATTTTTCACTGAAATCATCTCAAGGAGAATGTTTCAGGTTTGCCTGGCATATGTTTAACCTAGAGAAAACAATTAAATATGTGTCCGTTTCCCTCCAGAATTGCAAGGTTATAGATGCTTTCTTCTTCAATAGCAACTATTAATATTTTTAGAGGACATTATGTCTCAAATCAATAGATAACCTTAGAGACACAGGGGAGAGCTAATGACAGACTTACATCAGAGGCCTCAGCCAGTTTGAAAGGCTGCGGGGAGACCTCCTGCTCTCAAGTGCTTTTGACATGAGAAGGTGTTTGTGTTAGCATGGATGTGTGATCTCGGCAAACAGAAGAGAGACTTTCTGTTTTAAATACTAGGCTTATGGTTATCTCATCTTAGTCGGACCATCAGAGCAAGCAGAGAAAAAGGGACCTAGAGACTGAGTTTTAATCTCTGATGATTCTTAGGGGTGGCACCAAGACCTCCTCAAGTTTGAATTTGATAGCAGTTTTGAATTAGAGATTCCTTGTTAGTCCTTATATTTATATTTTCTTCTGATAGTCTAACGTCTTGCATAATGAGCACGATACTTCACAGTGTAAAGAAAAAAAAATCTTAGGAGTTCATCAATCTTTTGCAGTTAAAAAAAAAGAAAAGACACATCAAGCTTCTTCCTTTTTCTTCCTTTTCCTTTTTCTGTCTTTCCCCTGACCTATTTTATCCAGCTCTGACAGGACAGGAACTTTGAAAGACTTCTATGCATTGTGCTTTTAAAGAAAAAGATGAAATCTTTCCCTCCGTTGTTGGAATGAACTGATCTTGGTCACCAGTGTAGGCTGTAATAAAGTATAGCACTACATTTTTTACTTTCCATCTTCCATTGTATGATATTATTTTCCTGATGACAAAAGGGAAAAGAAGCTGACAGCATTTCGAAGTCTTTTCTCACACATTTAGAAATTGAAGTGCATGTGCAGCTGGACTGTACGAGGCTCAGGTGCAGCAAGAGTCCAAATTCTCGCTCTGTGTTTGCTGCCAGCCTAGGTAGAAAATGTTATTTTCCCCAAGTCAGAGTTGAATTGAGTGCTTTTGAGATCATTTATTAGGCCTCTTGGTATAAGCAATTAAATTCATTAAAGTTTTTATGGCAGGATAACTGAGAGCAGAAATTTGCCAGTTCTCCGGAAATTGAAGTACGCTCTTACACAACACAGAATAAAGCCTAATGAGAACAATAGTTCAGTATTCTTCGTAATCTTTGATAAGAATGTTTATAAGACAGTCTAGATGAGCAGGAGAAGTTGTGGAGAAGACACAGGCTGATAACAACCAGTCATGGTCAATTAAACTTCTGTATTTAATAAACCTGCAGACAACTCAATGATTTGGAAGCTTGGATGTAATGAACACTTTGTGTCCATGTTTATAAAGAGTAGACCAGCCACTCAATGGAAAAAGACAAAATTATATAACTTAAACTTAACTAATTGTACTGCATTGTCCTTAGAAATAGACTGTCTATTTCCCTGGCATAATTTAAGAAATAATCAAGGATGTTGTAATTAGCATTCATTCAGTCCCTCCAAGTGGATACTTAGAATAATTTTTTAAATTATGTTTTCTAGACAATGTGGAATGAAAAAATATGCAGTATGGTGAGAGAAAATGCATGTAACAAGTAATTCAGCTAGAAAATCTCTTTTTATCATTTCTCTGGAATTTCAGGAAAAAATCAAATTAAAGTCATTCAAATGTTAGTATAGCTCATTTTTTAGGCTAAAGAAATGGTAGTTGTGAATAAAACTATTCCATCGGTGCTCAAATAGTAGCATTTAGGGGGTAAAGCTGATTAGGTGTAGAGGGAATACTAAAATGCAACAAAAATCCTCGCCACCTCCTTGAAAATGCAAACACATGCATACATGCAGTTCCAAAAGCTTTCTCAGTTAAACATAAGAGAACTGTTTCCATAATTTTGGTTTAGATGCAAGGTTTTTATTCCATTCTGTACTTTGTGTTTCCTTCTAGGTACTCTAGTCTTTGGGAATATGAAACCCTGCAACTAAATTCAATACGTAAAATGAAGAAATGCAATCCCATTTGAAATTACATCATATTTCATAAATGCAACATACTCTTGAATCACACAGAATCACACAATGGTTGAGGTTGGAAGGAACCTCTGGGGATCATCTTGTTCAATCCCTCTCTTCAAGTAGAGATAGCAGGAAGTAGTTGCCCATGACCATGTCTAGAGGAGTCCAAGGAGGGAGACTCCATGACCTCTCTGGGCTACCTCACAGTAAACCAGTGTTTCCTGAGGTTTCATTTGGTATCACCTGTATCTCAGTTAGTTCCCATTGCATCTCGTCCTTTTACTGTGCACCACTTGGAAGACTCTGGCTCCAGCCTTTTTACACCCTCCTTTCATCTACTTGTATGCATTAATAAGGTTCCCTTGAGCCTTCTTTTCTTCAGGCTGAACAGTTCAAGCTCTTCCAGCCTTTCCTCATATGTTAAGTGTTCCAATCCCTCAGTTATCGTAGTGGATCTTCACTGGATTGTCTCCAGTGTGCCCATGTCTCTCTTGTACTGGGCTGAGTAATGAGGTAGAATAATTTCCCTCAACCTACTGGCAACATCCCTCCGATGCAGCCCAGCCTACCATTCACCTTTTGTGCCAGTGCACATTGCTGGCTCGTGCTCAGCCTGGTGTCCACCAGGACCCTCTGGTTCTTTTCTACCAGGCTGCTTTCCAGCTGAGTAGCCCCCAGCATGCGCTGCTGCATAGGGTTATTCCTCCTCAGGTGCAGGACTTTGCATTTCGCAGGCCCTCAGAATCTCAGACCCTGTCAGATTAGAAGGGAACACAGTGAGTCATCTGGTCCAGCCTCTCTGCTCAAGCAGGGTCATCCTAGAGCACATGGCACAGGATTGCATCCAGATGGTTCTTGAATATTTCCAGTGAGGGAGACTCCACAACCTCTTTGGACAACCTGTTCCAGTGTGCGGAGCTTCATGAGGTTCCTGCGAGCCCATTTTTTCAGCCTGTCAAGGTGCCTCTGGATGGCAGCATGGCTCTCTGCTAAACAGGACTGGACTCAGTTTTCAATCCACCTCATTGTCTGCTTAACCAGCCTGTACATCACATCTTATGTTCAGACAGTTTCAAAGGCCTTACTGCACTCCACTGTTGTCTCATCATCCACAGGCCAATCACTTCGTCACTGAACTTTGTCACGTTAGTCAAGAATGACTTCCTCTTGGTGAAGCTGTGCTGTGACCACTCCTCATGATTTTTATTTTTGTATTTAATATACCTGGAAATGGTTCCCAGAAAGGTGCCCCTCACCTTCCCAGCGATCAAGGTAATGCTGACAGGCCTGTTGCCTGGGTCCTTCTTCTTACCCTTCTTGAAGATGCCGGTGGTGTTTATTTTATCCAGTTTTCAGGCACTTCTCTCTTGAAATAGAACTGCACGTTTGCAGGGGTCCCTAACCAAATTTTGGTATCTAGCCAAGTGGAACATCCCAGTAAGTGGATAGTTACATGAAAACAAAACCCACAAGTTTTGAAATGGAGAGAAACTGAAATATGATTAAACAAGTATTATTCCAAAACACTCAGTTTTGAGGACAAAAAAACTTTGAGAAGTCAGTTTTTTGTTTCTGTAGTTGTAAGATTGGGGTTTTTTTCCCAGCATATTATTAGCCAAAGCTAGAGGCTTGTGGTCTCCTTGGGATGTGGGTAGTAGTGAAAGAGCTTTTTAGCCATATATTCATTAGTATATGCACATTACTTTGATATAAAATCCAGATAGAAGAGAAAACAAAAGAAAACTGAAATTTGTGCTCCAGTGTGAGTAAATAGATCTTTCTGTTCATGTGTTAGTAAAGCAATATCCAAGATTGACAGAGGTTAAATATAAAATTAGAACAGCCTGTTCCAACTTCTATTTGTATTCATAGTTTTAACACTAAACATACTGGTTTTACAGGCTTAGATATGAACAGAGTTGTCTAGTTTGGACATACAGTACTAATAACTATATTTTGAATTTGGGGTGTAATGGTGGTATTCTTTGGTGTGCCTTGTACCTGTTTACTTCCATCATGATTTCTGTCTCTGTCTAATAAAAAATGTGTATGGCTCAAGCTGTTGATGTGGTTGGCATCTGTTTCAGATTCATTTTTACTGACAGCAGGCTGCTGCTGGCGAGCACTCAGCCTTTTAATCATCAGAAATAGAGAGACTGGCATTCCTGTCATTGCTCTTTATTTTACTCTGGAATTCTGCATCAGATGTACTGCACTAAAACCTGTGATAGATGACAAGCATGACAGAATATGTATTATAAGTTTCCTAATTATAATTTTTAAACAATACTAGGATTTATTGACAAGTTATCATAACAAGTGTAGAAATGCTAAATAACCCTTGGCAATGGCTAAGCTTTAAATCTCATTTCAAAGATTACAGAATGTCTGTGCATATTTGCATAGATATTTCAGAAGGTGTTATAAGAGACAGAATAGCTTAAAAAAACCCAAGTATTTGAGTGTCAGTAGTATGACCCATTTATCCTTATGTGTACTACAGAATCTTTCCTTTTTGTGCATCACGATAGAAGGGAGAGTGTGTGTGTATGGACATGTAAATATGTACATAAACATTCATGCATATATATCATTAGATACACATTTAGACTTAAGGTTCAGCATGAACTTGGAAGCACTTTCTGAAGTGTTTCATTGTTTGAAGAGTCATTTTTTCCCAGTTTCTGCACTGTATGAAGTAGGATATTGGGGCTTAGTTTAGGTGAGGGTGCTTAGCGTAGTACAGAATAAAAAATTCTTTGTGATTTAAAGTATTACTGCCATTTTATTCACTTTCCTACTATTCACTTTTGCATAAAGACACTTCCTTTTGATATGATCCATCGCAAGGAAACCCTATATTTTTTTCAGAACACCCCTAGAATCACATTGTTTTGGTGTCTGAGAAAAACAGCAAATGCGTAACCGTGGGTTGGAAGCCATATTTGGAGGTGAACAGTACATATTTATGGTCTATGCACTACATATTTATGGTCTAAAAGCTATTATACATGGGCTTTATCCTGCTGTGACACTCTTTGTATGTAACTTGTTCTCTTATGTAGCATATGTTGTAGGTATAGATTATGTCTTGCACGCTGGCTGTTCCAGGAACAGAATCACAGGATAAGCTGAGTCAGAAGCGACCCACAAGGATCATCAGGGGAATCTCCTGATCCTGCACAGCACCATCCCCAGGAGTCACACCACAAGAAGAGTGTTGTCCAAACACTTGAACTCTGTCAGGCTTGGTGCCGTGACCACTTCCCTGGGGAGCCTGTTCCAGTGCCCAAACACCCTCTGGGTGAAAAACCTTTTTCTAACATCCAACCTAAACCTCCCCTGACACAGATTCAGGCCATTCCCTCGGGTCCTGTCACTGGTCACCACAGAGAAGAGATCAGTGTCTGACCCTTCTCTTCCCCTCACAAGAAGTTGTAACTGCAATGAGGTCTCCCCTCAGTCTCCTCTTCTTCAGGCTGAGCATACCAAATGACCTCAGCCTCTCCTCATATGACTTCCCCTCAAGGCCCTTCACCATCTTTGTTGCCCTCCTTCGGACTCTTTCTAATAGTTGAATATCTTTCTTATCTTACAGTGCCTAAAACTGCCCCTCAGGACTCAAGGTGAGGCCACCCCAATGCAGAGCAGAGCGGGACAATCCCCTCTCTTGCCTGGCTGGCGCTGCTGTGCCTGATGGCCCCCAGGACTCAGTTGGCTCCTGGCTGCCAGGGCACTGCTGACTCATGGTCAACTTGCCATCTACCAGGATCCCCAGGTCCCTTTCTGTGGCATTGCTTTCCAGCATCTCATTCCCCAGCCTGTCCATACAGCCAGGGTTGGTGCATCCCAGGTGCAGAATTTGACACTTTACCTTGTTGAATTTCAT
>VZTA01015993.1:107419-117474 GCA_013398855.1 Mohoua ochrocephala | reverse complement strand
CAAAGCACCTATGGAGCTACTTTGTGATTTTATCTCCACATGTGACCTTATCTTAGCAGTTTCATTCACCTGTCCAAAACTGAATGTATTCCTTATGAGAGCATCCAGAGAGTCCCTCCTGGTAACTTATCTTAGGACAAATCATATTGCCCATCAGTGACAATCACAAGGGAGAAGAGGTATGTCTGTGGGGGGAAGACTCACACATGGCCAGACCATCTTTCATCTCCAGTCACATATATGCCAGCAAGTTACTTGAAAGAAAATCTCTAGTCAATGCATGAATAAATGTGCCAAGCAAGCTATCAGCAAAGTCAGCAACGTACTTGGGATAAATTGTTAGCATTCGTGCAGAGAAGGGGTTTGGAAGTTTAATTTATATATTTTATAAGCATTAAGACTCTAAAGAAGTTGTTTCAAATTCCAGAGACCCTCAGAGCATTGGTGGTCTCAAGGACCACAAAATCACCAAGAGAACTCTCACAGGTTTAAATTTGCTCTTCCTTCTACCACTGCACATTTTTCTGGGCCTTCCAACTGAAAAGTTGAAAATCAGTTGTCTGACAAAAATGGACATGTAAAGGCCTCAGCAAAGACCTAGCTACAGGAGATAAGTGTGACATTACGTTTAAAGAAAAAATAAATTCAGCTCAGTAACTTGAAGAAAGAAATTACTCAAACCAGCATACGTATACCAGATATTTTTTATTATTATTTTAAGTGTTAAAAACCACGTAGCATTGTCTACTAATTGTAAAAAGTGGTATACTTGCATGGAGCATCTTTGTTCCTTTTATATGGACTGTTCTCCTGACTATAATTATCATGCCTTTTCTGAAGATGAGAGTTGCAACACCAACACTCAGAACTTGGTTGTAGGCAGAAGTGTTAACCATAGACTCTCTCTTATTGCCTTTGGTCTGATTCAGGAGACACTATCCATGGGGACGACTTCTTGATATTTTCTAACAGATGCTGAGCAGATAGGCACCAGAAAACACGCATTTCAGCATTATCTCACTTGCTTCACACAGGGTGTTATTAAAAAAAAAAGGAAAAAGAACACATTGGTAAGAGTAAAGTTACTTCCAGTGTGAGGGATTAAATCTTGCAGACAATAAACAATAAATTTATAAGTTTCATTTTTTCTTTTCATTATTAGCCTGTAATCCAGAAAATGCATCTGACACACTGTACAGATATGTATTCACAAGACTGTCTTTGTTGCTAGGTTCTCCCCTGAGTCCATGAAGTTAACGCGCCCAGAAGATCAGTAAAAACAACTTTTTAATTCCTGTCTTGCTTTTTAAAGGCTTAGGGATGAAAACAGGTACACTGACATTAAGGTGCACCTGAGGCTATGCGGCTTTGGGCCATCCCACCGATCATCTTCCACAGCATACGGAAAGCTCATAAACATTTTGGCATTATAATCACCCATCAAACCAACGTGTGGCAGGTAACAAACCAGGCCGTGGTCTTCTGTATGATTTTACATTGAATTTCAATCATTTCCATTTCTTTATACTCAGAAACAAAGCATCCCTTTTCTCAACTGTTACATGCACACACCACATCCTGTGCACAAGACGTTTCCTCCACTACAGGTCACGCTGGGGAGTATCACAGCAACTTCTCCTGATGTCAGGGCCGAGTTCCCCACAACAGGCTGCAATTTCGCTGACTCTGCCACCCCTGACAGTGGCCAACACGGGTTACTTTGGGGAAAGCATAGCACCGTTCCCCTTCAGCCAGAGCCAGTTTAAGGTCTTTCTGAACCAGAAGTGACATCACCACCTTTGTTTGTGGGGTTTTTTCTTCCTTTAGAAGTACCTCCTCTTGCTTGTTTGTAAGTTTTCATCTTGAAGACTTAATTTTAATTTGTGGTTTATTACAGAGAAAGGAATTATTTGATGTGTGTCCTCCCATCCACTATTTATCTCTCTGCAAAGAGCTATCAACACCTCTCCCCCAAAATCTATTATTTAACGGGAAAAACTCTTCTGTCCTTATATGAAAACTATTCCAGTGATTCTTGTTTCTCCTGTGAGGTTGGGGTTTTTTTGCAAATTCTACTCTACTTTCCTTTTGATAAGGTGGCTCAAAATGCATGCAGTGTTCAAGATCTCCATTGATTCATATACCAATTTGATGGAATTTTCTTTTTTTTTCCACTTTTTTTTTTACTTTTTGCTCTTTCTACCCCTTCCTAACATGGTTCTGCTTGCCTTTTTGACCCCTATTGAGTATCCAGCTGACATTTTCACATAACTATTCACAGTGAGTCCAGGATCATTTCTGAGTGATAACAGGTAAAACAGAGCGCATCGCTGTGTACGCATAATTAGTGCACATGCACGCTATTTAACATTTACCAGTTCTGAATCTCCTCTGCCATTTGCTCACTCAGTCATGCAAGAACTGCAAGAATTTCTGCACTGCTTTACAGCCAGCTTTAGGTTTGATGTCTCCGTCAGCTTCGTCATTCCCCTCATTCTCCTCAGACTTCTTTTAAACATAAAAACGCAGACGACTGCATTGTGCCAGATCAGTGATCCCCCTAACCAAGCATTCTGTGCAATATTGACTAAAAACAAAGACGCTTAGGCAATAGCATCAGAACACAACCCTGGAACACCTACCACTCTCAACCACTCCTGAGTTTGCATGTTGTGCTTATAGCTTTGGCTTGCTTTTCGGCACTGCTGCCTCCTTGGGCCCAGAGAAACTTCTAGTGTTTGTCATGTCATGGGGTGTGGAATGTCAGAGCTTAGTGACACACTGTGCAAAGAACCACCTCCTCTTGTTCTGAACGTGACACCCACCAGCTTCCTTTGGCACCACAGACACTCAGGCTCTAGTCACCCTCTAATGACAGCCATGATTTGGTGGACTTCTGTTTTTGAAGACTGAGCCATTTGTTAGCTATTTCTGAACTGATTCAGTGTTTCTTTAGGCTCAGGCTCAAAACTGAGCTATCGAGCAAAAGGACTAGGACAGCCAGATGGGCTAACAACGTTGTCCAATGCATTTCTGGAAATAATTGTAGCAAGTATTTTCTCCTTGCTATTTGATCTCTAATCTAAATGCAAGCCACAACAGATCAGTGAGGTTCTTGTCCCAAGAGCAGTTGCAACATTCCTGCAAACAGTTAATAAATTAGACTCTTGCACTTCAACAATACATAACACATCTGTAAATTAAAAGTATATTAAGAATAGATGTGCAGAAGAAAGAGGGAAGCAGAAAAAATTAAGCTGAAATTTTTAGAAACATTCTTCTGAGTTGCCTTTCTGCTTGACTTTCTATTGTCTCCTCTTTGATTGGGATTTTTCCTCACTCAAAAAAAACAAGCCTAAGTAACACTTTTACTGCTGGCCAACAAAGTGAAAGTTGTGAGGGCAGGAGTTACGAGGTAGACTACCAAAAACTGCACAGGAAGAGCGGACAAAATTTACCCGACTCTTACCCTATACTTTCACATACATTGTTATTTGGGCTTTTTAAAAAGAAATGGAAATCATCCTTGTCTATGCCCTAGGGATTTTTTTCCGTGGTCATTATGGAAAATCGAGGTTGAAGCAAGTGAATTTTACACTTATTTCTGAGGACAGGGAGGTTTATAGTTGCTCTGATGTGTTCCAGGAATCAATCCCTCAGTTGTGGGCTAGCTGCAGAAGCAGTTTGTCTCTCCCATTCATTCCCCATTTCGCCAACAATGCCATTGTTCCAGAGGAATGCAGCTGTCATGAGCAGCCGTGACTGCAGAAGGTGCTCCCTCAGGCAGCCTGGGCCACTGCCATCAAGCATTGTAAAGTGTAAGACCAAAACCAAAACCTTGAACTTGCCTCGGTGCTCAGCGGGGCTTCAGTGCAATGAGCAGAACTTCAGGGCAATATGCTTTCAGCAGCCTGTAATAGGGAGGAGATGAATGGCTCCATTTTGCGTCAGCTTTGCAAATCTATACCATATGACTGGCTACTAAAAGTCAGTAGCCAACCCGAGCACAAGGACTTGTAGCTTCTAAAGTTATTGTGAAATTATGGGGGGAGGGAGTGGTTCAGTACTTACACAAGTGAGAGGCACAATCTGAATTCAGGAAACTGTTTAAATATAAATAAATCCATACTGTGTGGAAAATCACGCTGCCAATGGCCTGTGCCCACAGAGGAGACAGAGTCCTGCAGAAACCAACTTTATTGGAATAAAGAGAGAGTCCACTTGGCCATATCCCTGTGGGGTCTCTTGAGTCGCTGGAGGACACAGCCGCCTTTTATCCGAAACTCCTGACCGCGTGTTGCCCTCCTCCTCTTCCCATTGGCTGAGGTACGAGGAAGGTACAGCCTTCCCAATCCTATTGCTACATATCTCCCCTCCACCATGTACCCCCACACCCATTCTGCCAGATCCTTGTTCCCGAGTCATTTGTAAGGACATACACACTCATTCCTCCTATCAGTACAATTGTGCATCCACGAATCCAGTGAATCCTACACACTGTCCAGCCAAGAATTTACTTTCGCTTAGCACTTAACTCCTTTCTTCAGTTTTAAAAAACAATTAGGAGAGTTTTCAAAAAGAAAACATTTACTGTTCATGTCAAAGTGTACGTCAAAGCTCAAATCTTTACATCTACACAATTGTTATACCAAGATGCACAAACTGATTTTATGAGGGCAATTCAAGCATCATTAAGAAGTAGTGGTTAACCATCAGGTTTGGTCTACATCATAAAATTTTGCAAAAAACAAGCTCTAAATCAAACAAAATCTTTATTGGAGTTGTAGAAGTTCAGTGTGACATTCCCCATATTTTTCTTCTGGTTCTCCCAATGCACTTACTCCAGCCCTTACAACCTTAATGAGATCTTGCCTAATATGACCAAGACTTCTTACCTTCTATTCTTCCTGTTTTATCACACACTGAGGAAATTCAAATGAAATTAGAACAACCTGCAGATGACTGCACTGGTTATTTCCACCTTCCATTATTTTTGTAGAGCTTCTTCCACAACTAAGTGCAAGTAGTCAATTAAGTGCATCATGCACTTTTTAAGTAACAAATTAATTCCAAGCAAGCAATAAACTCACCCAAGCATATTTCCGTAAATAAATTACTGAGAATGCATACAATATCAAATCACTTTGACACACAGAATCAAAAGAGCCAGCATGAATGTAACCGGTGCTCTTCACGCAAAGAAAGACCACACTGCCTCTCCTCACATAGAGGGGATTAGTCTTTCTCCAAATCAGCTTGGGGGAACAGGAAATGGAAAGCAGTCACCAGTCCTCCGACACTACTTGCTGCCCTATGGCTCTAAAAGCCTTAAGAATATCACATCTCAGGCTTGCCTCTTCTTCTCAGTGCAAAAGTCTTGGCTTTGCCATGGAAGAGTGAGCAAGTTGCAGACCAAATAATTGGGGAAGATCTACTCCCTAGTAGAAAAGGCCATGATATACAAAGGCATGCACAGATCTCATCATAAGTAGGTCTGTCTCCCTCACATGCCAGATCCCACAGCAGAACTCCTTAATAGTTTCAGTTCATGACTGAAGTCAGTTCTGAACAGCAAAGTCAGTAGAAGAGTGCATAATGAAAACCAAATGTCAAAAAATGTTTAGAAAAAGGCTGAATGTAGAAAAGAAAAAGGCACCCATGCTTTAGACATCAGCAGGTTTCATGAGCACTTCTCCCACAATGAGACCAGCTTGGGAAAAAACAAGGTAAATAAGAGTTATTAAAACCCTAAAAAGCTAGCATGAAATCACTTCTTAATTTTACTACATAAATGAAAAAAAAACCAGTCAATCAGGGATATGTGAAGCAGGAAAGTCCAGAACTGGCCTACTGTGGAAGCAAGGAGACCCAAAACAGAGACTGGAAACTCTGGAGGTAGAAGGCAGAAGAGAGATTAGAGTGAAAAGAAGAACAGAAAGCATAGAAACGGAGAAGGGCATTTTAACGTGTGACCACAGACATAAGCTGAAGGCTGACATGAACAAACCACATTATCTTGTGCTTGTCTGCTTACGACTTCCCACTCCATCCCATTTTTGCTTCTCATTAAATGCAAAACAAGGGAAGAAGGAAAACAATACCACTCAAATCTTTTTTAGAACACGGAACCCGTGCATACAGTATTGTTACAATCATATTCAAGAACTGTACCAAGCCACACTTTTTTAGTAATTCAAATACCAAACTAGATTTTAATACAATTATGCACACTGTTATACTCCATCCAAACATGTTTTTCTTAACTAATTTTCTTCACTTCAACAAATGAATCATTTCTGGAAAAAAAGCAACAGGAATTTGCTCAAGGTAAAACTTTGCAAATCTGCTCCTAGACATATATCTCATAAGAAATAGAATGCCTTTCTTTTTTGTATTTAGAAAACGTATCTGACACATTGAATTTTGTAAAACAGACTGGAGTGACTTCACCGACAAGTATGCCAGTCTACCTGAAGTCAGAGAGCAAACCTTTGGAAAGACTAGATATTTAAAAACAAAAACAAAACAAAAAAAAAAAAACAAACAACCAAAAAACCCCCAATAATTTCATCTGAAGTACTCAAAGAATGTACAATATTGTCACATTAATATCTGATTTTCTTGTGACCAGTTGTTGCTGCAAATATATTTTTACTGTTTACCATTTGCAATGACAGAAACACTACTGATTAGCCTGATCACAGACAGCAGCACGGTAGGGGATGTTTACTCTCAGCACTGAGCATTAAGAGGCATCCAAGCCAGAGGAGACAGCTATAAAGGAGACTAGCTTTTTGCTTTATTACCCTACACAGCCATTATGACTTTGTATCACACTCATCTTTCTTTGCTTCTCCCTAAGCTCGATCTTTGTTCTGGTTAAATTTCTCTTCTAGTCGAACGAATCACTACACCGGTAGAATTATTGTTCGTGCGTTTGAACTGAGAGAGCTGCTACTTTTTTGGTTTGGGCTGAGCCCCACCAAGATCACCTCTGACTTCCCACCTTTTTCATCCTCCTTAACTCAAGGCCTTGGGACCCACCATCAAGAAGTGACATGGTGTTAAAGTTAGCTTTTCTTGGCCCACTCTCAAGTGTCTCAACTCTAGACTTTTTGCAGGAAGAGAGTTTACTGCATGTCTAAGTGCTTTTGCTATCAAAAACCCTAAAATGGCCAATTAGTAAAACACTTGAACCTCAAACAAAAAGCTCAAGATGAGTTTAAGGGAAGCTTGCTAAGAGTGTTTTTGGTCCAATACATCTACAGATTTAATTTCGCCCATCAGAGGTACACTGTATGATAGCTCTCACCAAAGTTCTCTTTGAAATTTCACAGGACATAGACAGATCCTAAGTCAACACTTCCTGGAAGGACAATGCTGTGACTCAACTCCACCATTTTCAGAAAGGTAGGTTGAGGGCTTGTTCCTAACTAGATCCTTTCATCTTTTCCCCTTGCCTCTAGACAACTGCCAGTGGCTTGGAATTCATAATTTGGGGATGACTAGGTAACGGCAATGATACCATCTATCCCACTGATGAGGTCACAGGTAATCTCTCCTATTGCAATGGTGGAATACACCACAAGAAATCTGTCACAGATAACTGAGTTGTTTCTAGTTTCAGCTCACCTGTGCAGCCATCTGCTCAGTCTAGGAAAATTCTCCTCCTTATAGATAAAGTAAAAGCAGAACCACTGAGTTTCTCTCCTTGAATTTTGCTTGAGAACTGAAGCTGAGATCAGCATCAAAGATGATGGTAGAAGGCTGACGTAGCCTCTGCATGATGTTCCGAAAGACCATACATCCCAGAGGAGGGCATACATCCAAAAAACTGTGAGATTTAAAATCATTCCCACTTGTCCAAGAAATTACTATATCAAATATGCTCTAGAAAGCTGACTAGCAATTGAAAATTACAAGTATCACTATTCAACACACTACTAGTTGTAAAATTTTCACTTGACCTGCAGACAGAAATGAATTTGTCTACTCTACCAGGGCTAGAAAACACACACAAAACTCCCCAAATGCACAGAACTCGGTGGAAGCCCTAAATCACCAAAGTGGCTAATTCCCCTAGTGGAAGAAGTTGCTTTTCCGAACTCCATTGATATATAAGCACAAGACAAGAAAAACATAACATCAAATACTTTGTCATCTGTAATTTAAGCAAACCAGTCGAGTTTTAGATGTTGACCTACAAAATGAAGCACAAAAAACCCCAACAAACCACACACTAGAAAACCGTTAAAAAGGCTGGATTTCCTGAAACCCCGAGCACTAGAACAGTTCTATTAAGAAAATCTGCTATTTACATTTTTTTTTGTCACTGCTTTGCAAAGACTCTCTGGAAGAAACACACACACCTTTGTTGCAGCGAGGGGTATGAGACAGACGACGACTGTGATGCTCCCGTACCAAGAAAGCTTACAATCACAACTAGGTAATGATTTCATTTTCACACCATTTAGCAACAACGTAAGCATTAGAATTTAATTTCTTTTTGCAGAACTGTTTTCCATTAGATTCTTCAGACAGGCCTATCTTTGAACCTAGCCCTACACACTTAGGATGCAAGTGAGATGCCCAGACAGGAAAGCCAAACACGCTGCTCATGCCTACACTCTCACCCAAAGAGGTTACCTGGCACACAGCCCTGCTGTGAACAGACCCAGAGGCGCTACCAACCAGGCTGACCTGAGGACTTGTGTACCCACCCTGCACCCCAGGCACCCCACATACTCACGGGAAAGCCGTCCCAATGCCTAAAGTGACAGGCAGGCATCTTCTTTCGAGTATGACTGCAATAGGTACTATTGCCATGCAGTGCTGCCATCACAGACAGCCATAGACAACCAAGTCTAAACCTCTGTCAGCTAGAGAGATCGCAGCAATCCTCCTCAGGGCGCCTCAGGCAGTATTAGTACAGTTCATCCAGCTGCTCGCTTATCCAACATCAACTCAAGAGCTGTGGGGGCGGTAACTCTGGCAGAAGAAAGGCAGCAAATCGCTGGGGGAGAGTTGCATCTTCAGCCAGCACAGCTGCTTGCAAAATGAGTTATCTTGCTACACTCCTAGCCCCGAGGGGCCCGGTGCCTGCCGACACTCACAGACCAGCCATCACAGCCACTTCTACACAGCAGACCACCGGCTAAAGCACTTGCCTAGGCTGTGAGAACATTCGCTTCCCTCCTGGACCTCAAAGGATCCCAAAAAACCATTGCCTACCTCCTGGGAGATGGCTGCAGCTAAGCCTATTGAGACACCCATTGTATAGCTGGGAACACACTGCCTATATTTATAACAACCAGCTAAAAAACACACAGATTCCCTGTAACCCTGCCTGGGATCTCAGACTGGAGGGAGAACAGCAGCACTGAAGTTATTGCTTCTGGTACGTACTCCCATCTCAGCTGCACATGGAGTCAGGCTGACTGCAGAGCGACCCCTGAATTACTCACAGCCAACACTCGGGCACATCATGATTTGTGTGTCTATGAAGACACGCTAAGAATATGGTGGCTGTTCAACCTGGAGAAGAGAAGAATGTGTGTGCAACCTTCCAGTACCTTAAGTGGGCCTACATGGAAGCCAGAGGAGGAGTCTTTATCAGGAGCTGTAGTGACAGGACAAGGAGTAGTGGGTTCAAACTGAAGAGAGGGCAACTTGAGTTAGATATATGAAACAAATTCTTTACTGTGAGGGTGTGAGAAACTGAAGCGAGCTGCCATGGGGGGATGTGCACGCTCCATCCACGGCAGTATTCAAGGCCAGGTTGGATGGGGCGTTGAGCAGCCTGGTCCGCTGGGAGATGGGCCTGCCCATGGCAGGGGGGATTGGAACCGGGTGATCTTTATTGTCCCTTCCAACCCCTTTAACACTCTACGATTTCGAACACGGGGCTGTGAACTGCCACCGCTCAGGGCCAGTTACGCCGCCGGGCGAAAGGGGGAGGCAGAGACAGCAGCACCTGCTGCCCGAGCGCAGCACGGCTCCACAGAGGAGTGACCTGCCCGCCCGGGGGGCTCCTCCGCACGCAACCCGGAGCCCCC
>VZTA01015993.1:38876-93380 GCA_013398855.1 Mohoua ochrocephala | reverse complement strand
CAGGCCAGGCCCCGGGCCCGCCTCCGCAGAGAGGTCCCAGCCGGCACCCACCCCGCCGCCGCCGCCGCCGCCG
The DNA here is from genome assembly GCA_013398855.1 of Mohoua ochrocephala. NCBI lineage: Eukaryota > Metazoa > Chordata > Aves > Passeriformes > Acanthizidae > Mohoua > Mohoua ochrocephala. The sequence goes on along the minus strand of VZTA01015993.1, from coordinate 93,307 downwards.
CCCGCCGCCGCCTCCGTCCGCACCTCCAGCCCCACCATTCAGCGCGCAAGATACCCACCAGGTAAGCTGCCGCTCTGGGAGAAGGGCAGGAGGAGGAGGAGGGTGTGTGTGGGGGGGGGTGCGGGAGCTCCTGCCGCGGCCCCTACCCTTCCCAAATCCCTTTGGCAGCATCGGCCCCCGACGTCCCGCGGCGTTTAAATCCCAAAAGGATCAGGGCAGCGCCTGCCTTTCGCAGCGCTTTTGGCGACGCCGTGCGCACACGGGGTTGCGAGCCCCTGGCCGATGATGTGACAGATTGAAGGGGAAGCTGGTTGGGGGTGCTAGTGTCCCTGTGAGGAGCCCAGCTTGTCTGGCGTTAAACTGGGCATTCTTTACCTCAAGTTCTCGCAAAGAAAGCAGAATAACATGGTAATAGCTCCCAGTGTCCCTGCCCTGATGCTTTTACCCATTCATTTGGGTTTTGACGACAGGTTGCTCTTCAATGCGCCTCCTGTGGGGCTTTTTCTTTTCTTGCTTTAATATTGCTGGATAAAGAAGAAAAAATCCCAGGTTATTTACTTTGCAGGGGAATTAATACTGGTGCCCTAAGTGGAAAAGTAGGGGTTAGACTTAGACAAGTGCGTTGGCAAAAGGCGAGGTAGGAGGAGTCCCACAGAGCCAGGAGAGACCAGACCTTTAGGTTAGGGATATTTTTTCAGTCCCCCGGTCAGAGTTATTTTAGACGTCTGTTTTCCTACTCCACTTTGCACAGAATTCAGTGACATAACTCTCTTATGCTCATAAAAATGCAGGAAAAAAGGCACAATGATCTGTTCCCTTGAACTCCTGCTCGTTTTCTGAGCTAGCAAAAAAGCCTTTTTCCTTCATAAAGCTGTGTATCAACACGTCCACTTGTGACATTATCTGTCCACTCACTCTGTGGTGTTCCTCCGTCAGTTCTCAGTGGAGGTGTGTGGAAAGAATTTCTTCCCCTTTTTATTTGATTAAGCACTGATCACTGTGTTTTAACAGCCAGTCCTTAAACTAACAAATGATAGTGATACGACTTGCCAGGAAATGTGTGTGCGTGGAATGGCACGGACAGAAATTGATAGCAAAAAAAGAGAACAGTAGAATAAATACATAAATAACATTGGGAGGCAAGGCTTGGGGGAGGGCTGTCCTGCCTTTTTCTTCAAGCTTTTGGATTTAAGAGCAGGAAGGTCTTAATTTCAGGAAACAGCACTGGGGTTTTTTTTTTCTCAGATTTTAATGTTTTCTCGAGAAGAAGAAAGATCTGAATGTTTTGTGACAGCGTGATAATTCAAATTTGGTGCTTAGTTTAAATATGTTTATCTGCAAAGCGGGCAGGAAAGAATTAAAAGTTGATTTAACACAAATTAGTTGGATTCCTGCATGCCAGGAGTGAATATTTTAAAACTGTAAGTGAAAAGAGTTCTTAAAATAATGAGGAAAACCTCATTATTTTCAAGGCAGTTTTGTTTTTTTTTTTTTAGCATGAATTATTTCTCAAGTGCTTCTGGAATATAAATTACCATGATTAAGAAGAGATGAACTGCACTTAATTTTGATATACATTTTATCCATATTTACTTTTCTCTTTATGAGAAAATTTATACTAATTGATGCATTTTATTCCTCTGCTGTGGAGCCAAAATACACCACACACTTTTAGTTCGAGTTGCAAACATTGCGCTAGAATCTCACAGTGTTTAGTCAGGCAAACCTCAATGAATTGCAGAATTCGGTCAATTATTTCCTGTGACCAGCAAATTACATGGCAGACTAGTAGGAAATGTAAAAGAAAATAACAATCAGATCTTTTCAGCCAGGCACTGTGTTGCTTCAACCATCCCAGCTATCAGTGAACCACATTAAGTTTTATGACTAATGAATAAAACCAACTGTATTACTAGCCTCAACCTTGCTTTCCCATAAAAGCAGAAATACTACATAACTTTTATCCTACATTTTTTCAAATTGAAGGGGATGTTGTACCCTCCACTTTTTTAAGGAGAACATTCTGCCAGAGATAAGCCTTAAAACTATCAATGAGACAGCAACCTTAAATTATTAGCTGACCAGAAATATTCTTCAGAGGTCCAGAGTTGGGTAAGCAAAATTGATGTTTGCAAGTCCTGAGTAGCAAACCTTGTGATTTGAGTAATTCCTCTGACATGCACTGCAGATGCTGCTTCTTTTAAAATAAATATAATTTTTAATATTATGCATTTGATAATCTCATTTACCCTTCATGAAAATTTTACGGCATGATTGCATGCATACGGAGATAGATTTAGAGTCATAAACTGTTCTCATTCTGCTTATCTAATTCTCATTGACACCTATGTATATTAAGCAGCAGATGTAGGGCAGCTTGAGATGGATTCTTCTCTCACTGACACTGGTATAAATGTGAGTTTCTCCCTTGACTAGATGAGAGCAGGCTCCATAATACCGAATGCTTAGCCAGTCCCTGATGCATATTTCTCGTTGAAAGGAAAAGACCTGAGGCTAGTTTAAATGTCCGAATGGGAGCTGGGTGCCTGTCTGAGGTCTGGAACGTGGGAGAGCTCCTAGGAGAGAAGTTTGCGAGGGCCTGGCCCTGGGCCTGGCGCGCTGGGCTTGTTGCTGACGTGCCCCTTTGCCCCCGCAGATATGCCCTGTGTGCAAGCGCAGTATAGTCCTTCACCGCCCGGCTCGAATTATGCATCTCAGACCTACGCCTATGGCTCGGAGTACAGCTCAGACGTCATGAACCCTGACTATGCCAAGCTGACCATGGACCTGAGCAGTACCGAAATCACTGCCACTGCCACCACCTCCCTTCCCAGCTTCAGCACCTTTATGGAGGGTTACTCTGGCAGCTATGAGCTCAAGCCTTCCTGCCTCTACCAAATGCAAACTGCCTCCTCTGGCCAGAGGCCCCTCATAAAGATGGAAGACACCCGGCTGTCCCCGTACCAGCCCTCGCTGCCCCCATCCACAGATGAGGGGATGCCCAGCACTTCCATGTATTTCAAGCAATCTCCACCCTCCACGCCCACCACGCCCGGCTTCCCCGCTCACCAGGGCCTATGGGATGAGCCCCCTCTGCAGCCCACGCAGACCTGCCTGCCTCCCGGCCACCTGATGGACGCCGCCCCCATGAAGACCGTGCCTCCGCGCTTCCCTCTCTTCCACTTCAAGCACTCGCCTCCGCACACGCCGTCCGCGGCCGCCCACATGTGCTACGACCCTGCCTCCCTGAGCCTGCCCCTGGCCTCCGACAGGCCCGCCGCCAGCCAGGCTCCCATGGAGGGCCATTCTTACGGGCTTCACCTGGCCAAAAGACCAGCCACCTTAGCCTTCTCACCGCTCGGCCTCAACACAGCCACCTCCGGCCTGATGGGCGAGAGCAGCGGGAGCGGCAGCAGTGGCCTCCCGTCTCCGCCCAGCAGGAGCTCTTCGTCTGGGGAAGGCACCTGCGCCGTCTGTGGAGATAATGCCGCCTGCCAGCACTACGGGGTGCGGACATGTGAGGGCTGCAAGGGCTTTTTCAAGGTGAGAGCTCTGCACTTGGCATCCCTCCCTGCTTGCCCCCACCTCGCTTCCCACCCCCTCGGTCCCCGCATGCTCCTGGTCCTGACCCGGGGGTTCAGGGACGCCATGTGTTAAAACTCAGGCTCCCCCAGCAGGGTGGGAGGGACACACGAAGTTTTTGAAGAAGGCTAAGGAAAGCCCTCTGTAGGATAAAAGGATCAGCCGGTCTCTGCTGAGAAGAGGTCATGGCAGTGATCTGGGCGAACCACATCTCTGGTCTGCCAGCATTCCTCAATGACACATGGGTCACCTCAGTTTAAGCTATAAACTGCATTTATTCTGTAGTGAAACGTACCCGGAGTACATTCAACCTGGATTTTACTCAGTCGCCTATTCAAATTATACTTTGTTTTTAGGTGAGAAAAGAAACCCTGAAATTGTAGAGTCCACTTAATATTTTAGGTGGTGGCAGCCGGTGCCGTTTGTTGCCATGGGGTGGTTGGCGTGAGGAGGAATGCAGGGTGGTCAGCACCAGGAAGAAACTGGTTTCACTCGTGGGACAAACCCAAGTACTTCCAGTCGCCTTTGGTAGCTGCCTTGTCATTACCCTTGAGCTCAGGAGCCCGGGGAGTCCTCACCAGGGGAAAGCTACCTGCAGAGCAGTGACTAAGCACTGCACAGGGTCCTGGTGCCTGCTCTGCAATGAAGGCAGCTCTGCAGCTGAATGGCAACACAAATAACTCACACACAGCAGTTTCTCAGTGGAAACTTTGTGCTTATATTTTCAAGAGTTGAATATGCTCTTTTGATCTTGGATTTGGGTGCTTTGTAATTTCCTTTCAGCAGACCGAGTCCAGATTCCAGTATTCATTTCAGAAATAGCTTGTTTAAGTGCAGAGCTTGGGATAGACTTTTGGTAGGATGGTTCTGGGCAGCAAGATTAAGATTTGAAACATTTGGGGTTGATTTGGTATATTTCTTCTTGCTGAGACAGCAGTCATGCTCCTGTTCTGGTCAAAGATACAATGGGAACAAAAACAGTCCCAAAATATTTGAGGAGAGGGCTTGCAACATTTTTTTATTGTAGGTGGAGCTGTCAGTGTTACTGAATAATAATCCTTTGATCACATGGTAACATACACATCTCCTATAAAACTAATTTGTTATTTAAATATAACTAGAAAAGGGTATACAAATAACATGGAAATAGCAGCTCTTATTAGCCCAAACCTGCCCCTGTGGAAATCAACAGCATATCCTTGATTTGTAACAGTACCTTATTCTGCAAAATTAAACTGTTTTCAGCTCCAAATCACAATGAACAATATTTGCTATATCTCTTATATTTAGTACATTGAAGCTGTTTTTTGATAACAAACTCAAATTATGAAATAAAACTTATCCATTAATTTAATTGCAGTGAAAGATTTAATATTGAATGTTGAGTTGATAAATTTGTTCCTGGTGTCTTTTCTAGTAATATCTTTTTGGATGTTATTTATTGATGTGTCCTTGATTTTAAGTATGGCAGCATGATACATTTTTGCATTAATATTTGTTACATTCTTCCAAATTCTTACCAGGTTTCTACAAATTTTAATTTTGTTTTATTTTTTTCAACATGACTTTAGAGTTAATTAAATGTACATAACTATGGCATCATTCTGTCTTTTTTCCTCAGGTCAGGTTAACTTTCCCAGAGTATTTAGCCCAACATATTTTGTAGGGGTTTCTGGTATTTTTATTTTTCTCCCTGATGATTTTAATGGCTAACCAAACCAGTTATTGTGGTATTTGACTAACAATAGTGATAGCAAGAGAAGTACATTGCAGATCATTTTGATTTTATTTTAATAAGGTCAGCAATAATCAAGGGAATGAACCAAGTAGAAAATTGTTCCCAAAGGGATATTAAAAGCGGAGATAATCTAATCCCCAAAGGTAGATGTGATGACCTGGTAATTTCAGATATGATTTTATCATTCAAAGTTGCCTGTCTCCAGAGACTTGCTTCAGAACAATCCTGGATGATTTTCATTGTCAGCAGCTAGCACTAATAAAATTGTTTTTCCTGCAGGCTAGTGTGTTAGGAAATTAATTTTATCTAATTATATGAATTGCACTGTCACTTTTCATGTTGTAATTAAAACACATTTTGTCAGGTTCTAAGTTGCTCAAGAAACGATCAGTTTACTATTTTTATGTTGCATTTTTGCAGAGAACAGTTCAGAAAAATGCAAAATATGTTTGTCTGGCAAATAAAAACTGCCCAGTGGACAAGAGACGTCGTAACAGATGCCAATACTGCCGGTTCCAGAAATGTCTCAGTGTCGGCATGGTTAAAGAAGGTAAGGACTCTGGCTGTTATCCCAGAAAACTAAAATATTATGTTTAATGAATATGTGTGTGCGTGTGTGTTTCAACATGGACGTCTCTACAATAAATTTGACAGTGATGAGATTCATAACTTACCCCCAAATATGTGCATTTATGTAACAATGTATTGATTTTCTGCTTTTCACCCCTATTATCATATTTAGACTATAGACCCCAGAGTTCAAGAACAGCAAGGTCACAAGAGGATAATTTGACAGTGGCCAAAATGTCTCCTTTATTAACTTTGAACATTGCTCGATAATGCTGTTGGCTTCCCCTTGTTATCTCACCGGGGGCTGCACTGGATTGTGTGCATTTTGACATAGGATCTCGTTTCATTCCCATAAGCTGATTGTAAATTTGCAATTAATTTAAATGGAAACAGGATCAACTCATTAGTCCCAATTCTGCAAATATTTAAGCATGTGAATAATATTGTGTGAGCAGTCCCATTGCAAATACTGACATGGATAATATAACCTATATAGTGTGACCGTATTTTTTCAAATGCTTCAAGAAAGCTAAAATTACTTTGAATGAACGCCTCTGCCATTTAAAAGAGACACTGGTAGTGGAAACACTAAAATCTGAGTTTCACATTCAGGTTTTTTTTCAGCAGTGGAGTGTCACGGGCACACGTACACGGGCACGCAGACGTGCTGCAAACAAAGCATGGACACAAGGAACACAGCTGGGCTCTCAGTGAGCAGCTACATTGCTGCTTACGATCATAGGTCTGACACGGTTCTGGTGCCATTTGTGTTCCTTTGCAATCAAAGGCATCAAGAGCATGTGCTGAAACTGGAGAACGCTCTTGTTTTTGCTGGTCTGGCCACCGTCAGGAAAGCAGGGCGTTCATTCTCATCCATCGTTTGCTGGTACCTTCACAACTCATTCCCTTGGGATTTTTTTTCACCTAGTTGTCCGTACCGACAGCCTGAAAGGGAGAAGAGGTCGGCTGCCTTCCAAACCAAAGAGCCCCTTACAGCAAGAACCCTCTCAGCCCTCCCCGCCCTCCCCTCCCATCAGCATGATGAATGCCCTCGTTCGAGCTTTAACCGACTCCACGCCCAGGGAGCTGGACTATTCAAGAGTAGGTCTCACTTTTCTTTCCCTCTTTGCTTTCCGCACAGAAATGATTTGCGAGCTGCCTTTCTCCTTACCAGCTGCTTTGCCAAAATGAAATTAAGTGTGAAATTTGGACGAGGGTAGAAATGGGTCCAGCCAGCCGTTGTCTTTCTGTGATAGGTGGACAATGAGAGTAAGGGAAGGGCAGTGGATATTAGTGTTAGTAACTATTCATGGTGAGGATCTCAATCACGAAATGATCTAATATTCTGCAGTATATTCCATGGCCGAGTGAAAGCAAAAATGCATGGATAAACAGGGCATTCTTCTTGCAAAAAGCCTGTGCCAAAACACAATCAATTACGATGTCATTGATTAACCAGGAGCAGTACTTGTATGTCCAATATCCTAACTTCCGTTTTCTGAAGGCTAAAATTTAATAGCACTTCCCTAAAATTCAGATAGAAGGGTTGCAGAGTGAGACACTGGATGGATAGGACCATTCCTGTTGAAATCAGTAGGAATTTTGCCATTATTTAAATGGGACCAGGGTTGGCTGTGAATACCCCAGCATGAATATTCCTTCAGTAAAACTCAAATTTTTAAAACAAGCCTTTTAAAATCAAAATTCTGAAAAATTATCTCAGCAAAGCTTTACCAAAGATTATATATTTTTGTAACCTTGCTCTTTAATATATCATAGTCATGATTTAAGTATTCATGGAATATTCTGAAGTCTGAAAAAAATGTTCTGTAGTTGTTAAAATACAGCATTGGAATGGCTTGTTAAATACAATTTTCAGGCAGGTTGATATAGGATAAGAAAAAAATTACAGCTAAGGAAAAACAAGATAAAATTCTTCCCCGTTAAAGAAATATGTTTGAATTTGACACTGTGAAAAATAGCAGCTGTACTCAGACAATAACTCCATTGGCCATTTATCAGTTGTTGCTAAGTAGTATTTAATGCTAAATCATGTTTACTGTAATTATATAAAAATTACATTATGCTATTTTAGACTACACTTATATATATATATAATTTAGCAATTTAAAGCATGCTGTAACATATTTTCTTTAAGCTAATCTGTAAGTAGTAAATCATTTAATTTTTCAAGTTATTGTCAAGAATCTAGCTGTTCAGTGTCTGACAACCTACTGTGGGGAGAATGCATTAGCCATATCTACATGTACTTTAACTTACCCAGAATGTCTCAGGGATCGTTCTGCAAATACCAAGGTGTGTGACGAGCTGTGCTCTTTGATAGAAATCTGCTGGGTTCCACAGAATTACAGGAGTCCGGAGGCCATAGTTTGTTGTTTTTATTGATATAAAGTTCTTCTTCATTTACAGAAAACTGAACAAAAATTATGTACTTTTATGTGATTTTTTTCTTTGTCCGGCAGTAATTATTTCTCTTTTAATGAAAACAACCCATAGATTTAACTGTTGAGCAATTCTGTTGGACATTACAGGGAGCATATGATTGACACTAAATTAATTTAGTCTTGGTAGCTAAAAGATTAAGTATGATTTTCTGTTAGAACATATTAGTATCTAAGTTTTTCTTTACACTAAAATATATAATAGCCTGCTATGCCCAGCAGTACTGAAAAGACAAAAATATTCTACAAGAAATTAGTAGGCTCTTATGTTTTTCATACACCCTTATACTTATTTTGAAAAGTTAGGGGAGGTCAGAAACAAATGCTGTGTGAAAAGCAAGATTAACTGAATTTAATGAATTTAATGAAACATGCCATAAACACACTGCAATGCTAAAATATTCCTCTGAAGAGTCATCTTGTACCTGTTAGGACTAACTTACGGCACGTTCAGCCAGGCTGTGACCCTGCTGAGCACCACAAATGGGCAGATCTGGAAACCTGGCTTTGGAGCCAGTCCTGACACTTCTGCAGATACGACCTTAATGTTTAGCATGGTCTTCATGTTTACAAGCTGTAATATCTTGACCGTCTTAAAGATACTGATAAAAGTTTCAGGGAGAAACAGGTATCCCTTCCCTCCAAAAAACCTACACACACACACACACACACACACAGAGGCAGAGCAACCCAGGAGAAAAACAAAAACAAAAATAAAATTACATAAGCGACAAACTTTACACCAAAACATTGGAAACAGTTCTGTTCAGAACATGGCTGCTTTTCATCTCAGCGCTGGTTTTAACTTACCAGTCCACAGCAGTGGTATATTTAGGTACTTCGTTTCAAAAGGCAATTGCCAAGGGCCATAGTCTGGTCTCACACCTGTTTACTGGTACAATTCCCTGAGTTCACACTTTTAAGGAAGTGAGATGAGAAACAGACCCTATGTCTTGCCATCCTTATTCATGCAGAGTAGGCACCAACTTAAATAGAAATGTTGTCTTTTCAGAGGGGGAGTGCAGCATTTAGGCAATAATCCCCCCTTTCCTGGGCCACAAAATTAAGCACATATCGTGGCTTTTGGGAAAATGAGCGTAGGCTTTCCTCTGTGCAGAGAAGTTATTGTTAGGCTTTTGCAGCTGTAGCCGTTGATGAGGGACTGATGAAAGCAGGCAAAGGGCAGAGCTGAGTTGTGCTATCGGGCTTCCCAACCTCAGGCTTTCCAAATCTCTTCAGATATAACATACAAGTTAATGTTGCTTGCTACACATGCAACCCCCTCCTTAAGTAACAGTCAGATTTCATTTAATTCCCAAAGGAGCTCCGAGGAAGGGAGTGGGGCAGAGCTTTGTCTTTTGTCTTTCTCCCTGTTTGCCTCCAGTTTGCATAGGGCAGGTTTAGAAATGCAGATCAGAGGGAGCCCTTCCGTCCTGTGTCCTGTGGCCTCCTGACCAAGGGCAGGATTGCCAGCTGTCTTGGTCACAAGTTAGGTCAAATATCAGTACTTCTCCATGAAATAATCATGGAAAAAACCCGCAATTGTGGTGCGTGAAATGGAAACATACATATTGTTTATGGTTACTTATATCCTCCTAAGTCTGTTACAAGTAAATAATATTTTATTTTAACAATTCTTTGTAAAGGCTCACTCTTTGTAGCCAGCAGTGACGTATTGCAGCAGCTGAAAACTATACAATTCCATATAATCTTTTTACCTTTCTTCTAAAATTGCTCTCATGGGATAGACTATAATAAAAAATACAGGTTATAATTTTTTTAGATGCATTTAATTTGATTCAATGCCCAGCGTGGGGTATACCACATTGTAGCATTCACAGTTACATGACATAATGCAGCATTCACCTTCATCAGAAAATGTTAAAACTTTGCCTTACTTTTTTTGCCAAAGGAATGTTTTATAAATATTGGGAACACCTGGCATAATTACGCTGAGTTGTGATGAGTTATATTTAGAATGAACCCGTTCAGAATGGGTAGTAGCTTTTTTCTTTCCCTTTTCTTTTCCCTCCTCTTTACTGCTCAAAGGATCAAGAATATGTCTTGCCTTAGCAATACCTATTGTGAGGCAGGAGTTTCCATCAACCTGTTTAGTTTCCCTGTGTAGTAAGAAGGAGTCACAGGTCAGCCCCTGTGCAGCAAAGCACATCTCCCAGAGCCAAATGCACACTTGTTGTGGCTTGCTCTGCAGCTTCATTACTAAAAGGTCCAAAACATGCGTGGTCTCTGTCAAAACAAATTATCTTTTTCTACCCATTAATTACCTGGGTGCATCTTGCTGCAGTCCAGTGCCAAGAGGAGTTGATTCATGCTGCTTGAGCTACCTCAACTGCTCCATTCAGGTGGGGGTCTGAACCCATAAGTGATGCAGCGTACAGATTTTTCTGCTGCTGCTCCCCATCTTCTCTGTATTGTGCCTCTACCTGCCTCGCTGTCACAGGACCCTTTGGAGCAGCTGAGGCAAAGTTTGTCTCCATATGAACTTTATGAGAAGGATTGCACATGTTTCAGCAGCTGATGAGTGATGTGAGCTGGAGCTTACCGTGAGAAATTCATGCAGTTAGCGTTGGGCAAGCAGAACAGTCACTAAGAGCTAGTGTGAGGACCCCAGATACAGACAGAGGTCTCTAGGATTGCTGTGGTTCTCCCATCAGTCAGCAACCCCGACATTGTGTCCTTCATCCCTTGCCTGCCAACAGCAACCAGCTCCAGCTGGGAGAGGCAGAGAACAGGACAGCTACCGGAGAAGTTCTGCTTGCTGCCCCTGCTCTCTGTCCTGCACAGAGGTGACTTTTGGGTTGCAGGTAGCAACTTGGGGGATACCTGCAGCCCACGGCTGTAATATGGTCCTCCCAGGCTGCCAGTCCACTGTTACTGACCAGGAAAGAGTTTTTTTCTGCTTCCACTCTGGCTTGGAGAGTTGCTGGAGTGGCCTTCGGGCTGATGGACTCAAGCCCTAACTGCATGTGGGAAGTTGTTTCCAAAGGGTGTGCAGGCTTCTTTTGGCGGTGGAGACTACCCAACCTTTCTTTGGCTGAATCCACGAGAGAGAGTGGGTATGAAGTCTCTCCCAGAAATAACCCAGCAGATGTCTGATGATGAGGATGTTATTACAATAAATACCACATTATTCAGTACCTGCTCAGAAAACCATCAGCACTTTCCAAGCACAGAATTGGACTAAGCCACAAAAGCTCATGCTGTATTTTCTGCCGAGAGAGAGAGAGAGAGAGAGCAGCGTCAAAGGAGTGACAGGGATCCACTGGTGGCGACGTAGAAGATAGTGAGGAGTGAGCTGTCAGGGGGTCACAGGGAAGCTGAGCAAGCTGAGGCTGTCAGATGGTTGCCTGGAAGAGTTATGGCCACATAAGCAGGATAATAGGTTCTGCTGAACCTCAAATGCTTCAATTTGAAGGATAAGAGGTGATATGGGGCAGCTGGTTTACTTTGAACCAATTCTGTATTCAAATGAAGCAATGCTGCATGTGTCAGATAAAACGTGATTTATCTTATGTGTCTCTATCACTGTCAGATAAAATGCACTTTGTGAGGTTCTGGAAGAAATCTGCATTTCCAAAATGCTGAGACAAATTCATCAATGGGAAAAGTGTTTCATTGTAGTAAGCCAAATAATGTTCCTCTTCTAGTGTGATGCAAATTATCCTACTCACCAGGTTTCTATTTCTGTTTACTAATAGCATATAGGTACTTGTAAAACGTGATATTATATTTAAGTTATAAATTTGAAATTACTTCTATACATATGGAAATATTTTTGCAATATCTATCTGAATAGCAAAACGCCTGTAGGTAGCCAAATAAGTAGAGAGACGTAGACCTAGTTTTTATGTCTTTGTTAATAATACCAGCTTTGCCACAGAAGGAAATGTTGTCGGGCAAATAATGCTGTATGTTTCACAGAATGCCCTTAAATGCATATAACCTTGCTTTCTGTGGCTTTCATTTTAGTACTGTTCCACTGATCAGGCTGCTGCAGGCACAGATGCAGAACATGTACAACAGTTCTATAATCTTCTGACTGCCTCCATTGACATAACTAGAGGCTGGGCAGAAAAAATCCCAGGATTTACTGACCTCCCAAAAGAAGATCAGACATTACTCATAGAATCAGCTTTTTTGGAGCTGTTTGTACTAAGACTCTCCATCAGGTAACTATTTATTTCATTTCCTCTTAAGATGATGTGAAAAATCATCCATCTGAACATTTTTAAGGAATAAATATGGCGCTATCTTTGATCATTGTCAATTGTACCAAAAAAAAGCACAAAAAAAATCCGTAATGTCGGCATACAAAGGAGATGGTGTTTAGTTTGTTTTACACTGCAAGAAAAACGAAGAAGGTGATTTAAAAAGAGATCATAGATGTCACTAATGTACTTCTTTTATTTGATCTATCCCATCTTCTTCCTACATAGCAATCAGAATTGATCCTCAGGTACAATTTGAGCAAGTCTGCTTCGTACTCATAAGTATGAAATATAGAAAAGCACTTTAAGTATGAAAGTTTTTTCTTTTCCCTTTGTCATCTGTTTTTGAAAGGGATGAAGAAGATTTAAAATCTTGTTCAGATTGGTTTTCTTCTTAATACCAAGTCATCTAATAGAGTGAGATGCTATTTGTCAGTCTAGCACTAGTTAAGACACTTTACCAAACCCACTTTCAGGAGCTGGCAAAATTGCAGACTGGTGATTTCAGTTATGCCCTTGTTTATTTAGGTCGAAAATGACCTTTGCGTGTGTTTTTTTAACAAAGATGTTGGCAATGGGGAGGGGAAGGAGAGGAGAATTTGGCTGTAGTTTCTCTCCTACACACAGGTTTTCATATAAAAGAGTTTATGCCGTGATGCGTATTGTGCCGCGTTATTGCGCGCCTTTTCCATTGTTTTTTCCTTGCCAATTTTTACAATCTGAAAAATGCAGATGATACTAAGTAGATGCTGAGAGTTGCAGAACCTATCTTTTTATTAGTTTTGTGTTTCGAAATGCACTCACTTAGTATTCCTTTGGTTCAAACATACAGTATTTAATGCAAAATGTCTTCTCTGTTTATGCCTTTGGGCAGGACCAAAATCTTAACTAATTAGACAGTCTACACCACATGCTACAGCTAACCTCAGGCTTATAACTCTACCAAGTAAGCAATCATAGAAGCTTGTTTGTTGTACTTTGGCCCCAAGGGAGAAACATATTGTCAAACGTGAATGCCCACATATGTCTCAGGATAATATGCCTTGGATTTTAAATGACAGACGCTTCAATACTGGTTATGCATTTTGCTGTAAAGTAGAAGATGCATTTATAATTTTTTCAATTGTTTTTATTTGAGGTCTGATACTGCTGAGGATAAGTTTGTATTCTGCAATGGACTCGTGCTTCATAGACTTCAGTGCCTTCGTGGATTTGGGGAGTGGCTCGACTCTATTAAAGACTTTTCCTTAAACTTAAAGAGCCTTAACCTTGATATCCCAGCCTTAGCAAGTCTATCAGCTCTAACTATGATTACAGGTAAGTGCTCCTTTGTTAATAGAAAGCTTCAGACTCTAGTGCTTTGCTTTATTGTAGATTGAAGCAATTTCAGTTAATTTAGCTGTGTTCAGGGTGAAGTGATTATGATTTTTAAGCACTGGCATGACCATATTGAAATTGTGGATTAACATTAGGCCATCAGACACCCCCACTAAAATGTAATCCAACTATTTCTTTGCAGCTTCATTGTTTTCTTGGAACAGTCTCTAAAAAGCAAACTGCTTCCAAGCAAATTGTGTAGCTTCTACGAAAATATTCAAGATACTTGCTGATGTCCCAGAAAAGCTTAATGAAATTACCAGAGCTGGGTCTTCTGTGTAGGGATACTAATATCAAGGCAGCTTGAGACCTAAGAGCCGTACAGCTAGTATAGCTCATCTCTTAGCAAGATAGCTAGACCAGAAGGAGTGCTTCATGAGGGCAGGCAGGCTGCTTTTGGTAACCAGGCTAGCCTAGGTATTCCATGTACTGCTTTTCTGAGAGAGGAAAATCAGAGAATAATGAAGAAAAAAGTCACATTCCGCAGTTGTACAAAAGCTTTTGGGTGTGCATGTGACCATATGACCCCTTCTGCCTGCTGGGGTGAACAGCAGGAAACTAATGTCAGAATCTGCCAAATCTGTCCAGTAAGTACAAAACGGGGGAACATGACCTTTTAGAGGGTAATTTTTGCATTCCTGAAACAATAAAGCCACTGCGTACCTTGGGCATCTTGCAATAGAAGAGTCATGGCTGATGGCAGCAGGAGGAGTTGAGAGAAAGGATGTCTGACAACCATACAGCAGAATTTGGAGCAGAAGTCATCTCTGCAGAGAGCCTCACACTCATATCTGAAAAACTGGTAGCTTAACAGTGCAACTGTGTCATCAGTGTGAGACAGGGCTTCAGTGTGCCCTGAGCAGGGTCTTCCCAGGGATGCTTATAACCTCCACTGGGATAGATATTGATTTCCTTCTGCGTTTCAGGCATCCACTACTTTGCAGGCAGTGGCCTCAACAGTATCAGCTGTAGCCTTCATTTTCCCCGGGATGAGAGGATGTCAGGGCAACACTGAGATAAAACACTCAATGACAGATATAAAAACCAAAATTGGCCAATTCATGCTGACATTTGTGGGGCCAAGATTTTGGCTTCAGAGTTTGCATGGTAGGCTTCCTTCCTGCATTTTGGCGGAGGGTTAGTATATGTGTGTAGCTCTTTGTTTCTTAAGTATTTTCAGGCTTTTTGTTAATTTCTGTTCATTTCTTCTGCAGTTGGAAAGAGTACTTTAGGGTCCAGATTCTGGTTTCTTTGATAAAACATTTAAGACCAGAATAACTCATTGGAGCTGCTTTACTCTGTATAAAAAAAATTCTGAAAGGAGTGGTGTGTTGAAGTCAGAAAGAACATTCCAATTTTTTTTCTTTCTCCTGCATATAAACATCCACTGGCATATGTTCACACCTACTTACATATATGTGCTTTAAATACCTACATATATGTGTATGTGTGTGCATACTGACATGCATACATCATGTATTTATGTGTGTATGTGCATTTAGAGATCTCTAAGTCAAGGACAGGTGCTGTCCCTCTAAATTTTACATACAGGCATGTATGCTCACATGTGCATATGTATAGCACATATGAATGATTTAGATTATTTACTGTATATAAGATATGTCTTTTTTAGATAGCCATAGGTAGTGTGTTCTTGATTATCCTCCTGGAGACCGAGATTATGCAGGTCGATGAACAGGATTCCCAGCAAGCTAAGTGAATGTGGCAAAAGCAAGTGTATAGGAGGAAAACTTATTCCCCTTACAAACCCCTGCCCTGCTTAAACATGGTAATTTGTTCAGTTAAGCACTGCTTGCTTGCCCTTACATAAGGAATCAAAGCTGTCCAGTGGCTGGCTCAGTTCACCCTAGGATAGTTAGAAATAGGTTTTTATTGGATACACCCCCCACTTCTTCCTTTCCTTGATCATAACCCTTCCAAGAGTTTGCTGTATTGTGCTGGTCTTCCCAAAGTTTCTAAACAAATGGAAGCAACCGTTGCCTTTAGGAGGAGAGAGTTTCTGTACATAGAAGCTTTAAGATTTTCTCTGTTTGTCAGGCTTCTCTGGATTTTCTCACCTGCGTGAGATGGTGTTGAAAATTAATGCTGTTTCTGCGTATTCTTCTATTTCATGAGGCTGGTATATCTCTGCTGATTTGGTCTTAAGGACAGCATGTATTTTCATGTGATCTAAATTAGACCAAAGCTCTAGTGACTTATATTCACAGGTTTCAGATGTCCAAGGGCAGTTAGCTAACTCAGGGACTCAGCCAGAAATTTGGTCACCTGAAAACGGATAGCATTGTATAATGATGAACAACATTAAAAATAAAACATGTAAGAGGAAATCAGGTGATTCTAGCTAGTGTATTGAAATTTTTTATTCAGAAAAACCTTGAGATTTGCCTCTGATGTGGCATCCCACAAGAAACGGCTTCTTGTCTCCTCCCTGCAGTTTGAGTATGACAAGCCATGTGCTGGTTTTCAGCTAGTCACACCAAAAGAGAAAAAATAACAAAGAGAAAATTTGGAAATATGAAACCTGAAGAAGTCTGTAACGTTGAACATTTTTAAGCATTGTTTTGAGGCTTGGCTTAGATTTAGATGGGTGGTTTAGGTGCCATTCTTTATCTCCAGGGAGGGCACCCGTTTCTCCTGTAATGAACTGTTGGAGGCGATGGGTAGTTGGCAAACCCTGCTTCAAGCCCTTTTTGTGAGTCAGACCAAGGGAGAGCAACCTTTCCCAGGAACGCAGGCTATCCAACCTTTGAGTGCCACTGTCTTTTCTCTCAAGACAACTCGTTATATTTCACGGGCTGCAGAATGGCTGCTGTGTCTGACGATTTGCGGACAAGCCCGTGGTCAGAGGGACACCCAAGGCCCTATCTCTGGTCTGATTCCAGGAAGGGAATCTGACCATCATTCTCCCGTGTTCCAGATGGATATCCATGTCATTAGGCTTCAAGATAAGAAGGAGCAGGAAAGCTTTTTTTTGTGAATCTAGTTGTTTGCCTTTAGTAACAACATAGCAAAACGAGAATGCTGCCTTGAGCAAAGTTTTCTTGATTATTACACAAATTGCTTATGACTTGATGGCTTAACCAAAAAAAAGGAAAAGACAACAGCCCTGTGATCTATAGTAGTCATAGCTTGTTTTAAGACTGTACAGCATCTTAGGTAGCATTGAATTCAAGAATTGTCTTTCCAGGTAAAGAAAAATTTCTTCTGGGAATAACGACCTGTTCATTCTTCTTGATTTCGCGAGTGCCGTCTTTAGCCCAAACAAAGATGTGCTCTTAGAAAAGAAACCCTCTTGTATACTACTGATCTTTGGCAGTTTTGCTGAGGGAGCAGAGTAAGAGGAGTCACTACTCTCTTTTCATATTCTCTTTGTGTTCTTCAAGAGTGACAGGGAGAACTA
Organism: Mohoua ochrocephala; assembly: GCA_013398855.1. Classification (NCBI taxonomy): domain Eukaryota; kingdom Metazoa; phylum Chordata; class Aves; order Passeriformes; family Acanthizidae; genus Mohoua; species Mohoua ochrocephala. The sequence continues at coordinate 75,928 of VZTA01015993.1, read as the reverse complement.
ACATCTGTCTCACAGTGAAGGAAGAGGGAAGAAATGTAAAATTCAGTGTTGGAGACTAAAACACATTCCACTGGTCCCAGAGCCCTAAGACATAGTGAAGGCTGTTCCTTCATTTTGGGATATCAAATCGTCTCCCCAGTAACGGCTCCAGTAGTTCCAGTGCCCTTCAGTTAACCCTGCTGACTTGTTTGGAGCCGCAAAGCTCCATGTCCTATCCCGACCACAGCTGCAGATGACAGCATAGGATGCATGGTTATAGGCATGTAGGGTCATTTGTTCTTCTCAGTAACTGCAAAGAGAACGACAAGGGACCTATTGAGTATCACAGTACTTACTAGCTCACTACACTGCTTGCTTTGAGTAAAACTAAAGGTATGTACAATATTTTGCATTATATATTCCATTAGAAAGTCCATATATTTATGCTTTTTCTATCTATTTTATGTTTCCTGAAAATTTGTGGTATGTTGCCTAGAAGGAAAAGCATTCTATCAGATTGCTGATGAATTTTCAGGTCCTCTTGGATAAGACATCAGCTTAAAAGAGCATCCAGAATGAAAGAAGCGACATCTGGTTTACTGTGGAGGCTTGCAAACAGTTAACTTAGAACTCTGTCATGCCAAAACTCTTTTTACTGTAAAAAAAAAAAATCTTTTTACTGTAAGGTGCTCCTTTAGGATCTTCCTCTCTCTGTCTCTCTTCTCTTTTTTTACTTCCTTTAGTTGGTTTAGAAAGGTTGGACACAACTTCCTCCACAGCACGAGTGTTGCTCTAAGCATCACCCAGAAGAAAGTAGGTAGGAAACACCACATGACACTCACCTCACATGCCTATGGAAGTAAAAAAGCTCGGTCTGTCATGTTCTCCTTCTTTGGATCACTTATTCTGTTGGTATGTAGGATCTAATGAGCTAAAGCAGAGTGCCATCGTGGAAAGGAAGTGCTGGTCATCTTGGAACAAGTTCTGTTGTTAATTTCACACGGATGATTTCTATCGGTTTAATATGTTCATGGATCGCAAGTGTTCCTGCACAATCACTCTATGATGGACTGGATAGTGTTGAAGATGAAGCTTTGAAGAGCAGACTAGATACTAACTCAGTCTATGCTTGAAAATGCTTCCTTAACTTCCCAAACGATCATTTGTTAGTTTTTTTCCTAACAGTGTGAAAATACAAAGACTGAGAGTTCCAGTACAAATCATCTCAAGGGCGCATTCTAATTTAGCCTCAAACTTCTGCCTGCTCTAGAACTGCTAGTGTTTTCTGTCTCTCTCTTTCTCCTCATAGATTAGCTTTTCCTCTCTCCCCCCTTCCTTTCTCCATCCACATCAAACCATTATTGTTTTGCCCACTTGACACTCTCAGTGGGATGCTGCCGAGTACAGAGCATTCTAGCCCTCATTCAGCCAAGCTTTCTCAGCATATGTTTTATTTTAAGTGTATTACAGGCCAGCCCAGAACCACTGTATATATTGGGCTTATTCACACTCCTAATGCTTTGTTAGACTGGCACCAGACCACTGAAGAATACTGTGAGGTTTCAATTAATTACAAGTTTGTGTTTGTCTTCCTGCTGTTGGGCTTTCCGTTCCAGTTTACAAACACAATTTTTAGCACCATCAGTCATACCGAGAAATAGTAATGAGACCAGTGTGGCTAAAAAGGGTATGACTGCTGCAGTTCCTTCTGAACATGAGTTTGTCCAACCTCCCTATGGAAGGGACACTTACCTACTCTTCAGCAGCAGATATCCTTCAGTCCTCTTGCCGGGATATCCTCTGGAGTGGGTGCTTCATGTGCTGGGTCTACATACAAGCAGGTGGCAGACTGGAGGAGTGTAGGAGAGCTGGTTATAAAAAAACAACCCTCCAGATTGCATTGTCTGCCTCCCCCCCGCCACTCAGCCGAGGGAAATACTGTCAGCGTCAAAGTAAAGTACGCACTCCTCCTTTTTCACTCCCACCTCTTTGTTGAGGCAAGAACTCTTTGCTTCTACAGCAACCAGCAGTCTCCGTGTTATATTGTGGTTTTCTCAAAGGAGAGAGCAAACTGTGGTGTTCTGTGTAGTCGCTCTGCTCATCTGACTTTAGGTACCTTGCACTGCTGATGGAGAATACAGGGCACCTCCAGAAGATGATTCATCCACCGAAAATTTAATAATCTTCTAAAAATGCCCATCCTTACAGTGATGTTAGGAGGAGTTTGAGAAGTCTGTGCACCAAAGTTGGGGACCCTTGTGAAGTGTCTGAGAGTTAGGCAGGATGAATATCGGCCAGATTGCAACAGGAAAGGAGACTCTTGGATCCGCCGAGTTGTGATGTTCCTGTGTAACTGTGTGTGCATGAGAAACCTGTAGGCAACTGAGCCTTGTGCTTATTTGAGTTACAGAAGGGGAAGAGGAATGCGAAGGGGGAAGAGAAAATCACATAACTGTGTTGAAACCGAGACAATCAGGAGGCCTATTTTAAGTCCGCAGTGTTCATCCGTTGCATTTCTGGACACCTCAGAATTAATAGAGACTGAAAGTGATCCCCCGTGACACAGAGTGCAGAGCCCAGGGCCTTTGGGGCACTCCAGGTCTCTGAGGCACTCGTGCTCTCTGAGAGGCATTTTCTGTAAAGGTACTGCTCAGTCTGCCTGACCCTGGCATGATCTACCTCGGGTCAGAGGTTAGGGGAAGAGGGACTAGCACAGCTGGTGATGGATTTCTTTGCTTTCTTCCTGTTGAGTTTTTGCTGATCAGTGTGATGACAGCACAAAATCGCATTCAGCTTCCTGGGAAAAGGACAAAGGTGTAAAAAACTCGCTGTGTTCAGTTTACCGGGATGAGCTAAGTTTGCAGAGCTTTAGAGGCAAGACTTTTGATGAGTCATTTTGACAGCATCTTTGCCATAAATCACCATTTTCCTTGCAAAAATCAATGCTATCCTAAAACATAATCTTGGTTTGTTACAGGCTGGGAAATCCTATATTCACTTTACACGTGCTTTTGTCATTATAAGAAAGTCTGACTACGATAATATTTACACATCTCCTCAATCAGTTAGAGAAAATCTATCTCTTTTGACCAGCTGCACTTCTTGGGATAAATCTTGGCCTTATCATTCCCACGTCGATAAGAACATCCTGTGGAAGACGGGGAATGATTAGAGGCCCTCAGCTTCAGTGCCACTGCACACACTTACCGCAGGGGCCTGGTGCTGCTCCCTTTCGGTTGTGTAAGAAAGTCTGTGGGTCTTTTTTTGTGCAAACAGGACTGGGCGTGCGAAAAAGGCAAGAAAATGTGCTTCCTGTTATTTGAACCCTGTTAAATCTAAATCTTTGAGTAAATTAGGCCCAAGACACCTCAGGTCTGCCAAGGAGAGGAGCCTGTTCTTAGATGAGCGTGTTCTTCAGAAGGTAGTTGTGCTCTAACGCCAGGGACTGCGGTGGCAGTGCCAGTGCATTCAGTGTCCTTCCCTAGCAGAAGGGCTTCCACATTGATGGCTTTGACTTTCTATGGATGCCTTAGGAGTTTAGGACTGAACACCCTAGAGGCAGTTCCAGGCATGAGGAATTAACCCTTATGGAGATTTGCAAGTAGAGAAGGCCATTGTATGGCAATTCACTCAGGGGAGGACAATTTGGGTTATCAGGGACTGCTTTAATATTGCGGTACCAGAGTTTAAGGACAGAGTATCTCTTCATTCTGCATTTTCACGATTTTGTTCTGTAAAGTAAGGCTACTAATATGATAATCTTTGCACACGTGCATTGGTACATTTCATGGCTATTCACCAAAGACATGATTTTTTCATGCAACCTTCTGAACTTGTCAGTGGGAGACAAGCTGCTTAGTTCTGGCTGGAAATGCTAACAAAGTTGCAGCATGCTCCAGAGCCAGAGACAATTTTCTATACTCTGCAGCAAGGTACACACCTACTGAGGCAGTGGTTTGAAAATGTGCTCTGCTAATTTGTAGTCAGGTTTTGGATCCACTCTAGTATTCCAGCTCCCTACATCCATAAAAATATCTTCACTTACACAGCTAGGAAACAAAACAGATTAAAAGATGGGAACTCTTCAAAGATTGCAAGATTAATTTAATGTCCTGCAGATTCTCTCAGTAGGCTAGTGGTAAAAAAAAAAAAAAAGCCCGACAGCTTTTCTAACCTGTATAAAATATTTATCTGCCAAGATTTTTAATGGCAGAGTCTGCCTAAGTATTTACTCTCAGTGACCTGTATAGTTAAGGCTTACATAATTACACTATACACCATTTACTGGAAAGGCTTTAAATATTCATTGACTTCTCATGTTTTAATGTAAACAAGGCACTTAGAATACCTAGGGTTTTTAATTCCTGCAAGGTGAAAAAGATGTCTGAAGCAGATGTCACTGGTTGGATTAGCGTTGCTCTGAAACAACAGGGCGGATTGATGGTACTTAAATGACAGAGCAAGGTAGCTTCTGGCCAGAGATGTCCCCGTCTGCACATCTCTGATTCTGATCCCAAACCAGTGTTATTCAGGAGCTAACTGTGCCTAAGTAAATACAGTTGAAAAAAAGTGTAAAATGGGTGAATATCAGTGGAAAACCAGACCTTTACATTTCTGACTGCCCTCATTGAATCCTGTCTGTTTTATTGGTTTGTAAAGAGCATCTAAGCCAAGACAGGTGGTGAGGGGAGGCAGCAAGGAGTTTATGTACCCAGGTCTGGGCAAGGCAGCACCGCGCCTGGTGTGGGCATGCTCCTGCTTCTGGAAATAAAGAGAACTGTACTCTCTTCACTGTTCATTAGGGGACAGACAGGGAACGTGTCTATTGCTTGCTCCTCCTGGCGTGGAGGAGCAAGACTTGGGGACAATGGGCACAATGTGGCTGCTGGCTGCCAGGGGTGGGAGAGAGGCCCAGGGAAGGACATGACTTCAAAGGCATCAAACACAAGAACTGCCACAATTACTCCTCATCCACTGCTGTCGTTGTTTTATATGTCTAATTGACTAAATATAACCTGCATTTTCTTTGATTACCTTATCTGGCACAATTCTATTTCACATGTAAATTATTATGGCTTTGCTGTGAAGCCAGTTCTTACTTACCTGTGTATTTCAAAGTCAGAGGCAAATGAACACATCACAAATTTGAGATTTTTGTTCTGAATTTTTTTTTGTTCTGTTATTTTAATTCATTCACTAAGCCTTGATAGCAAACAACACAGAATTCTTTCCCCTGTAAAGAGCCTGCTTTTAATGAATCACAAATCTGACTCATTCTACTTATGCTTAAAGAATTGTGAATGCATTTAATGTCATTGTAGTATTTTAAAAAGGTATTTGAAGGGGAACAAACCCCAGCTCCACTTCCTTTTAGGAGGACTGAGGTTTTTGTGATGGATAACATAGCAGCTGTTCAGGCATTGCTCACTCAAAGCAAAATAGTTAACTTCCAGGCTTCTTTTATCTTAGAGCTTTTAAAGATGAATAAACTAAGAAGCAGCAGCTGATCAAAATAACAAAGGGTAGTAAGGTGCCTTTAGTTTCTTATAAGAGTGTCTGCAAATTCCTGGTGGAATTCTAGGCCAGGCGCTGATGGAGGTAGCTAAGGATATTGATCGCCACTTGAATTCACTGAATAAATAATGGTTGCCATAGTTATTGAGCATTCACAACTGGTGGGGAAGCACGGAAATCTCCAAAACACCTCCTGTGATAGTTTTGCTGGAAAATCACCCAATTAATTCTGTCTCATATCATGAAAATTATGTCAGATATGCAGGATGCTTGGATGCCTTGTGCCAGAATTTCAGTCACAACTGAGCATCTCTGTCGCCTGTTTTAGCAGATAAAGAAAAAAGGGCCCTTGCCCTCTCTTATTTTGTGTGGCAGAAAGGTTAACTGGCACCGTATAACCCCAGCTGTTCTGAGAAATCTGCAATTTCAAGGCACTTTTTGCTCTGAGTTCCAGAGTACGAGCCTGGGTTACGCCTAAGAAAACGCGTTCTCTCCGTTTGTGATAGGGATGCTGATGTGGTTTTTTTCCCCTCTGGCTTTGCAGAACGACATGGATTAAAAGAACCAAAGAAAGTGGAAGAGCTATGCAACAAGATCACAAGCAGTTTGAAAGATCACTTAACTTTCAGTTGCCAAAACAAAGGACAACCACTCGAGTCTGCAGAGCCGAAGGTACTGGGTGTTCTGGCTGACTTGCGTTCTCTCTGCACACTGGGACTGCAGCGCATCTTTTACCTGAAACTGGAAGATTTGGTGCCAGCCCCTTCCATCATTGACAGGCTGTTTCTGGACACCTTACCCTTCTGAGTCAAACCACCCTCCCGAGAGGCAAACGCCCACCAGAGCAGGCAAACGGATCGTGACTTACAGCTAACATTTCTGCCCTCACTTAACAGAAAAGCCGCTCCGAGTCTAACATGAGGTCTTTTCTGGCGCTTTGTCCTTACAACCTGAGGCCTGAAACTTACTGGCTTACTGGTTTGGGGTTGTGTTCTTTGTTTTCTTTTGTGTGATTTGGGTTTTTTAAATGGCTAATATGGCACTTTTGGACAATGCTATCCCAGCAGCAGTAAAAGGTTAACATGACTGTTTTCAATCTGTTGTTTAACACCTCATGGTCTATGAGGAGTAAAATTGTAGAAGCTGTGTTTGAAAGAACAGCAAATAGTTGTTTGCCAGGGTAGTATGTGTTTTGTGAGGATACCTTTAGCATACTTCCTGCATCAAGGGCACATACATCAGCACAATCTAAACAAAAATTCACTTTTTTAGCAAAGTACATTCAATTAAACATTTCATACGAATCAAATATAGCAAAATGACAATGGCTGTTAGCTCCCATGTTCAAGTGCAATTTTTTAAAGTGCTGTCTTACTAAGTCTCGTTTATTAACTAATTTATTTTACTAGGAAAACAAACGGAAGAAATCAAGTGAGAAAATTACATGCACTAACTTACCTGACAGAGTTTTCCAAACTTGATTCCATGTAGCGTGACTTATTGACAAGTGTATGTGGAAGACACGGGAGCAATTGTGGCTCAGTTGTTCCTTAGCTAAGGAAACCCGAGGAAGTAGTGATTGGAGCATACAGGGTCAGTATCAGGGATAGTTCCGTTCTAGACTTCTAACACGAGCGACTCGTTAGTAAACAGACAGAAGATGGTTTTCAAGAACAAGCAAGTCTTGTAAAATAGTATGAATGTAAGTGCTAGGAAGGATATAGTGGGCTGCGTTTAAACATTCCGTGTTCGTACTCCTTTTTGTATGTTTATACTGTTGATGCCATATTAATATGAGATAATTTGTTGCATAGTGTCTTTATTTGTATAAATGTTTGTATGCATGGTATATTGTAATGGCTTTGCCTGTATTTATTGCAATGACTGCCAGCTCATGGGAGCCCTGTTACACATGATAACTAAATGGGGTGTTCACACTGACTCAGATACACCAGTTGGAAAACTATATACATATATATAATGTGTATGTATATATATGTATATACCTATATTTGTGTGCGTGTGTGTGTGCGCGTGTCTTTTTATTAACCATTTGTATATAAAATATCTGTCAAATCACAAGCAGAGTTATTTTACAGTTTATTTGCAGTGACTTCTAAGGCAGTACTGTTTAGCACTTTGATATTAAAATCTTGCTCATGTTTTGCTAAATTCAAATAATATTTAAAAAGTTCAGTTCTAAAAAACTTTATATGCACTGTATTAAGTCAAAATTTTGTTGGTCATTTTGCTAAAGAAATTTTTGAATGTCAACCTGATGTCACTGTATCTTTTGTTAGCTTTAAACATTCTAGCTTTTGTCTTTTTTTAAACTATGCTGTTTATATGGAAATTAAATTATACAATCAAACAGATGCCAAATGAATTGCCTAATTGCTGCAAAGGATAACCCAGATATCGAGTCACTGTATGGTTTTCAAATAGTAATCTGGTATTTTATCACTTACTATGTTTGGATGTGCTTTTATGAAAAAATTATTCTTATATCAAGATTTATAGTAGTGTCAATAGGGAAACAGACTTCTAATCACTATAGTTAATATTTCTGGTTTACCTGCAGATAATATTTGGAAAAGTATTGCTTTTTGTATTGACTTTTAAGCTTATGTGCAAACATAATAGCATAATTAAATATCAGAGAAGCTAATGTTTCTTGTAGGTTGCTGTAACAAGCCTGACCAGCAAGACAAATATATTTTGACTGAATTTGCTTTTGTATATACTAAATATATATATATACATATATATATATATATATACACACACTCACACACATGTGCGCATACAAAAACATACAGACATAAAATCCAAAAAAAGTATGTTTGCTTTTGTCTCCTTGTGTAAGACACAAGGTCCCTTGAGAAATTACTTTTATCTAGGGACAAATCCTGCCAGGTGCTGAGCACCAGCCAGACAAGGGCTTGCAGGAGCTTTTTGCGAGTGGGCCCTTACCAAGGATTTTCAGGCAAATCAGCATAGTACAGTAAAATTGCTTTTTTGTTGGGCAAGGTTTATTTATTAAGTGGAATGTGAGTGGGAGGAAGCAGGTTGAGAGCCCCGTGTGAGATTTCACGTAGTCTGCGTCCTCCAGTCTTCCATAGATGGTCTTAGCTGTGATACTCTCCCAAATCCCATCATCTGTGGAATTGTCCTTCATGTCAACTTCAATACACTGATTCATCCTCGAGTACAACCGGTGACCTGTCACAGTGGTAAAAGAAAGAGTTAATGCAGAATAAATCTACTACTATTCTTAGAGCTCTCTCAGTGTGAACATGCCTTTGTCTAGGCAGAATTCAGGAATATATCAGGTGTTAAGGGAGAGTGCCTTGCTTTTATTTCAGACAACAGTGTCTCAAGAGTTTCTTCACTCAGCTAACCACAGTACTTTTTTTCCTTTTTATTTCCTTTTCTTTTTTTTTTTTTTTTTTTTTTTTTGTGGTGTTAACCTGTGGGTTGAAAGAAATGCTCATGTACATATACAATGTAAATTAAAATTATTAAATTGAATAACATTTTTTTCAGAGGCCCCATGTGTGTTGAATAAGTATGCTTAATTCTGTTAAAATCTGATGTGAATTTTTTATCATTTATAAAACATTAAAAAAATTGTCTACTTGAGTCTTAAAAGTGGAAAAATTGGTGAAGCATGCTTAAGAACACTGGCAATTTAATGGCTAGTCTTTTGATTAAAATAGCTTTTATATAAATACATGCCTGCAGTATCTGGTTATGCAATCTCAGTTAGATATGGAGAGCTGGACCATGGTCGTCCCAGAGGTTGAACTACATATAGAGCAGAGCAGGGAGACTATTCACCCCTCTCTGTATTTCTCCTCCATGACAAAAAGGGATTATAACTAAGCCCGAGCTGCCGAGGCCGCAGGGAAGGGAGTGGATGGCCACAGGGCCCATAGCACCCGTGTGTGGCCAGAAGGAGGACAGAGCTCCCACCCCGTCCTCAGCCCCTTTGCGTCAGTAAATGCTGCTGAGGCATCGCTCCAGCAGGCACCTGCATCGTTTTCTTCAAATGTGCATCCAGTTCCTTTCCTTCCAGTGCCGCTGCTTTGCAGGAGGGATCGCTGATGCCCTGCCAGACAAAACTGTTTGGCTACAAATGCGTTTCCAACAAATGCAGTTTTGAGAGGCATCTGCCACTATTTCGGGCATCGCCATGAGTGCCGATGGCTCCGGCGCACCTCTGCGAGCGCTGTTCTGCAGGAGCTGCTCGGCTGGGGGTTACATCAAACGCTGTGCTCTGGTGGGCTGCAGGATTGGCAGCTCCTTCCTTGGAAATGTGACAAAACAAAAGGTTGCGCGAACTCTTCCAAATTATTTTCTGGGGTTTTTTTCTATGCCGTATTTTTAAAATTTAAACTACGAATCTTAAGATTGTTAATGATAATGACAATGAGTTTTGCATATTAGCCTCCCGTTGAGCAAAATATGCAGACCTTGAGATCAAGCCACACCAGGATCTGAACTTTCACCCTACAAGACAGTTTATCCTTACTAAACTCACAAGTATCTCAGTTCGTAATTCTTTTAGGCCTTGTGTCCTTGGACGTGAGAACAGGTCTATGTCCTGATCTAAGTCACCTGCACTTGTGTCCTTATGTGTGCCTTGTGTGCTTATGCTCCTAAACCACATCAGCAGCAGAGGCCTCGCTAAGGGATGTGATGCCCAGTGGTTGACTCTGGCAGTGGAAGGTTGGGCTGAGTCAGGAATATAATAGCAGGTTCCTCTAGTAGAGACCATCCTTGGACAAGAGACTGTCACAAAGGCACCTAAAAATGAGGAACTGTGACTAGAGGTGAGTCAAATTTCTTTCTACAGCTTTCCTACTTTTACTTTTCACATTCAGGTTCATTTGCCCAATATACAAAGCTAAAATTTCAGTTATGCTGTAGAGAGGAGGGAGAGAGAGGGGTTTAACTGTATAAAATTAAGCATGGTTCTGGAAAAAAATTGGCAACACCCTCGATGGACACTGAAACATGTATTTTGATTAATTATTTGTATTATAGCAACACCTAGAGGCCACAACAGAGATCAGGACCCCATTTTGCTACCTACCCTGATTAGCACCTCCAGTACCCACCCAGGAGAAGCTCCAGTCCAAACAGACAAAATAAAAGGAAATAGGAGAAGGCCAACCCAAGGGCATACAGCATCTCAGGCACAGAATTGGGAATAAAACCTTCTGTTTGCTGAGCTACTGTCCAGTGAATGCTCTTATTTTGTCTTCCTTTTCTTTCCATTATGCTGCCACTGTATTGAATTATAAAAACATGATAAAAGCATTGAAAAATTCAAAATAACCCAGGTATTCAAACTGACCTTTCTTACCCTGCTTATGAAGTCATCCATGAGACTATTCAAAATCGTGGTCAATCACATGTTTTGTGAACCAAACTAGATAGTATTTAGAAAAGAAATACTTAGCTGTCCTTTATTAAATTAATGAAGCCGACCATTAGGAATATTGCACAATATGGACTAAACAATAATTACTAATGGACAAAAAAGATTAACTTTTAAAAATGCCAAACTATTGATGTAATGATTGAATAAATGGGGTGCCAATTAATCAAATTCTTAGCAGCAGATGACATATTTGAGAATTGTATTCCAGACCTGCATTTGTGAGTATTACCAATGCGGTGATTTGTCAAATAAAAGTAAAAGAAACTTGTTTACTATATGGAAACACCTGCAGCAAATTTTATTCTGTTTTCCTTTTTAGAATTAGACACCTTTATGTTCATAATACGGAATGTTCTGTCTGCATTTGCTTACAGAAGGAGTTTAAATACTTGAAATTGTTATATGGCTGTGAAAGTCAAACAAGATAAAGATTCTAACCCAACCCCACGAAATCAAGGATTTTCTTTATAAATAAGTGCGGGATTCCACCTTATGCTGGGTTTGGTTGGGATAGAGTTAATTGTCATCACAGCTGCTGGTATGGGGCTGTGTTTTGGGTTTGTGCTGGAAACAGTGTTGGTAGCACAGGGATGTTTTCATTACAGCTGAGCAGAGCTCACACAGAGCCAAGGCTCTTTTAGCTCCCCACCCTGCCAGTGATAAAAGCTGGGGGTACACAAGAAGTTGGGAGGGGACCCAGCCAAGGCAGTTGTCTCCAGCTGACCCAAGGGATTTTCCATACCGTATGGCATCATGCTCAGCAATAAAAACTGGGGAAAGAAGAAGGCAGGTGGGGGCATTCAGAGTAGTGACATTTGTCTACTCAAGTCACTGTTAAGCATGGTACAGGCCTGCTCTCCTGGGGATGGCTGAACACCTGCCTGCCCCTGGGAAGGGATGAATGAACTCCTTGTTTTGCTTCACTTGCATGCTCAGCTTTTGCTTTCTCTATTAACCTGTCTTTATCTCACCCAAGAGTTTTCTCCCTTTTACTCTTCTGATTCTGTCTCCCAGCCCACCAGTGGGGAGTGAGCAAGTGGCTGTGTGGGGCTGAGTTGCCTGCTGGGGTTAAACCATGGCACAGATGTAAATGATGTTCTGCATATGGCAAGATCCTTATGTGTGCAAAGTGAAGCTGCTGAAGTAGTACAAGGTTCTGAAGTCACGCAAGAGACGAGACCGTGGGGAAAAAAAGGCATTTTTTTCACATTGTTTAATATTTTCATAGAATCATTGAAACACAGAATCATCTGAGATCATTGTGTGGAACGGTAACCTAGCACTGCCAAGTCCATGAAAGAGCCATGTCCCCAAGTGCCACATCAACATGCCTTTCCAATACCCCAGAGATGGTGACTCCGTCACTTCTCTGGGCAGCCCATTCGAGTGCTTGACAACCCTTTCAGTGAATAAATTTTTCCTAATACCCAATCTAAACCTTCCCTAGCACAGCTTGAGGCCTTTTCCTCTTGTCCCATCATTTGTCACCTGGCAGAACAGAACAATCCCCACCTGGCTACACCCTCCTTCCAGGCAGTTGTAGAGAGAGGTAAGGTCACCCCCGAGCCTCCTCTTCTCCCCAAATGACCCCAGCTCCCTCAGCCACTGCTCACAGCACTTCCCATCTAGACCCTTCACCAGCTCCATTGCCCTTACTCTGTACTTGCTCCAGAACCTCAATGTCCTTCTTGCAGTGAGGGACCCAAAACTGAACACAGGATTTGAGGTGAGGCCTCACCAGTGCCGAGTACAGGAGGATGATCCCTCCTCTGCTCCTGCTGGCCACACTGTTCCTGACACAGGCCAGGATGCCATTGGCCTCCTTGGCCACCTGGGCACACGCTGGCTCCTGTTCAGCCACTGCCAATCAGCACCCCCAGGTCCTTTTCCACCAGCAGCTTTCCAGCCACTCTGCCCCCAGCCTGTAGCACTGCCTGGGGTTGTTGTGACCCAAGGGCAGGATCCAGCACTTGACCTTGTTGAAGCTCATACTGTTGGCCTCATCCCATCCATCCAGTCTGTCCAAATCCCTCTGCAGAGCCTTCCCGTAGATCAATATTCCCACCCAGTAGATCGATATTCCCACCCAGCTTGGTGAGAGTCTGCAAACTGACTGAGGGTGCACTCAATCTCCTCATCCAGATCACTGATAAAAATATTAAACGGGACTGGCCCCAACACTGAGCCCTGGGGAGCACCACTTGTGACCTGCCACCAGCTGGATGTTATTCCATTCACCACGACTCTCTGGGCCTGGCCATACAGACAGCTTTTTACCCAGCACAGAACACACCCACCCAAGATGTGGGAAGCCAGTTTCTCCAGGAGAATGTTGTGGGAAATGGTGTCAAAGGCTTAATTGAAGTTTAGGTAGACAACATCCACAGCCTTTCTTTAACCCACTAAGTGGGTCACCTTGTCACAGAAGATCAGGCTGGTCAAGCGGGACCTGCCTTTCATAAACCCATGCTGTCTGGACCCGATTCCCTCGTTGTCCTGTACATGCCACTTGCTGGGACTCAGGATGATCTGCTCCATTTTAGATTGTTTATCAGTTTTTCTTAAAGGAACAGAGAACTCTCAGCTTATTTAGGTGGAATTTTATCTTAAACAAACAAATAAATAAATAAATACACATGCTAAGTGACATTTAAAGAAAGAAATGGCTTTAAGTAGCTGAAGTAGCTCAAATAAGCCAAAGTCTTTAACTTGCTAAATAACATATTGAAAAACTCTCTTCACAACAACTTCCACTGTGCTCTGTGATAAAACATTACCGCAGAATGAAAGTGAACCACAGAAATGCTTGATACTGGGGAAACTTTCAAAATACAGCAGGCAGAAAACAGAAATTAATTTACCTTTCATGGGTTCTTATTATTTATCTTGCTGTGTTTCCTAATTAATTGACGATATTGATGTTTACATAGGGATTTGCTCCTTTCCAACTTTGCTTGATCCTGCGAAGAAGTCAGAATGCTGCATTTGTAGTATCACGTTTATTGCCATGGCAACAGTCAGGGATTTCACAAACACTAATTAGGGTTGGCAACTTGGACTGTTTTCAGTACGGTCCCATATAATTTTCCCTCTTTTATCCGTTTCTCATTATACCTTACTTTAACGATTGACTTCTTCAGCCTGTGTACAGGTTTTCTCCCGCATGACCTCAGGATTCAGTTAATACCTCCTCTGATTTGCAGCCACCTTCCTTACACGTCCTCACACACCCAGTTAAGAAGCAACTGCAGTCCTACCTGCATTTGTGTTAAGCTCCATTTCTTACATTTCAAATTAGTCCAAGTTTCAGTACAACCAGCTGGCTTCTACGCCAGCATGTGCAAAAGTAGTAAGGAAAGGTATAGAGGCTTAACTGTATCTTCCAAGCTACTTTTAAAGGTAGATGCTAAATCTTGCTCAAGGCGAACTACGAGCCTTCTGTTCACAGAAGCCTGAGTTCTGTGAACGTCCAAAAATCGTATTAAGTATTTTAATTCAAGCATATCAAAAGCATTTATGGACACTTAATTTCTTATATAATAATATAGAGAGCTGCGCCCACATGAGCCTCATGAAGTTTAACAAGGCCAAGTGCAAAGTCTTGTGCCTGGGTCAATCCCAAGCATGGATACAGGCTGGGTGATGAGCCAGCTGAGAGCAGCCCTGCGGAGAAGGACCCTGCAGGACTGGTGGGTGAAAAACTGAATGTGAGCCTGCAGTGTGTGCTCACAGCCCAGAAAGACAATTGTATCCTGGGATGCATCAAAAGAAGAATGGCCAGCAGGTTAAGAGAGATGATCCTTCCACCACACTCTAGTGAGACCCCACCTGGAGTATTGTGTTCAGGTTAGGGGCCTCCAATATAAGAAGGACATGGCCCTTCTCGAGTGTATCCAGAAGAGGCCCAGAAATATGACTGGGGGCTGGAACACTTCCCTATGAGTACAGGCTGAGAGAACTGGGGTTGTTCAGCTGGAAGAGAGAAGGCATCAGGAGACCTTGTTGTGGCCTTCCAGTGCTTTAGGGAGGCCTAGAGAAAAGATGGGGAGGGACTCCTTATCAGGGAGTGTAATGATAGGACAAGGGACAATGGTTTTAAGCCGATAGAGGATAAATTTCTATTAGACATTAGGAAGAAATTCCTTACTCTGAAGGTTGTGTGACGCTAGAACAGGTTGCCCAGAGAAGCTGTGGATGCTCCATCCCTGGAACTATTCAAGACCAGGCTGGATGGGGCTTTGAGCAATCTGGTATAGTGGAAGGTGTCTTTGCCCATGGCAGGGAGTTTTGAACTGGATGATCTTTACGGTCCCTTCCAACCCCAGCCATTCTATGGCTCTATGACTAATCATGTATTTTGGTTATCCAATTGAGTTAGTGCATAAAAGTCTTATCTCAAAAAAGTCTTATCGAGCCCTGTGTTGGTAGTGAACTCTTGAGCCTCTCAAAAAGCAAAACATATTCATTTGTTCTCAAAGGACGAAGGTACATTTATGATGGCATCACCAGCAAGAGGGGAAGTTTTACTTCATCATGCATACTCAGGGTAAGAAAGAGAAGTGTCTACCACACAAAGTAAAAGATTTCCATTCTGCAGCTCACTTGGCAACAAGTCCCAGCTGGTTGTCAAACTGGCTTCCCAACAAAAAAGACATCCAAACAAAACCAAGGAGAGAAAACCTTATTTGGAAAGGAAGATAAATCAAATTGGTTAGAGCATATTTACACTCCAAGACACTACAGATTACTAGAAAGCAAGAGAAAAATAATGGAACTACCTGAATCATCCTTGTTAGGCTACAGATGAAATCATATCATTTGTTTCTAACATGGAAAGGATTTTGTACATTATTAATGGAAAATGAGTATTTGAAGAATAAATTCTGAGTCTGATCACTGTCTTCTTTTCCTATGTGATGGGGAGGCAAAAAACCTTTAAATTACAGGAAAATGTCTCCTAAGGTATGAAGGAATTGAGAGTTGGTCTTGATGGTAAATCGCTGAATCTTTTTAGGAGATTATAGTTGAAATCAGGGAAGAATTACTATAATTGATAAGGATATCTGATTGAAATAAACAGCACATTGTGTTAAAAAAGCAAACAAAATATTAACATTGGACATTCAAGACAAAAGTGAACCACTGGAAGAAGCTCTGTATTCCACCAGACACTGAGACAAGCTGACATGAACATCTAAAGAAAGCCTTTAACTGAAAAAAAGCCCTTTGCCTCAGAAGTTTATGTTTTACCTTCCTGTTTTTTGAGGAAAGACTGAACTGTGCCCGCTTGCTCAGTTTTTGATGATGCCTCCTACTGCAGTTCACTGCAAAGATCAGTTTTAAAACCTAGTCCTAATGCTTTTGAGAAATTTGAACCCAGAGCCTTTCAGCCTTTGGGACTTTATTTTCATGACTTAACTTTGTTCCCCCTATCCTTAATTTCAAAGGGCATGGTCAAACTCATGGCAAGGCTTTTTGCAAGCTTTGTGAACTGGGCCACAGTCAAGAATTTCCACACTGAGTAATTTTATTACATGAAGTTTCCTGCCTGCTGTACAGAGCTGTGCAATATTCAACATGAACATCTGCTTTTTGTCTGATTGCTAAAGGAAACTCTGGTAGCCTGCTGCCTCTTTGAAATTAAGGAGTTGGGGAACAAATTTAAGTCATGAAAATAAAATGCCAAAGCTGGAGGGCTCTGGGTTCAAATTTTACAGAAGCAATGGTGCTCTGTTTTAAACTGATCTCTTGAGGGAAGCACAGTGGAAAGTATTTCCATCCACTGGGCAAGCTGACACAGTTCAGTCTTTTGGAAAGAGAATCAGGATCCATCGCACATTCAGATGCAGAATTACACCCACTTTGGACCTAAGTGATAGCTTTCAGTGAAAGACTTTTCAAGATAAGTTAACAAGGATGGCTGAACCCGAGAAATTAAAAATATAGATAAATATAGATAATATATAAATAAAAATGTATGTCCTGAACTTAACTGAAACCTTCAAATTCTCTTATGAAACATGAGACTTTTTAAAAAAAGCTTGTTTCACTCCAGGCCTCCAAATCAGCCTCTCTTCCCATGAGATGGAGTTGTTAACGCAACACTATAAGGCTTCAGAGTCATGCTGCTGGACTCTCAGGGGCAGAAAAAAATCCCAGAAATCTAATAGATATGGTGGGAAATGCTATTTGGTGTTGGCATTTTCCACTTTTCCATTGTGCATTACTCCTGCAGCTCAAGTAAAGGCCTGGTTCTGTCTGGGCTCCTGCATCATTTAGGCGGCAGCTTTGCAGACGTGACCGGCGCACGGCGGAACTTCCGTCAGCAGCAGGGACACCAACACATCTCACTTGCTTCTTCTCTCTGCAGCGCTTTCCCTTCCTTGGGCTAGGGCAGGGATCATGTTGATGGGAGGAGAAACAGCAAGAAACTCATCTGGCTTAAAACTAACCTGGTTTTCCCAGGTTGGGGTCTTGTCTGTGCTCCCGTGAGACCTCATCTGTCCAGTTCTGGGATGCCTGGTGTAAAAAGGACATGGACCTGTAGGAGAGGGTTTAGAGGAGAGCCATGAAAATGATCAAAGGGATGGAGCACCTCTCCTATGAAGACAAGCTGAGAGAGCTGGGGTTGTTCAGCCTGGAGAAGAGAAGGTTCCAGGGAGACCTGATTGCAGACTTTCAATGTAGAAAGAAGGCTTAGGAGAAAGACCACTTCCCATCCCTGGAAGTGCTCAAGGCCAGGCTGGATATGACTTTGAGCAGTCTGGTCTAGTGGAAGGTGTCCCTGCCCATTACAGGGATGTGGGACTGGATGATCTTCAAAGGTTCCATCCAACTCCAAACCATTCTGTGGTTCCGTGGTTCCTGCCCTTTCCTTACAGGTCTGTAAAGCTATTAATAGACACTTATTTAGCCATTTGCTGTCAGGATACTTTGGCTGAATTTTTAGATCTGCTTCATACCCATAGCATCAAATAGAAGCAAGAACAGCCATGGGTACTTTTCGGAATCTTACTGCCATATATTATTTGCACAGGAGCAGCCTGCAGAACTCTCAGTTGAAATAAGGGGCCCATTGTGCCACGTTCTCTTCACTTATGTAATTGGAGACATCCACAGACACCTCCAGGTCCAAAGACATCTACAATAAATGAAAAAAGATAAAGGAAAAAAATATTATAGTTGCTGTATGGAGAGAACTTTTATGGACAGAGGCATTTAGAGATTGGTTCTGTTGCATGGCAACTTTGGAAAAGTTAAGAAGTTCATCCAGATCCTACCATACTAGCCCATTGCTTTAAAAAATAAATCCCTCCTCTCTCAGGCCATGAGTCAGCACACTTTTCCAAAGCGGTGCTTTCAGACTAACAATCGTCAAATTGCTTGGGGAGACTCTAACCTGACATATTTAGTACGTTCTTCCCACATCGCTCACAGAAGCCCACAGATGTCAGCTTCGATCAGACTCAGCCAGGACTGCAAAACCCATCAGGTTTGCAGGGCTAGGAGGCATGTTTAGATGGCCTAAAAAGTAAATCCTCCCAAAAATGACTGTGTTTTCTGCACTTAGAGAGAGACATGGAGCTGCGAAGAACAACATTCCTAACAGACTGCCCTAAAATAAGAGCCTAGTTATTGGTTCAATATTGGTTTTAAACCTATAAACTTCTAGACCATGGGAACTCTTTTGAAAGCGGACTACTGATTTGAATCAGAAATTGTAGTCCCCCCCACACTGTGAAGAGCTGTCACCATCAAGTCAGTGGAGTCCAAACCAGTCACAGAAACCTGCGTGTCATAACATATAAAACAGAGGATGTCACTGTAACTGTCTGTATTTATTACAATCAGACTAGGTCGTAAAAAAAAAATCTCATATAACTCTTAAAAAGAAAATATCATATAACGGGTTTGTTTTCAATACTGACTATTAGAAGGATGATTTATGACTGGACCATTTAAAAGATGGCAATTCAGTAGGGAGAAAAGAGAGACAAAAAAAGTTTAAATCAAAACCTGTATGTTGTCAGAAAGCTGCAGACCACCCACAATCTCAGAAGGTTTTAATTTTATGGATCAAGACTACATAAGGAGTCATGATAGTTCCAAGGAAAGGTCCATCTAGCCCAGCATACTGACAGTGGCCAGGACAAACCAGAAAGGGGCTGTGCAGGCTGATCATGACTTTAGGATCACTGAAACCTAACAGTGCACTTACTCATCAAGCAGTGGTCTCTAAACCTTTGTTTTTGTGAGCGCCTATCACTAAAAAATTTTTGAGCATGCACCCCGAATGTGCATATATTTATGTATAAACTACACACATTTATTTATTTCTTTATAAACTACACACATATACTAGGGAAGTTCTGTATTTTTCCTACATCCCACTGGAGCATTGCCTTCACAGGCATTTTGCAGCCAATAGAGACACTTTAAGGTGGTAAAGACGTGCCTATTTGGCTACCTGTAATCACAACCCTCTCTCATCTGCTTCATGCACATTGAATGTGACACCACTCAGAAACAGAAAGGGACAATTTGTCCAAGCTTGAGAAACCCTGTTGCTTTAGCATTCTAGGAACATCAATTTAATGTGGGAAATATTAATAGGAACTGGAAATTGTTCAAGAACATTCTACTGGATATTTAAAAAAAAAAAAAAAGCTGCAAATTTGCAAGTGGAAAAGAATTCATGCTGGGGAAGAAAAAAATTGTGAATTATAGAAGATGCAGAAGTTCTAGTCAAACATTAGCAATAAAAATATAGAGAATGCAGAAGAATGATAATAGTAGTAAACTGCAAATTTTAAAAAATGTACCCTGCTAAAAACAGCTATATCAGAAAAGATCAATGGGCAACATAGTTAGAAGGAACATGCAAGAAACTGAGTAAAGAATTTCTGCACCAAATATTGGTCCACTGCTAGAAACAGGTATTACAATTTTGGACAGAGGCTCAGAAAAGACAGATGTGTTCATCACCATTTCTCTTCTGATTTCAGAAAGAAGCAGGAGGATAAATCTGCCCAATAAAACACTGTAGATGGACCAGAAAACCTGGCATCTAGAATGAAGAAAAATATGATGCAGAGTCACCTGCAATTACAGACAAACAAATCAAGCAGCTTAGAGGGAAACACAGCATGGAAAACAGGAAAAACCTCAAAGACCTCTGAATTGCCAGTGTATTCCAAATATTTTAAAAGAGCAGAGAGATAATACAGGAAAATATAGATGTGTTATTCAGATGCTGAGCCTGGACACATATTGAGAAGTTTCATTTAGAAGCCCACAACATAGAATTGAAAGCTTCAGGTGCAATTAATAATAATCAATTTGATTACATGGAATGCAGGTCTTGTGAAACAAACCTTCTTTCTTTTATCTTATACAACTTTATTTTGGTTCACAGCTATTGCTCTGGTTGACAATGACAGCTGTCCTCATACAGTACATTCACATGCCTGTACTTCAAATCATTTAACCATGGATTTTAAACACCCCATTATATGGAACTAAAAGGATGTAACTTGGGAATTGGTTCCTATCTCTCTGTTAGTGAATTGTTTTGTCATTGCTACAGTTTCCACTGTTTAAATTTGCATAGTAATTCCTCCGTCCAGTCATGGAGCATAAAAATTGCAATGCAGTTGAAGTGACCAATTATATGTCACAAGCAGCAAATAGTCACAGTTTAAAGCTCACAAGCATTGACAATATTTTCCTTCTAAATCTTCAGGTGAGGTCTTTGAAAAATGAATCTATCCTGAGGAATGAAGATCAGTTGGTGAATGATTTGTGAATAACAACAAAAAGGCTAAATGGTTCATCCAGTCCTAGTGACATCCATGCTGACACTGCATCACTGATGCAGCCAGGTACTCTATTTTTAGGAAACAGCAGAACAACATCTTCACACACCACCTTGACAAAGGTTCCGTGCAAACAGACAAGACCTGATTCTCCTGCTGGTGCAAACTGCTGTCTCTATTAGTTTTGACAGAGCTATTCCAGTTTCACCTGCTCAAAATCTAGAGCTGAGCAATAACATTGATAGCCACAGCAGCAATAAAATATTACGGATTGTCTGTTTTCTGAAGGACACAGGTATACTAGCTTTTAATAGGTTTCATGGGCTTTGTGTACCGCTTTTATGTAGTTTTGCAGCTTACTGTACATATTTATGTTCCTATTTCTGTGCTGTTTCCCACTTGTTGCTCCAAGTTTTCTCTTCTTTTGTTCCCATAAGGCTCTCAGCAGCAACTTTTTCCTGTGGCACTTTGTCTTTCCAGTGGCTTCCCATCTCGTTGAGCCGTCAGCATTTTGCTTTATTTCACTGCCAGTGGTCTGTACCAGTTAGTGGCATTTCTGTCTCCTGGGGTGGTCTCACGATAGCCTGTGCCCCATGTCCTGACAAATTTCCCTTCATGTCTGACACGCACACCACTTACATGCATAACTTTTTAACTTGCTGTTCTAATCTATCCTGTATCCAACTGTGGGCAATCAATCTACTCCTCCTCCTTGTTCTGGGGCTGGGGGAGAGCCACAGATCAGCTATGGCTTCTGTGAGGACCAGCACCACTGTGCTTCAGAAGCCCGTGGTAAGAACTGCATTAACTGTACTCCATTTTGAGCCCGTGAAGACTCAGCTGTCCAGTCTCCATGTAAGCCTTGCTATTTTTAGTTTGGTGCCTCCTACATTTTACCTCTTGCAGATTTTCTGACATTTTATTTCATTTCCTTAGTGAAAACATATGGCAAACAGATGCCTAAGCAGGGCCCCAGGCACCCATCTCTTTTTCCAGACTTTGCAGAATATCTGGGAGAATTCTGAGGTTTACCCTGATATGCATCACACTTGCAATTTATTTCAAGCGCTACCTTTTCAGTCACAGGCATCCTATTTTGGAGAAATGTCATTTTAAGATCAAATTTCTGCCTCTTTTTTTCTTTTTCCATAGGTAACCTTGAAAACACGAATAAACTAACCACCACATTTCAAAATGGTGGTAGCTGGTCATCAGTCAGGGGAAGCAAGGCTGATCTAAAGAGCTTCTTTCTCCTTCTCACATGCACATCTCAAAATTTAGAACAATTCCTCTACAAACATCAGTTTACCAGTCCCTCCCTAAACCTTAAGTAATGTTTTCCACACAATGACTTGACCACAGCTCTGTCTGAGATAAAAGGGAAATTATCTGAAGACTTGAAAATGCTAAATCTAGCTCTGGTCAAAAATTGCTGGTACCCTCTGGGACTAGGATTTAGTTGTTTGGCATAGATTATGGGTGTATTGAGCTTGGGCAGCAGCTCCCCACTTGCTGTGGCCAAGGCATACATTCCATGGGAGAGAGTGTCTTCTAAACCACCAGGAAAACGGGCAAGTCTTCAGTAGAGCAATCCATCTCTGTCATACACTTTTTCTCTTGGTGCTTCTCTTCCCTTTCCCATGCCTCACCCTTTGTTATACTATCCTAGGGCAACGCATTTAAAATTAATATTTCAATATGTTGAAAATATTTCTGAATTTTAAGGGTGTATGTGTATTCTGGAGAAAGTTTGTTTTGGTAAGGGGGCTATACATGGATATGGGCATTCTTTCTGAAGGTTGCCTTGTAATTAATAGCTCACATGGGACCTGGAAGCCAAGAAATAGCATATCTGTTTTCCCTCTGCTGTGTCTCCTTCCCAGGATTCATTCATTCCAGAAACATGAACTACTGAGCACAGAATTCATGATGCAATCATGTGTTGAGAAGAGATAACTGAGAGCCAAACGTGTGGAAGGTAGCAGATTCACCCTTATAACTGGATCTATCCCCCAAACATGAAGATACCCAAGGTGTGTCAAGATTTGCTCCAGATATCAGGCATCAGGAAGCAGATTTATTCACAAAGTGCAAATGTTTCATTTAGAAGCTGTTTAAATGAACAACCTCTTGAATTTATTGTCATACTTCTCTTTTTTTCTTTCTCATTAATAATGTTGCTCTTTTTTTGCACAAAGGAGGAGAATGTTGCAATGTACTGTTTTCTGTATCAATGTGCAGCAGTCAAACAATGCTGAATTAGATGATTTTAACATTTCTAAGACATTCAGTGGAAGCTGATAGGAAGGCTGGATGAAATTGCTCTAAAAGGCACAGCATATGGAAAGACTATAAGCTCTGAGGCCACAGAGTCTTTCAGAAGTGTTTTACTGGAATCATGTCACATATTTTATATCAAAATCACACAAGAAAAAAAAAGGCACAACTTAATCAGTGCCACCCTGATTGTTGTATGTGGTCTTTCTTTTTCTTCAGGATAAACTATAACAACATAAAACGTTCCTGACGAATGAAGGACCCCTTTTTGTTGCTGAAGGAAAGACTAGAGAAAATAATGGAGCAGCAGCCATCACAGATAATTCCCAAGGGATGCTTACTTTTTCTACATCAACACACAATGTTCCTTACAGATAAAGGAGCCATTTTTGCTGGTTTTACCAAGGAAGTGCTGAAGAACAGAAAATTTCATCACGCCAGGTCACAAATGGGACTGCTTGAAAGAAGTAAAGCTCTGTAGTCCTCCCAAAAGATGACTCTTGAGTAACTAGGGAGCATCGTGTTCCCCAAAGTGCAGCGGGTTAGCTGGGCAGCAGGGGCAGCAGCTGCCTGGACAGAGCTGAGACCTCCCAGGCACACTCCTGCCGGGCAGGACCGACAGGAGCTTTCGGGCTGTCCATCCTTTTGCACGGGAATGGGGCAGAAGACTCTTACGTGCAACCTCAGACATCTCGGCAGGTTTCCTTCTGTTCTGTGCCTGAGCCTCGCTGGTGCAGGCTGTTGGACCATTTCCACAGCGCTCTCTTGATATCGTGCTTCTTAATTTGCCTCAGCGTTCCTAGCCACCACGTCACTATTAATTACCAAATGTGTGTGAGCAGAGCGTTTGGTAGCCCGTCTTTCGAAGCCGCACGGGGCAGCTGCAGAGCAAAGGTGGGTGCGGGAGAGCCCGAGTGCCACCCCGGCAGCGAGCGCCCGCTCGGCTGGCAGCCCTTTCAGCCTGTGCCAGCTTCTGTTCCATCGCTTCCCACAGCACCGCAGGGGCCATAGGAGAAACCTGACTGCAAAAGAACGTGATTTCTGCTTTAATTAAATGAAACACTTGTATTCGTTTCGAAAAGGTACAGACATTTTGCCCCCCCCCCCCCACCCCCGGAATCACGGTTTTCAAAGGGAAACTGATTGCCATCACATGCATTAAAAATGGTATTTAACAGTGACTTTATCAAATGTACTGAAATATCTACGTTACGTGCATAAATGTAACGTTTCACCTTATCTATCTGATCCAAAAGCTTCTTATTTTCCATCCACCCACTCGGGCACACAGTTATTCATTAGGTACAAAAATGAATTGCACACCTTAAATATATTCAGATTATTGTAAAACTGCCTTCACCTTGCTACCAGAATTGCCAAGGTAAAAATATCTATCTCTTTCTCAAAAGATAGATGGTGATAATATAGAAATGTTTCTACTTCCATAGCACCTATATTAATACAAGGAGTCAATTCTATTTAAAAATAAATTCACACTTGAACAGTTGCTGTACTCTATACATGTATTTCACACACTCAGAAAAAAATTGTTAAAAAAGTTATGTAGCTGTAGTCAGGCATTTAGAAGTTAGGAAATAAGAGTGAAGAAGAATCTTCTGTGCCTGAAGAAACTTTTTTCTCCCCATTCCTGTATAAGCATTATGATACAGTCCACAATTACATGAAAATGTGCTTTTTTGCCAGAGGAATCCATCTTGTTTAAACCCAAGAACATCTTTTTTCTCTTCAAATTGTTCTACTTCAGCCACCTGTGCCATGGACATCTATAATACTATTTAATGTCCCCCCTGGCCTAGTTTTCTAGGCAAACAAATCTTATGATTTGTCCCTCAGACCCCACTGGGTGGGCTCGACCAAATACAATGGAAAAGTGGAGGTTTTAAAGAAGAAAACCCTTTCCAAGTTTCAGGACAAACAGGGAAAAGTGAAAGCCCTATCAATGCTTTCATCGAAGCAAAGGCTGAAGATGAACCCTGCTCTGCTGCTGGAATTCAGGAGGCACAGCCCTGAGGTCCTGCACCTCAGGGAACCTGCCTTCACCTGCCCTGCTGCACCAGGGCCACCCACATCCCTGCTGCACCCCTCACTTGGCCTCTCTTTTCTAAGCATCTACTTTTTAAAAAAAATCTTCTTTTTTCGAAAACTGGAGCATTTTTTGATCCCAAAAATGCTCTGAGTGTGTTACCTTATAGCCTGGGATGATGGGGATTGCACTACAACCAGACTTACATGCAGAAATCTGGTTCACTCTTTTCTTCTTTCCCTTGGTACTCCCGTTGGCCTCAGCCTCCTGCTTTTGTCTGGCTGATGGTGTTTTGGCTCTATAGGTTCTCCCTTACCTTGCACACTCAGTTTGTCATCAAAACTCCCCCTCTGAGCCGAACATTTGGGCTGCGCTATTTAAACTTGCAGCCCGGAAATCTGCTGTAAAAATTCTACACATAAGGCACGTCAGGGCAATTTCAATATTAGGTGATAAAATTCCCCTTCTTTCTATGCACACTAGTCACCCTTCAGTCAATGTTTCCAACAATTGCTCAGTCTCTGATAGCCCTCAGTGTAGCTAAGATGGAGCTGGGTCACAGACTGTAGCAACGATGCCTATGTCAGAGAAAAAAAAAATAAAAAAGAGAAGATATAAAAAATCAGCACACAACCTGAGGGTTCATCAGCCATCCCTGCCAAACACAGATCTTGGAAAACATATTGTAATTTTGCTAAAGACTGTCAGTAGAGATGTCTGCACATTGGCAGGAAATTGATTGATTCCCACTGTTCTTTTTATTCAAACTCCGCTTCCATTTTCTCCCATAAAACAAAAGTGTAGCAGTAGATGGTGGATAACCTCTGGCGTATCCGCGGATGTCGTGCAATATATATCCGTGCATTATCACATTGATTTTCCTCTATGTGCATTTACTGTCACTCCTCATTGCTGCAGAGGATTAAATGAAGTAGCAGGCAGTGAAAAACTACAAAACCTTTCAGTTTGGCACTATTTGTAACAGCAGCTAATCTGCTTGTGTCCATGAATATCCAACTCATCTACTAGGAATTACCATTTCCCCATTTTGTAAAGGTCCCAGTGTTAATTGTCTCATACAGAGCAATCACCTTTATTTTCTCTCTCTCTCTTGCTTTTTTAAGTCCTGATTTGATGATTCAGTTGGTATCCACATGCACTTAGTGACAAATAACACTCTGCCTTAGCAGAAAATGTCTATTGAAGGGTTGCTGAGAGACTGGACATCAATCTAGGGAAGAAACACTACAAAAACTACAGTGCCCACCTGCAGTGCAAAGCAAAAAAAACCCCAACCCAACTTAAAATCTAAAGTACACATCTATGCCTTATAATCATGGTAAGATATTTTGCTTGAGTTCCAATATGTCAACATTGAAACAGGATTTTTTTTATTCTTAAATGAGTCAAATACTGGTGACTGAAATCAAGATTCACCCTTACTGTGATAAAATGTGACCATTATGTGAGAAATTTAAATTGAAAAATAAGAGTTTTAAACCATAACATTTGCATTCTTCATGCCTTATGCTAATGAAATCATATATTGTTAAAGAGTAGAACAATTTTATATAGTTTGACTTTCTATTGTTTCCAGTATGTTTTATAATGTACAAACCCATAAAAGAATAAAACAAATAAATAAAATAAATACGTCTCTACAATTACATCAATCTAACATTTGTCAATAAAACTTTAACTTTACATACCATTTGCTTCTGAAATGTTACTATATCTTGCAGCTTGCCTGGTCTTTGGAAGTTGCTTCAACAACTGAGTGTATAGAATAAAACTACTGAAGACTGCACCCTGCTAAGAATGGTGGTGAAAGCGTATCTTTGACACCTCTCCCTGTCCTTGCACTACTGTCCTTGTTATGTATTGTTAGGAATGCTTTTAGCACTGCTGTAGTGCTTCTGGGTCTGCTGTAGTGCAGTACAGACCCAGGGCATTGGGACAGTGGAAAAGAGGGAAAAGCTTTTGGGATGAGTCATCCATGGGGTAACAGAGCTGGAGAAGGAACAAGAAGGACAGAGAGAAAAGACTAGTGGCAGAGTACTCTGAGGGTGGCAATGTAAAGAACAAGGCTATTAATAACAAGAAACACATGTAGGGTGTAGGCTGGAAGATGGCAGATCCCAGCATTCCAATCAGCAACCTCATCCTACTGCTCCCTGAAAAACTCCTTCCTTATCCAAAGGATGCAGAGCCAAACTACCATCCCACTTATGTTCTTTCTTTGCAGAACTACCTGTGAAGACAGACTTCCACAGGAAACACAAGTCACTTCACTGCTCCTCCACTTGTGTCTGCATGCAGCCTTTTTCCTAGGACACACCACTGGTAGAGAGCTGGGTATTGCATGAAGAGCATCAATTGGTGGGACACCTTTTCATGCTCCTTGCAATCCTGGAAAGAAAGTCATAGAGGACAGAGGGTTACAGTGAGGAAGTTCACGAAAGACTAACTCGTTCTCCCAAAATATATTTTGAAGGTACTCCTGAAATGGCAGAAATGTATGTGTTAACATAAATCTTACCAAGTAATTGGAGCCTAAAGCAGTCTACAGGAATCTTGTTTATTGCATCTGAACATCAAGTTCTGCTGTGAGTCCATTAACCTGAACAGTAAGACTGAGGTTCAACTAGTCCCAGGAAATTTCTTTAGTGATCAGCTCTGAAACAGTCCTGAGAATCACAAGGCACTTTTAAATTCCCGACAAACTTTCATCTGATTCACTAAAGAGCTAAGAATCATCTTTAGGAGGGCCAGACTCTAATTTGACAAACCCCTGAGTCACAACCCCAAACCAAGTTTAACCCACACAGCATTAGATTAAAAACACACCAGTGTAAAATTTTAATGCTCACTCTATCTTGGTTCTTCAACTACTTTCCTCCCACATGTCTGCTAGACTTTCCAGACAAACAAATTGAATCCGAACTCACTCCTACCTTCACTGTAGTCCTTTTGCCACGCAGATCAGGTGTTTTCTGCTCTCAGGCAGGAACTGCATCACTTCTGGCCTGCTTCTTGTCAGCCCCCATACCTAGATACCCTCCACATCAAGTTTGTCCTGGCCTTACCTCTAAATTTTCCAATACTAGAAGTGAAAGTATTGGCAGATTCCCCATTTGCTTCCAAGGCCTGATGTTGAGGAGTGAAGGGGACTAGTGAAGGGAACCTGATTATTTTTTACAACAGAAATCAAGAAGAATAACAGTGACGATCTCCCGAGGTGCTGGATCCTCTCTCCCTCCAAATTTTTGGTGTATTGCTTGGGAAAATGATGTCAAGTATTTCTGTTAAGCCACAGTTCTGTTCTAGACATAGCAAGAGACTGGACAAGTCAGCAATAAGTATAGCAGTGGAGCAGTAAAACTCACAATAAAACCCTAAGATAATCACAGTCACATTAAAAATTACAATTGAGAGAACCAATTAAGAAACCCAAGAAACTACCTGCAAAAGAAAGATAACTAGCACTTGGCTCCAAAGAAGTGTCGTCACGGTTTATTTTGAGGCCTGGGGCTCATAAAAGCTATTTTGTGTTCATCACCTCCATCCTGATCACTTTGGGACTGCTGTCCAGCTCAGAGATGACCCTCAGCAGGAAGCAGTCAGAGAGACTGAAAACAAGATCCAATCATGTTCCTCAAACTGTGCAATCAATGTGCAATACTGCCAACACAGTCACACAACAATTAGAGTTCCTTTGTTTTCCCAGTGGTTTTACCTGTCTGCAGCTGATGTAGAAGACAGCCATTCATAAATGACTGAAATCCATCCTGTGGACAGTATTTGCCACCAGATATAAAACTGCTAATATAATTCACTCTCTGTACCACCCAAGCATTAAGCTAATGCCCCTCTTAAGATCCTCCGAAACTCAGAGCTTTTGCACACAAAGAAATAATCTACATTCACAGTGCCCACAGAACTTTAATCCAATCTACTATTTCCGAGATATGAAACGAAGCCATTTTAGTCACAATTTAGGGTTTAATTCAAACTGTAATTATACTACTTTTTAAATAGAATTAAACATCTTTAAAAGTGGTCTTTATCACATGTTTATGTTTCCCTTTTTAGTATTACAGAAAACTGCAACAGAGAGAAAGCAATATTATCATGGCTTATCTAAAAACTAAACAAAGATGTAAATATTCAGTAGGATGTGCAGGGAATTAGTAGTAGCTTTAGCACTAATGGGGCTTGCACTGCTAATTCTCCACACAGCTAGCTGAACATGTATCCCAAAGAACTTATCAAGAAAACAAAATTTTCAACTACATTTTTAAATAAAATAGTCTTCAGAGGCTTTCTTTCTCTGAGACAAAACTTTAAAGTAAGTTTATCTCTACAAGACTGAACTTCAGGACTTCACAGTGTTACTGCCAACCTAAAGGGAAATAGAACAAGACTCAAACATTATTTATAAAAAGAATTCTTACTACGGAATCAAGTCTCTTTGCATATCTGTTTATGCAGCATCTCCACTCTCTACTGTTACAGAAGTCGAGCACTTCACAGTTTTAGTGCACACATGGCACTGCCTGTGAGGTAATGGAAAGGTCTACCTGACTTGACAACGGAATTGATACCCTTCAGCTTTGCCTCTTTGATGCTAGATCATCAATTTCCTTTTTCAAGAAGTGCTGATGAGCACCTCTGCACTAAAAATGTCTATCAGGGAAGAAAGAAACAAGTCTGAAATGTGAACTTAAGCCACTTGTCTTATCCCAGCATCCCCCTTCATGGCTTAGATACAGCTATGACCTACGAGGAAGCAGAAGACAGGGAAGGAGTTAATTGTAAGTGACTACCTTCTCATTTTGTGTCTTTCAGAGAAAAAGGTCTGACTTCTGCTAGAAGCAACTTAAACTTTTCAAGATAATACCAGCAAGCATCACTGTAAAGATCCAGGTCATGAGAGGTTCCTTAGTTGCAAAGAACTTGATAATTCTGGCAAATGTGTAAGACAGAAATAATCAAAGCATTACAGGACCAAAGAAGTTTCTCATTTGAAAAAATATATTTTATGACATATTTTTTAACTTGCTAAGATAATGTTTCAGCTACATTTAAAATTGTATACCACTTGCCATGTATTAGAAATGACAGACACTTTCTAGCAATAGATATTGAACTACACCTCAGCCATTCCTCCTCTTCACTTTTGACTCACCCTGACTTTCTTGTGAGTGGAAGTATTCCTCTGTACAATTGCTTTATTTATTATGCTGCCTTCAATAATTTTCAGTGCAACCGTATGGCCCATTCCTAAGGTAAGGAGCCAACCATTTTGCTGGCCATTACCACTCAAAGTAAGGCTTTAAGGTTAGAATGAAGACTTGCAGTAAAACTTCTCAGACATGGTTAAAAAAAAAAAAAAGAGACAGACATATCAGATGCTAGGAATTGCTAGTAGAGTAATTGGCAACACAACAGAAAATACAATTATAACCTTGTATAAACATGTATTTGCCCACAAAATGAATACCGTGTGCAGCTCTGGTCTCCTCACCTCATTGAAAAAAAAAACCAACAAACCAAAAACAAAACAAAAAAGAAAGAAAGAAAAAAACAATCATAAATGGAAAACCCCCAGAGAAAAATTAAAAGGATGATCAAAGTTATTGAGTACATTGACCACAAGGAGCAGTTGAGACTAAGAAAAGGCAATGCAGAGCAGAAATGAGGTCATTGGAGCAATGAGTAGCAAGAGGAAGGTGGACAACAGTGAACTGTCAGAAGAATCAGATTCTTTATACAGACAGCGGCAGACCTGAGAAAACCTTTGCCAAAGGACCTTTCTGCCCAAAAGAGCCTTATTTCTAGGGGAGATTGGCTGAGCATTTGGAAGAGAGATCCACTGAGGTTACTGATAATCCAAACCAATTCTGGTTCAGGAAGCCCCCCCAAAAAAGGTGAAGGCTGGGAGAATAAGGAGGAGAAACTAGCACTCATGCTTGCCCAGTTCTTACTCTGACCTCACCGTGCACTTGTGGCCACTGCTGGAGACAATCCGAGGCTCCATGGCACACAAGGCCTTTGAACCAGCAGGGTGATTGATAGGTCATCGTACAGACAGGTAAATTCCTGATCAATGTGATGTCAACTCGATGGTCTAAAACTGTAGGAGGGTTGACTTAGATTAGATATTAGGAAGAAATTCTTTACTGTGAGGGTTGTGAAGCACTCAAACAGGTTGTCCAGAGAAGCTGTCGATGCCCCAACCCTGGAAGTGTTCAAGACCATATTGGATGGAGCTCTAAGCAACCTGCTGTAGTGAAAGGTTCCCTGCCCCCTTGCTTATCCACCTCTCAGCATAAGGAACTGCTTTGGCAGAGCTGAACAATGTTTTTCTGGTTATCCCATAATGGGGGAAGAGAGAAGGCAAAGACAACTCTAGAAATTTTAAAAGCAAATATGTAACATCTAGTCAGTGGAAAAGGACCCCAAATGAATATAAGTACTCTAAATTTTCATTTTTTTCTAAAATTCCCTGAAGGTTTTTTTGAACAGGCAGTTGCTCATGATCTGTACATGTTAGAGAAACAGCAGAATCAGAAGCGTGTTCATAATGAAGCAAGAAAAATTGAAAATGGCTTTTAAAAAGATTGTAATATAAATTGATTATGAATGTAAGATGATGATATTACACCTCTGGTTCTGCAATTAGAAGACATCTTGAATCCTTCCTTCATGGCTGAATGGTTTTGCAAAAAGAATGTTTACTGGTAAATATGGTGGATGAACTGGATGAATGAATGTTTGTTCAGCTGATTTGCCATTTTCTATTTTTTTAATCCCTGAATATAGTTAGTCTTTTTGGTTTGTTTTTTTTGTCTCAGGAAGCACTGGAACCTCGACAAAGAATGAAATCCCCACCATGCTAATTTTAATGGAAATGTTACCATTGTTTCGATTGGCACTAAGATTTGATAGAGAATTTCTAAGGTCTTATATAAAAACCCCAGAGAAACGGACCAACTTCCTTTAGTTGGTAAAACTGCCCTGTATGGAAACTCCTGGGTTTTTTAGTTGGAGTGACTTGTCGGGATTTAGCTTAAGGTGATGCCAATACCATCCAGTAGTATAACAAGAGGCAAATGTGCACAAAAGACAGTCCCACTGGAAGCTTTTCAACTGAGTTAGCTCCACCTTCTTCTGAAGCAAAACTGCTTAGGTGACCTAGCAAACAAAACTGGGAATATCTCACACATCACTGCTACAGCATATGCTGAAAGCTGATCAGTAGCTCTGAGTGGGAGAAATCATCTTGAGTGGGAACAAAAAGACATTGGGAAAAAAAACCCAAACGTGGATCTTGATGGAATTCTAGTCATGGGTAAGTTCCCAGCTAGGGCCACAACCCCGGCAACACTTTTTTTAATGTTTTACCTCCTTTGGTTATGCCAGCAGTGGATATCCAAGGCTCCCCAGGCAAAGTGCTGCAGGTGCACATTCCCTAAGTGCCAGCAACACGAGCTCCCACCAGCCAGTGATGCTTGTTTCACCCCGCCCTTGTCAGAAGGGAGACCCCACTGCAGACCAGGTGTTGTAGACACTCTCTGTGCCTCCCATTCTCTCCGTGCAGGCTTTCCTGTGTGACTCCTGCAGGGGTAGATCAGTGGCAAGTGCTGTAAACTATTCCTGCGTCGAGGTCACACTGTGAGACCTGTGAATACGCTGGAAAAGACCCAAATAACCGACGCAACCAGTGAGGAAGCGCTTCTATCAAAATAGAATCTGCTTTGCCCTAATTTCTTTCTCCCCTACTTTTACCCTCTATGCAGTATTACTGCTGCTGCAAATATGTTAATGTACAATAAACCTCTTCTATTTCATTCCCATTTGAGAGCCCTCCTTTCTGCACTACTATACAAATGATCCTCAAGCAAATCCGAGACGGTTTTGCCACAAAGTGCACTGAAAGAACTTTGGGTCAGAATTCTAGCAACTGTCAAAAACTATTGCACAACTTTTGCTAACAGTAGGAAACAGCTGACCTCCAAATTAACCCCCAGTATTTCGCTTACATCAAGAGTATGGTTTTATAAAATGCTGCCACATATTCCAGAGAACACCCCTCAGTCAAGAATTATGGAAGGAGTTTGATTTTTTTCCAGGGATGTACGTTAAAAGGGGATCTCATTTCAAACAAGCTTGTGCTCCTGAAAGACTGTGAGAGAGAGCAATGTTCTCTGTAACACAGTAAGGGCTGTTTTCCATGACACAGTGGAAACTTTATGAATGGTTCTTGCCAGCAAAAGCCGTTTGACAGTGAAATCAGGGTATCTGTAATAATAATACATTGAAAAAGGCAACAGAATTTTGAAACGCTCTACTGGAAAAAGATACATCTTTGGGAACATAATGTAAGCATCTTGGAAGTTCTGTGTCTGTTGAGCAACACTCACTGAAATATCCCCAGCATGAGTTATCTGAGAGTCTGTGTGTAAGGAAAGATTGCTGGGAATAGAGCTAAGCATGTTAAATTAATTGCACATCTGGGTCCTAGTTCTGAATCCATGTGTCTGAAAACTGTGAATGAGCTCATGTGGAAAAAGAAACTGCTGCAAGCTCTTCCTTAGTCAGATGTACAACAGTTCTGTGCCTTTCTAGGACTCTCCATTATTTTCTCCTACATATTTACTGGCAATACAGAACAGTTTGATAACTACATAGGGACGCACACAGTCATCAGATCCGTAAGAGACCACTCAGAATTGATCACTGACTTGCAATAGAAGTCTGAGTCTGTCTGTAATTCAGGAAGCCAAGCTTCATCTACACTTTTTTTTTTTTCCTGAGACATCTTTTGCCATCAGAGGTAGTATTTTCCCAGACCTGAAGGTGGAACTCTTGTTCCTTTGATGATCTTTACGTGAGTGACATAGCATTTTGCATTGTCATTTTTAGCTCGAGGAGATTTGGACTTCTCTGAAGTCACTGCTGGGTTGTCTGGAAAACCACATCAGCACTGGTAGCAGAACTGGATAGTCAGGCATGAACATCATGTTCACAATGAAATGTGCCAGGAGTTCTTCAGGTGTTGCCTGTTAGAACTCACACACAAAAAAACCTTTCCTTTTGGAAACATCGGGATCCTGTTCCTTCTTTTGCTGCTATACAAGTAGACTTCTTGGTCTTTTTCTGGAGTCATCAAGTTCAAGGAAAGGAATGGCAGAGTATAACCTTGTAGCTGTGCCACCTCCATATTGGACCAAAGTATTCCGCTGTTTATGCTTGAACTACAGTGTATCTCCGGAAAAAATCTCCATTTTTTCAATTGACAATTTTGCATTGTTTCAAAACAGTTTCACAGACGATTCGATCCTAGAGCAAACTAAGACATGCCATATTTCTAGTCTCATTTTTATTCTAGTTTTGCTTTCAGAATTTTGTAATTTTCTGGAAACCAACACTTCTCTTTAAATATCTCCAAGTGCTACTCAGACAAGTACTACTACGCTTATGACAAAAGTACCTCCTCACCTGCATTGGATTCTACTTTTAAAATATCTCGTGTTAATGCACATCTTCCACACCTTTCATAACTTTTTTGTGGACTCTTTTCAGTGTTTAACATCCCTTTGAAGTGTTAATGCTCCAGCCGAGTGCATTATTTTGATAATGGTTACATCAGTTCTATAAAAAGGGGGAATATCCATTCCAGTTGTATTTGATGTTCCCCTGGTTTTCTTCAGAGTATTAGCGATCAAAAGCTTTGTTCTGAGAGCTCATGTTTAGCTGATTATGTCCAGGTCCTCTTTAGCACTGTCTCATGCCAGTCATTCTCCCTCAGAGTCCAAGTGTGCCCTTAAGGCTTTATCTCGAACACATGACCTCCAATTTGACTGGCTTCAGAGGAGTATTTTTCCAAGTGAGACGAGCTTACGAAGCAATTCAAAGGAGTTTATCGAAGTGAATTGCTCTTATCTCTATTTATAAGAGCAAAGCAGTAATTTGATATTTTTGTCTAGGTGATTTCTTATAGCACCAGGCCAAGAATAACACCAAGACAACCTAACGACAAATCTTCACTTAGAACTACTCCTCTCAAGAACTGTCACCTGAATCACTTATTCTGATCTTATTAACACTTATTATGAGGAAAGACTGAGGGAACTGGGCCTGTTCAGCCTTGAAAAGAGACAACTGCGAGGGGACTTCATCGATTTCTACAAGTATCTGAAGGGAAGGCGTCAAGAGGATGGAGCCGGGCTCTGCTTAGTGGTGCCAAGCTACAGGACAAGAGGCAACAGGTGGAAACTGATGCTCAGGAAATTCCACCTGAACACGAATAAGAACTTCTTTTCTGTGCTGGTGATCGGACACTGGAACAGGTTGCCCAGAGAGGGTGTGGAGTCTCCCCCACTGGAGATATTCAAGAACTATCTGGATGCAATCCTGTGCAATGTGCTGTAGGATGACCCTGCTTGAGCAAGGAGGTTGGATCAGATGGCCCACTGTGGTTCCTCTCGTCCTGACCCATTCAGTAATTCTATGATTCTGTGAACTACACAGAATTTACACTCCTTGTTGTATTCATGAGAATAGCATACAGCTTTACATCAGATGGAAGCTATTACATCAACATTACCACCTTCATCTACCAGACTTAAATTCAAACACATTTAATCAAATATTTTTCATAAAAATATGTTGACTGGCACTTAATTACTGGCATTTAATGATTGTATCCAAGGTCAGCACTTCCATGATTCTGCTCCTAATCTGGGCCAAACTATCAATGCTAGGCTAGCCTGTGTCATCCTCCTTAACCTTTTAAAAATATATGCTCAATGTAAGCTTTTTCTTTAGTACTCTGGCATTCCCCAGTATTCCCTTGCCATTCCAGAAGCTGTACTGTGAACAACAGAACTAATGAAGCCATGGGATTCTGTTGATTTGGGATTCTTCAGCCCCTAAATAGGCATAACTATGACTAAAATTTACTCTCCATTAGCCCTCCGAAAATCCCATCTAGCAGTCTAGAACTATGTCTGTGTCAAGTGGAGGGCTAATATATACACACTGACTGTCTGGCTGTTTGCTGCTAACAAGAACGTGTAAGAGCTGAGCTTTTTGCTTATCATTCCTTCACTGAGGAAACAAATTTAGGTTTATTTCCTCAGTGACACATCAATTTTCACAAAACTTATAGGACCATAATGACTTCCTCCAAATTAGATTGGAACTGGCCAAAAAGTCATGGAACAACAGATAAACAGATAACATAAATCTTGCTTAGAACATCACAATCAACGCAAATTCATATTTGTTACTCGGGAGATCTTTCTTAACTTTGTTTTATTAATGTTTAGTTTAAAAATGGTCTAATATTGACGTAACATTGTTGCTCTACAGATATTACCAGGTAGCCAGAGAGTTTTACACTTCTATTCAGAGGTGATAAATTGATCAGAAGTGATACCAGGCTGCCCTCGGAGGCTCTGCTCCACCTGTCCCACAGGTGTGGGCACGCCTACGGGGAGCAGATGCTCTGCCAGCCAGGGGATGTGGTGTCGGGGGAGGATCCAGTGATCAGTGTGTCAGGCACAAACAAGTTACACTTACATTCAAATTTATTTTCAAAACATACCGGTGGAATGTCCTGAAGCTGTGTCAGGAGAGGTTTAGGTTGGATATCGGCAAAAGGTTCTTCACGCAGAGGGTGGCCGGGCACTGGAACAGGCTCCCCAGGGAAGGGCACATGGTGTGCTCTTGGGGATGGTCCTGTGCAGGGCCGGGAGCTGGACTCGATGACCCTTGTGGGTCCCTTCCAGATAAGAATATTTTTCGATTCTATGAAAAATTCTTAAAATTTTGTCGGGAATCTTTGGCTCCGAATAAATTTAACTTTTCCCTCCCGACAAGCCCTTATCCCAGACTCCTGGTGCCCCCTCCGTGGCCAGGACAGCTTCTCCGCCTCCTTCTCTTCCTCCTCCTCCTTTCCGTCCCC
>VZTA01015993.1:0-38337 GCA_013398855.1 Mohoua ochrocephala | reverse complement strand
GAGGAGCTGGGGGTGCCCAGCCGGGGGTGGCCCCAGCAGCGGCTGGGCCCGAGGTCCGCCCGCGGTCAGGTCGTGGGGAGCTGATCCGGGACAGAACTTGTCACACCAGCTTGGATTGGCTTATTTACTTATTTATGTATTTATTTACCTATTTATTTATTCTTTGCAGCGTGACGAATTGTTTAGCCTGGCATTGATCAAGCTTTTAAAACTGTGTCAGGAGAAAAGAACTAGTTTAGTCTGCTTGAAGCCTTTATATAAGACTTAAAGCCTGTCTTTATTTTTTATGCTTCTGCTCTCTTCATGCTTGCCTTGTCTTTCCAGGGCATGGTACAGGCAGAGCAGGCCTTCAGAACCTGTTGGTCTGCACCAGGGGAGGTTTAGGTTGGACATCAGGAAGAATTTCTTCACAAAAAGGTTGGTTAGACATTGGAATAGGCTGTGCAGGAAGGTGGTGGAGTCACTGTCCCTGGAGGTGTTTGAGGAAAGACTGGCCATGGCACTTAGTGCCGTGGTCTAGTTGACAGGGTGGTGTTGATAGGTTGGACTTGATGATCTCAATAGTCTTTTCCAGTGTAATTGATTGTGTGGTTCTGGGGTGAGACCAGAAGTGTAGTTCTGTTAATACTGAGAATTCAGTATTAGGGCTCTGGTTGCAGGTTGAACTGCTGTGGCCTCTTATGGCAGGCGTCAGCCCACTGCAGACTCGCTCCACCGGTTCAGCTTTGTGCAAAAGGTGTTCACGTGTTAGTCATTAGGTATTTTCTGCCCTTCTGCAGCTGGCTTAAACAAATAAATCCAGGACAAAATGCCTGTTGTCTGCTCTGATTCCTCAAAATGCAGTCATGTGCCCTTGCCTTGCCTGGGTCAAGTCTGTGTTGCCAGGTGGTCCACAAGAGCACAGATCTGCTGGGAACCACAGCCTGACACGTACAGCTGCTGGTTCCGGGTGTTCTGTGGGAGATCCCACCCATGTGGCTGTTTATCCCACTAAGCAGTTTCATGTTACTCTGTGAACACATTGGGTCTGGTGACTGTGCCTTATTTCAGCCTAAACGAAGCTATTTTCTTTTAAATTATTTTACAGACAGAAGGAAAAAGAGGTAATATAGTCCTGAAGTACATTTTGGCTGTAGCCTAGCACGGGAGTGTGTTCCTCACTAACTACAGGCCTCAGCCAAGTGAGCAATGGTGTACACGCTGTCACTGCAATTTTGGGGCCAGTACCACTCTAGGAAATGTTTCTGGTCACCTTAGGAAGAAAGCTTTTTTGTACATCCCTATATTCTAATTAATTTTATTTACAGGGAAAAACTTTTTGGCCTTTCAACCCTTATCAACAGGCATTTATGCTGGAAGTACTTTTTCTAGTGGCGGTGGTTGTCTAAAGTGTTGTGAGTGAATTAAAATCAAATCAGTGAATTACATTGTGTCTCCCTGGGCAAGCAGAACTCCTGAGGTTTGTTGGGCATTGTTGTACTGCGTTTGAATGGAGAGCACTAGGCAGCTTGACAAAAGTTCATGAGTGTTAACATCTGACGTGTGTTAGCAGCATTTTCTGAAATTCATAATAACAAGTAACGAGTGTGTTGCCATACATGGGAAGAGTTTTACCTCTGGTTGACTGCAGCTATGTGACTTGTGCTGCTGCAGCATGCTTTGGAGATGTCTTTTTTATTGACACAGCTGACCAGAAGTTATTCTGCATCTTGGTCTGGATCACTTCTGGAATAGTGTTATTTCAGTCACTGATGTTCAGATCCAAGGACAGAGGCAAAATCCTCTTCCTGAGAAGCTGAAGTTGAGTGCAGTGTTTTCACTTGCCTGACAAGAGTGGTTTGTAGGCCGGACAGGGCTGCTACTCAGAGGGATCTTGATGGGATGGAGAAATGGGCAGACAGAAACCTCAAAAATCCCAGCAGAGGCAATGAGAAAGCCCTGCACCTAGAACAGGTTGGGAAGACTTGATGGAGAGCAGCCTTACAGAAAAGGGCCCATGTGTTGTGGTGGACCACATACTGCTTTGGGGGCTGGAGCACGTGATATTCAAGGAGAAACAGAGCTGGGTTTGTTCTGCCTTAAGAGAAGGTGAAGGAGGGGGAGATCTTACTGTTGTGGGTAGAAGCTGTAGAGCCAGGCTGCTCTTGGAGGTGCATGACAGTGGGATGAGGAGCAGGGGAGACAAGCTGGTTTAGCAACAAGGAAGGTTTTTGTTTTGTTTGTTTTTAGCCTGTACAGTAGTCAAACACTGAAGGAGGGGTCTAGTGAGTGTGTGGAGTGTCCATCCATGGAGGTGTTAGAACTTGGCTGGACAAGGGCCTGTGCAATGACATCTAATTCAGCTTGTACTGGATGGCATGTGAAAATCCCTGCCAGCCTAAACTGTCCTGTTACTCTGTGATTACTGGAAGAACAGGCATTATTACTTCAGAAAAGAATTGTTAAAATTATGCTTAGGAGAACACAAGTCAAATAAAGTGTGCAGGGTTTCCTTGAAATTGCATCAGCAACAAGCAGAAACGCATGATGTTAATTTTATTTATTTAATGTTAATATTATATGAACTTTAAAAAAAGTAAGACATTGCATTGATAATTTATGGCTTAGAATTTTTGTTGGAGAAGCTACTGTACTATTTGAGAGAAAATTAAGCAGGAGACCTTATGAGAATGTAGTTCTCATATTTCTTTCTTAGTTTTTCAAACTTGCTGCACAGTGACTTTTAGGCAGCAGTGTCTTTAAGAGATTGGTAGACACTGTCATGGAAGTTACTTTACTGTCTGTGAATTTTTAAGGAGAAGAAAATGACTACCCAGAGCCCTGAATCTTCAAAATTCAGATCATCTACCCAAGGCACATGGCCATTGTTTACATTAACTGTGCTTTCACAGTGCTCCAGATTGTAAGTCATCTAAACTCTCAGTTTTGGCTCTCATCATTTTCTAGATCTGATGAAAGGTTAAGGACAAAGTGAATTTAGCTTAGTCTCTGCTGCATTTCTTCTAAGACAGGATGGGCTGTGTGTTTCTGTGAGTTCATGTTGTGTTATATGTTTGAAGAATTTGTGTCATCGCTTCTTCAATATGATTCAGTATGAAAGAAAAGCATGACATGGCTATTAAATATCTTTAAGGAACCAATTCTTAATTAAATTGTAGCTCATAAACTCATGGATTAGTGTATAATCTGTCACGAAATTAAATGTGTGTTTGAAGAGGAAGTACTGCAGTTTGGAGTATGATGCTTTTTATCTTCTGGACATTATATTAAAAAAATCAGTTCTAGACTCAGAGTAGAGTTCAACTGTGATATATGAGTGCCTCTTTCAAAAGTTAGGGGCTGTAGTGACCAAGGTATAATAGAATGTATTTTTTATCATCTTGCATTTAAACTACC
This sequence comes from Mohoua ochrocephala, assembly GCA_013398855.1. Taxonomy (NCBI): domain Eukaryota; kingdom Metazoa; phylum Chordata; class Aves; order Passeriformes; family Acanthizidae; genus Mohoua; species Mohoua ochrocephala. The sequence continues at coordinate 34,941 of VZTA01015993.1, read as the reverse complement.
GTTTTTAGAATGGTGAAAAGAGTAAATCAGTCTAAAAGGATTAAAGTTCTTTTTGCAACCTGAAAAATGTGAGGTCACCCTCCCACTGCATGTTTATTTGAAGGTTTGTTTGAAGGACTGTTAATATTAAATGCCTTAAGTTAGAAGGGGATTTGTAAGACTGCTTGATAGTGTGTCTTTGTAATTTGAAGTGGGGATGATTTAGCAATGACTGCAAAGTCAGTTGATGAAATAATTTCCTTCTGAGGTTCTGAAAAAAAAAAAAAAAGATGTGTCATTGAAACCTTCAAGATTGACTTCCCCTAACTTGGTCTACTCTCAGTAAACATTCAGTTTTCCACAGTTTTCAATTTCTTTGTTGGGTGGGATAGATACAGGAGGAGAGTCTTCTGTTAGCATTCTGTTCTTCTGAAAAATGCAGCGTTGTTTTATTTGCAAACGTCTTCCTCCCTGTACCAGAAGTGCTTTCCCTTTCCTGCTGGAGGATGCTTCCCACTTGGCTCCTTTCAGTTTGGAGCAGGTTTGTGCGTGTGCTCCCTGCAGCCTGCGTGAGAGGCCTGGGGCTGAACACGTGCGGTTCAGTCAAAGACCCAGTGCCATCCACTGGTGTCTGCCCTCATGTTCTCTCTGCCTGCAGGAATCACAGGTCTCAGAAGAACATCAACACCCTCCCTCTGCATTTTCACACCATAGGTAGATGTGAGAAAAGTCATGTCTGATTTCACTGCTGGTAATATGTTTGACAGTGTGAAAAGCAGGAATGTTGTTTAACCTGTTACGTTCTGCCGTGCCTCACCTGTACCAGGAGGATTATGCCGGGTTAATTACTTTAAATCGGTTTAGTTACTGAGAGAGGAAGATCAGGGAAAGCTTTCTGATGCAGTTGCTGATGTAGTCCAGGTACTTCCATGTAACCAAGTTAGCACATGTCTTTTTGTGACAGAACTTTCTGATAGGTGTCTTCTTTCCCCTTGTGTGCATTCAGCATAATGGAATTCGTTTATGTTACTCCTATGCTCCGTAGATAAATGCTATTGCTTACAATACTACACATCTCTCTTTTAGAGAAACGAAACTCAAACATTATGTTTTATGCTATGCAGGGAACAGAATTCGGGGTGCTTATGTACCTACTGGTCCTGCAAATACTTCAGCAGCCTGTTTATACCCCTTGCTAGGTGATGCCCTAGTCATTTTCAGTAGGGGACGTACACAATTTGGAGTGCAAACCTTCATTCAGGAACTCTTAACATTTCCAGGAAACGGAATTCCAAAATTAATTTTATTCTGGTGTCTTTTCCTGGACATATTTTACAATTTTAAAGATGATTCTGAATGTGAATTGGCAAAATGTGAACTCTGATCAATCAAAGCATCTAACTGGAAGTTTTTTCCAAACTTTTTTCATGTGTCATTACGCTGCAAAGCATGTTTGCCTCTGCCTTAATTACTTAGCTGGTTTTTTTTCTTGTTAGTGTTAAGTTTTATGAAAAATGATCCCCAAAGCCTGCAAGTAAATAAAGATAATACATTTAAATGCAAATATCCAGGTATTAAGTATTAATACTGCTTAATTGTGGTTTGGGGGTTATTGTGATTATTAGAAAGACTGATCTATCTTATTTTGATTTCTTTAAAAAGTGATTCAAGTTTACTCCTTCTTGTTTAATTTTTTTTTTCGTTTTTAGGGGTTTTTACCTTGGTGAAGGTATATTGGACAACTGTTGACTTGAAAGCTGCTTTTAGGATGTCTGAAGATGAAGAAAAAGTTAAACTCCGCCGAATTGAACCTGCCATTCAGAAATTCATTAAAGTGGCAATTCCAACAGATTTGGAAAGGTTAAGAAAACACCAAATAAATATTGAGAAGGTTAGTGCTCACTTTTTACTAATGTAGTTCTTTTTACACTGTAGAAGCAGTCACGCTGAAAGATGATGTAGAGTTTTCGATGAGAAGTTGATGACAAAGTGCTTTAATTCAAATTTGGCTAAAGACCAAAGTTCTATATTGCCTTGTAATTGTGTGCACAAAGGCCTTTACATTTGTAGTAAACATCGTTAGCAATAGTTTGGTAGAAATACTTGCATGATAATTTGCATTTTATATCTTTTACATGCATTTTAGCCATAATGAATGTGTTACAGTACTTTGGTGAGCTATCATGATGATTTTCTCTTAAATACTTTTTGTAAAATTAACTTTCAGCCATGTAAACCAAACATCCCTAGAGGTAAAAGGATAATTTTATAGAATCTGATCCTGTTTATTTTACAGGCTACTTTTAAGCAAAAATCACTAATTATGTCCAATTGCTTAGAGCAGCAACATTATTTACTTATGATGAAGCCAATATCTCTAACCTCATTTCATGAATATTGATTTAAACCTTAGGTTCCAGAGATAGTCCAAACAATTAATCTCCTAAATCACTGTTTGAAGAAACTATAAAATCAATATATAATGAAATTTGACCTTGAATACACCTTTTCAGAGGAAGTGGCTACCATCAATTCATCATCATTGCTTCTCAACTGTTTGAGAGTCCAACTTTCTGTGTGACAGTTTCAGAAGACTTAAAAGCTATATCCTTAGGAAATAAGTTCTCTGTACATTTTATTTCTTCCCATGTTTCCCCCATGAAAATTCTCCTTTTCTAAAGCACATTCCATGGATTGGATGGCCTTTCACTCCAAGAGGGAATAAAATGCATGTGTATCCAAAAGAGTTACAGCTGTCTGTCAGTCTCTATTAGATAATAGCAATTGACTTGGTAGTACAGGAGGGTGGAGATTTTGTTTGGCTTACTGCCCTAAGCTTTGTTGGTGATACGCAGCAATCCTTTCAAAAAAAAAGTGCTGTAAGACACTTTTTCTGTCTTGCTTTCAGTTTTAATTTCATTTCTTGTGACTGTGCCAAAGGATGTTGTGTGAAACACTTTTTACCTTTGGCTGGGGACCATTGTTGTGGTGGGAGGATATGTAAAGATGACACAAAATGAGAAATGAGGGTGTCTGAGTCTTACTGCAGTCTTACCTGAGTGTAGACATTTGAATAAGACACTGTTGAAGAGCTTTTGGCAGGAGATACTATGACAAACTTTTGAGTTCTCTCCATGTCCACTGGATACTTTCAAGGAGAGATGGAAGGGATCCAAAGCAGAAGCATCGAAGTTTCTTTCTAAAGAGGGCTCTCAAGAGAATGGACACAGAGCAAAAAAGATCGAGTGTCTAAGAGTATCCTAATGTTTTATATTTCTGTTGTGGAATACAAACTATTTGGCTATAGCACAATTATGATTTAATCCCACAGAAGTACGGAACTATAGAGTGATTTGGGTTGGAAGAGAAGCTTTAAAGATCATCTAGTCCAACCCCCCTGCCCTGGGGTGGGAACACATTCCATTACATCAGGTTGCTCAAAGCCCCACCCAACCTAGGCTTGAGCACTTCCAGGGTTGGGGCATCCGCAGCTTCTCTGAGCAACCTGTTCTGGTGCCTCACCACCCTCACTGTAAAAAAACTTCTTATGTCCGATCTCAACTTCTTCTCTGAATGTTTAAAAGCATTGCCCCTGATGCTGTCACCTACAGGCCTTAGCAGAAAGTCTTCGTCTTTCTCCTAAGCCCTCCTTATTTATGGAAAGGCTGCAATAGGGTCTCTCAAGAGCCTTCTCTTCTCCGAGCTGAACAATCCCAACTTTCTCAGCCTTTCTTCACAGGAGAGCTGTTCCAGCCCTTGGACCATTTTTGTGGCCCTCCTCTGGACCTGACATAACAGGTTAGGATTCCATAGATGTTTTTACTTCATGGACCTCCCTTAGTTTTACATGTATTTGTTCATGATAAAATGAGCAAATGAATGTTAAGGGGTTGGAGTGGACCTTAGAGATCATCTAATCCCAACCCCCCTGCCATGGGCAGGAACACCTTCCACTAGGCTCAAGGCCTTATCCAAACTGGCTTTGAATACTGCCAGGGATGGGGCATCCACTGCCTCCCTGGGCAACCTGCTCCAGTGTCTCACCGCCCTCACAGTGAAAAATTCCTTCCTAATCTGTAACCTAAATTTCCCCTCTTTCAATTTGTACCCATTGCTCCTTCTCCTATCACTACAAATCCTGATGAAGAGTCCCTCTCCGGTATCCTGGTAGGCCCCCTTCAGATACTGGAAGGTGGCAATGAGGTATCCACGCAACCTTCTCTTCTCCAGGCTGAACAGCCCCAGCTTCCACAATAAATAATGTCAATACCATCTCTTCTCAAGCTTTCCTATCCTCGAGGCCCCCAGGGTGAACATTGTCCAGGAGCGTGGCCTACTTTGTGTTGCATGACAAAGAGAAGTCAACAAGGAGGAATTCTCTGACCACGTGAATGCTGTTGCTCTGGGTGTGCTAAGTCATTGGATTCTTTGGGCTCGTCACTAGCATATTTGGAATTTTGAAGCAAAGTAATAAAACCTCTAAATATATAAAGCTGATGAATGTGCTGAGCATTTCTAGTAGAAATTATGAAGAGCAGTAAAAGCTTCCTGAGAAATTTTTCTTAACTGGGTAACAGGATTTTTTATCATTAGTTATTCGGACAATGTATTGCAGTCAGTTGAAATTAAATAGGTGGTTTTCCCCTAAACCCCTTTTGTTAAAACCCGAGAAATTCCTGTTTCAGTACTCTTTCAGGGGTGACTAAATTGGAGGATCTACTGTTGATACAGGGCTTTTGGACCATTTCTTTAAAAGAACACTGGCAGCAATTTTAATGGCATAGCAATTTATTCAGAGGTTGTTATTCTATTTCCTACAAGAATGATGTTAATCTGACTTTGTTGAACACTAAACCTTTTATCTTCCATAGCACTACAAAGTCCTAACACGAAAGAACTTTTTGCTCTGAATATAAGTAGTAACTTCAGATTTCTCATTGTGTTTTAGGAAGCCGAGTAACTTGTGATCCTTATTGCTGTGGCATCTAAAATTATGAAAATAATTATGGAAAGACAGAGGCTGTAGATAAAGTTTTTTATTGGTAACAAAACATATTAAGAAATTGAGGAATTAAACTTTACATAAAAATACCTTACAAATCGTGGTAAATATTTTGCCTTGTTATCTAAACAATTAAATAAATATTCTAATATTGTCTAATATTGTAAATGCATTCTTTGATAGTTTCAGCACACATTCCAGGAATCACCGTTTCTACTTCTATTATTTTATTATCTTTTTTATGCTGAAGTCTCTGTATTATTTGTGTCACCTGCCTGTAGAAGGGACTGATTTATTTTAATGATGAAAAGGTTGATATATGATAATATGCAGTTCTTTTGCCAAACTTGCTCTCTGCTAATGCAATAGTCTGGTCTCTGCCAGTGGACAGGACTGTATGGATGGTTTCCCACTGAAGTTAGTGGAGCCTCATGGAGGTGCCAGATCTGGCCCGATGGTTCTTGTAGCTGCCTTTGTAACGATATAGAAATGTTGAGTGTAACTGTAGGCAGTAGTGTTGTGTAATGGATGCCATTTTCTTTGTCAGCAGTATCAGATACCTCATTGTCCTATATGACCACTACTGCTTATTCACTATTCCATTCTTTTCTCCTCCTTCTGCCATTCGTTCTGCTGCCCACCGAGTGATTTATGCCACAGCAGTGTCAGGATGCAATATCACTTGGATGTTAAAAACTGATGCTGAACCCCCAGTTGTCTGTAATTCAGTAAAATACATTGTACAAAATTTTTCACAAAGTGCATTGCTATTTACCTCTCTAATTTTGCAGTGGAATTGTTTATGACTCAACTTCTTTACTGTCAGTTTTGGAAAATTAAAGTGATCATTTACCAAAGGTGGCTTTTTTCCTGCACAGCCAGTGGGTAAAACCAGCAATTCTAAGGAGTCTTTTTCCTCTGTTTTAGTATCAGAGATGCAGGCTCTGGGACAGATTGCACGAAGAGCACATCAACGCAGGACGAACGGTTCAGGTAAGGATGTGAAAATGGCTCTGCTACTGGTGGGGTTAAGTTACATACACAGTTCTGGTTACCTCAGGGATGGACCTTCAGAGAGACATGTATTTATTTGACAGGTGGGTTTGACAAGCACTCAGTTTTGCTTTACTTCATTTAAAAGGTAAGAATTTCCTAATTGTGTCCTATGAGGCAAATACAGTCAGAAATGTTTCCATATTCTTGAAGAAGCAAAAGTTTGGAGATTGTGATCTTTTGCAAACTATCCTCTTACATTGTTGAATTAGAAGACAGCTATTGCAATAAGGGATACTGCTAATTTTAAAGCATGATTTCAGACATAGAGAACATCTGGACTGCTAGTTTGGCGATCACATCTGCTGTTACGTGCATGATATTGTCAAGGGAGGAAATGCCAGCACATTTGTCCGCACGGGCATCATCTCAATGACTTCATGCATAGTCATCCATAACTCAGCACACAGGGAATCTTACACTAAGAATACCTATGTCTTGATGAAAATGATGCAAGAAGCTCAGCCAAACATCAGCTAAATAGCACACAGCCAAAGAAGACTATCAGTACAGAAGAACACAATGACCAGATCTGCAGCACAGAGTTTGCTGGGGCAGGTATAGCATCTAGTGGCTGTAACAGCTGCACTGCCAATATTCTGGGGACAAACGTGTGTTGGCCAGGAGAGGCATCTTGTGTTGGTTTCATAGATGTTGTTCAGAGGAGGGACCTGTCTTTGCTGCTGTAAGTGACCTACACTGCATGTAGACAAGCAGGATTTGCCTGCACAGGTGTCACGGTCTAAACCAGTGCATCTCACAGTTCTAATACTGTAAATTCCCACGTTTGTTTCAGTGTCTTACTGACTCTTGTGGGAAATTAGACCAGACTGAAAATGAAAAAAACCAACTCACCTCAGAAAGAACTTAATCCTGATCGAACAACAGAATTAGATGGTAGGGAGAGCTGGAGTTATGTGTCATTTTTGAGGAATGGAAGGTGTTAATGACCTTTCTGTTTAGTGTAGATGATACGAAGTTACACATAAAATCCAGTTGATTTCTCTGCTAATTGGAGGTTTGAGTGTTTATTTTGATTTTTCACCAAGTACTTTTGAAATTTGAATACGAGTTTATTCTTCATATTCAAAGAGTCTTCCAAAGGTGGAAGTTCTGTTAAAACAATGGCATTTTAACAGGTGTGGTGTAGTAAGCATGTGTTTTCTTATGCCTGTTCTCTAATCTGTTTTCACATCTGAGTTGTGGGAGAGGCTTCTCTTTTAACTTTAAATTCTCAGTATCATTTCTTTAGCAAGACAAAAATCTATCAATAATTAGAGAAAAAATAATTGTGTTGAAGATGTTATTTTTAGATATTTTAAGTGCTTTAATGAGAAAACTGCTTATTTGTCTCTAGAAACATTTATATTTGCCTTGAATATAAAGCTTGCTGTTTTCACTCTCAGTCAGAATACATTTTCTTAAATTTTACTTGATGCTTATTGCTTCTAGCTCTGGATACAGATCTAGGTGCATTAAAGTGGTTCACATTCTGATACCCAGAGAGCAGACTAAGTATCTGGGTCCATGCAAGAAGAGCAGACTGGCTCTTTGTTTTAATCAAATAGTTAGGAGTCTGGAGTACTTGATAATAAATTATATGACATGTAGAATGTGTTTGCTGTAAGCTGTTTAAATGTTTACCAATGGACTTGTGATCTGTTTGTTTGCAAAGAAATCAGATTAATTATTGTGATACCAAATGTTCTCTGCAGCACACACTTTGCTCTCAAAATTAGATGTTGTAAAAATACATTAGGAATCCCTAAGTCAATATTGACCCAAGGCATCCGCCACAGGTTTTAGACAAATATATGCACAGCCATTCTACATTTAATCCATGTGCACATAATTAGCCATTTTTCTGAATTTTCAGTTTACCCAGAATAATTACTTCTGTTGTACTTTTGATGATGGTCAAAATTATAATAGAAGTATAGATGAGCGTAAATCTATTGCTCTGCTTTCGGGTGACTGGGTGCCACATTAAAAACTTCTATAAAGGAAAGAGAAGAAAACAGATAAATCTTTGCACAGGGCATGAAGAGACCCTTTCAAAAATATTGAGAAAATAGCTCTTGTATATCATGTATTAGTTTTTCTGAATGTGTTCTTGTATATTTTCATTTTTAGGGACAGTCCACGGACTTCTTGAAATGTTAGGGCCTGAATGAATTTGCAGTTTTCTATGCTTTGCCCAAATACATGCTGACTTGACCACACAATTAGTTGATTATTGCAAGGTTTAAGCTAATTTCAGTGAAATGGCAATATTTTGTTGTAACATCTAAGGACTGCCCTGATCATTCCTGTGGTGAGAGGAGGGAAAATGCTGCACGTACTAGAGAGGAAATAAGACATTAAACCAAAAAAAAAAGGAAAATGCAGTGGATGAGCAGTCTGGCTTTATTGTGTATTCAGCCCACGACAAGAGACTGTTGTGCAAAACACATTTAGGCAGATATGGTCTCTCCACTGTGTTGCTCTAACTTGGAAAGCTGCTTGAAAAATGTTCATCTATTTCTTTTTTTTCTTTTTCACTTTTATGATTTCTAGTTCAGCTGAAAATGGTTTACAAGTAAAAGATTGTTTCTGATCAGGTCTTTTTTTTGCATAAATCTTCAAAGCTCAGTTGTATGGCTCAGGTCTCCTGTAACATCTCTAAAATGATCTTCAGGTTAGGTACCTTCCTGGCATACGGTGTAGGTATGCTGTGAGGGCACGAGGAGTAGTGTAGAGAACTTTATTTCTGCAGGAGATTGTTTGTGGTATCAGTGAAGGATCGTGTAAAATCAGCTCATTACTGCAGCCTGTGGCCATCTGCAGGGTGAAGATATCCTTAAACTCAAGAGTTCCTGTGACCTAGGCCGAGAATTTTGTAAGACTTGAGGGACACAGACTAGAAGTGAACTGATTGTGTGGTAGTGATCCAAAAAAGCCAAATAACTTAGTGGGATGTATAAATGGGAGAGCAGTCAGTGTGGTCTCTCCTACAATCTCTCTGGTCAGCAGTAGGAGGATCCCAGGTAGAATAGTCAGTCCAGTTTAAGCACCACACTTCTAAGGAAGGCATGAAGTGGATAGGAAGAGACCAATGAATGCAGTCAGAAATTGAGAAAACAAAGACTTCTTGTAAAGATCAACAGATTAGTTATTTTGCCCAAAGAGCACCTGACAGCATCATGCTGTCTGTCTGCAAACATGGAGAGGATGGTTGCAAAGAGGATAGGGCTTGTCTTTCCCTGTTTTGAGCAGAGAGGATTAGAAATACCCACTTTAAACTGAGGCCAGAGAGATTTCTGTTAGACATAAGGAAATGCTTAATGAATTCGGGCAGTGTGATATGAAGGACGTTGTAGCTCTTCATGAAGAAATAATATAAGGACAGCAGATCATGCATTGAAGGGATAACTTCCCAAGGTTTTCACCAGTTTTATTTTCCTACAGTTTTTGTGAGAAAGCCATTTGAAACAAAGATTGTTGTTTGGTTTTGGTAGTCAATGGACCAAAATTGCAATTATTATTATAAAGAAAAATTCCATGTCTTTTGGGTTGAATTTGGAGAGGTCGAAACTCAGGAGTCCCCACAAAATGAAAAGAGAATTTTGCATTACCTTCCTCGCTAAATAAGCTTGGTTTTTAAAGTGCAAACAGTTGGGATGAGAGCAATACACTTTTATGCTCTACCTAGAAATTGAACTGTGCCATTAAAATTATTATGAAAAGAAGTCACAGTCATTTGCATATCCATAACATTTATGATGTTGCACCCTGGTGAGCTCCTGGGATGTATCTCCTCGCAGCAGGGCTGAACTTTCTTGCTAGGCTGAATCCATTCACCTTCTGTTTAATTGACAGTAAGTGGAACAAGAGTCCTCTTTTCAAAACCACAAAGGAAGAGCTACTAAAATTAAAGTTCACTAAATACATGAATATCATCATCCGATTACTCCATCTTCCTGCTCAGAAGTATCTCTCTTTGATCAGCAAGGTAATAATGAACAGTGGAAGCGAGGAGCTGGTTTGGCCATTTCTTAGGGTGAGCAATTCATACCTCTTGAAGCTTCTGTTCAGGATCTGTGCAAACTCCCGTCAGCCAGTTGAGTTGTGTTGGTCACTGCACAGGACTTGTAATTTGCCCCAGCAGCAGCTGCAGTGGTACAGATCCCAAGCAGAGCTGTGTTTTAACTCAGTTTCAACTGCGAAATTCTCCTTTTTCTTTAGAAGCAGCTGCTGTGAAACCAGCAGCTCCATCCAAACTCTGTTGTCACTGTTTCACAGGTTTTGTTTGATGTGTCTTTTTTTTTTGTCTCCATTGTGGCCAAAGACAGGATAATAATAATTTTGTTTCCTGAAATAAAACAGCGGGATGAACCCTGGTCCCCTGCATATACTTCTCAGAAATGAGATAATTAAGTGTTGTGTCTAGATAGTCCCATTTTTTTTTCTTAAATGAAATTCTGAGATTCTATAAACCAAGAATTTTGGCATGTGGTGCACTATGACAGTGGTGACATTCTCCTTTTTTCAGTACTTAGGGGCAGACCATGGGGGGAAGGTACCAGGAAGAGCGAGGTAGACTCTTGAGATGAGAAATGTATGAGGAAAGTTACTGGCTACCATGATTCTAATTCAACTCAGTGTTTTTCAAAGTTTTTTGGGCTTTTTTTATCTCCCTTTTTTTTAATTGTCAATCAGTGGTTTTACCTGAGGTTAGTCTTGAATAATGCAGCCTAATTTGGCTAATAGTACTCTTAATTTAAGCATACAATCTAATCTAATCTAATCTTAGTAATTTGACACATGATTTTAACGAATCAATAGTTCTTTCTTTGGAAGCTTGTGCAATGTTACTTCAACATGCTGTTGAATAATTTCCTTCCTTCTTCTTTAATTATATTTTCTACTATTTTTTTCATAAATATTAAAAGCAATTAATTCCACTAGTGTACATAAATAAAATTAGTTCCATCTAGTTCTTGCTTTTCCAGATAGGCAGTTTTGCCTTTCTAAGGCCTTACCTGTACCTGGTTTGTATTCTGGAAGAAAACCTTTCTGTTTCTAACCACTCACTGGTGTCAATCCGTTCTCTTGTTCTGTTGTGAGAAGCATATTCAAAACAATTGGTAAATAGTGCAACAAAGAATAGAATTTATTGTATCATTGTAATGTAATGCAGAGAATATATTTTTATTGCAGTCTTATTTTTTATAATTAGATAAAAACTCTGTCCTAAACCAATAAGTGGTATAATTTAAACTGTAAATTTCTTCTTTTCATTTGTAGGAAGAGAAAATTTGTGTGCATTTTTAGATTTTAAAGGCCCGGGCAATAAAAAACCCCTTGAATGCAGAAAGAAATTTATCTTGTGGGAAATGCCTGCACACATACTCTTCCTGGTAGTTGTGAATAGTTTATATCTTCTCAAAACTCCTGTAACTAAAGAAATCTTTCTATTGGATATTCCAATCAAACAAATATATTTGTTCTTCATCTGAAAAAAAAAAAAAACCCTTAAAAGAAAAAAAGTAATCCTTCGTCCCTGAAGTCCTCTTCATAAAATGAAAGTGATAGTTCTGAGGTAGTTGGGGGTTATGAATGACTGTATCCTGGGGTTCTGTGATTGTCACAGTCACTCACTATTATAAAAAAAGCAAATTTCGAGAAACAATCACTTACTTTATTTGGATATTATTGCAACTTGTTGCAACTTGTGTAAATATTTTGGCAAAGACCTGAATTGATCAGAGAAACAGAAATAACTTCAGCAATTACACAGCGAATTAATTAGTCAAATACTTTAATTGAAACCCAAAATAAAACAAACTGACTTGGTGAAGTGGATAAAGTACAAAATTGACAGCCAGAAAAATCAAAATAATGGTGGGGATGGCTTCAAAAGTGTTTCTCCCTTGGTCACATAGATGATAGGTGCTTCCCAGGCACTGAAGGTGTCCGGTGTTCTTACACAGTGAGCTACAGAATAACTCTTCACACTCTTGCAGCAACTCCGTGCCAATATGAGAGAGATGGAGAAACTCTGTTTGCGGGTGCGGCAGGAAGACATCCCAGTTCTGCAGAGAATGATAAATCCCATTAAAGAGGAAGCTTCAACTGCCATTAAGGACTTCCTGGAGCTGCATTCTGAATCTGCAGAAGAACTTAAAAGGCAACTCAGAGGACAGGAGGATGCCTCTTTAACCAGATCTGCAACTCTAGGACAAGGTAGTAGAATTTAATTTCTGTATTTATTGTATCTCTCTCATTGTATCCAGGATGCAATTTCTTTGACCAGAGATAAATGAAGTAAACAAATTAGATTTCAGTTGAAGAGTATTGTTAATGAAGAAGTAGATTTCTTTCCCTACACCACACTTTTGTCATGACATGTGACTGAATTTTGATAAGCAGAAAATGCTTAAGTATCTTTAAAAATTAAATATCTATGGCCTTCCGTGAGAAAGATCCTGTAGCCTTGGATCTTGAAATAGTGGACTGTTCATAGGAAGCAGAATACTTCATGTTTCAAGGTAGCTTGGCTTCTTTTCCCCTACCCTGCAAATCACTTGATCATGTGCAAGTAATCATTTTGACCATTTTCACTGAATTAGTGAAGAAATACCAAGAAGATTTTTATATGACAGTGTAATGCAGCATTGCTGAAATATAAGGAAAAGAGGAGAAAGGCTCTAGGTATAAAGAAGACCATCTCTTCCTGTAGCATTTTAACTTGGTAACTGACAAGAAAGAGGAAAAGACTATAAATTCATTTAAATAAAAGGTTTTGAAAACACACTGTGACATGCTAGAAATCAGACATGTTTGCTGGTCTTCCCTTCTTTCTGTATAAAATGTCTTTCAATCCTTGTTCTACCATTCTGTCCTCAGGAGAAGTCTGTATTATTTTTTTATCTCCTTTTTTTTAATTGTCAATCAGTGGTTTTACCTGAGGTTAGTCTTGAATAATGCAGCCTAATTTGGCTAATAATACTCTTAATTTAAGCATACAATCTAATCTATTGTGCTGGCTAGTGCTCTCTCCTAATGATCTGTGAGAAAGTTGGTTACATCAGGATTAAACCCTTCCACATATCTGTAATTAGTTTGATTGCTGCAGTAGCAGTATTACTTAACATTATTTGAGCATTTCATGTGTCTTAAAATGCAAAGAGCATTCTTAGTCAGTGGCATTGTAGGAGAACCTGCTGTCAGATTTGTTTTCATGACCCTTCTTGTTGCTGCGTGCACGACTGCAAGAACTCTTTCAAGTGTGATTAACAAGCCAGTGACCCTCGTGGCTGAGCAGGGAGAGAAGTAGATTTGACGACTGGGCTTGCTTTCAAGAATGTCATGTGCAGTAGTATCAGAAAACCTTGTGAACATCAAGATGTATCAAATACAGAGTCACAGAACTGTTTGGGTTAGAAGGGACCCTTTGATGATCGTCTAGATCCAAGCTTCCTGCCGTGGACAGGGACACCTCCAACAGACCAGGCTGCTCAGAGCCCCATCCAACCTGGCCTTGAACTCTTCCAGGAGTGGGGGCATCCACAACTTCTCCGGGCAGCCTGTGCCAGTGCCTCACCACCCCCACTGTAAAAAACTTCCCTCTTTACAAGGCCAACAGAAAAGACTGAATTGGCTTCTGACTTACACATCTTGACCTCTTCAACACCTCCAGCATGTTGTAGTTGCTTGTTCAGTAGTTTGTCCTAATATCTTTGTGGATTTCAAAGTCTCTTTTCATGCAGTCCTCTGGGACCACCTTATTCAAGTTCTCAAAAATATGCTTGAAATTTCAGAGGCTGTTTCATAAAAATGCTCTAGAGTGAATTTCATCAAACCTTCAGACCCTAAATAGGCCTAGCTCATCTAAATATTTTTAACCTGTTCTCTTTGTGTTTCAGCCTATCTCTCGTTTTCTTTCTTATTTAAATTAATTGCGTCAAATACCTGCTTAAAGCTACCTTTTTATCTGGCAATGCACTTACACTTCTTGGTCTTCCTCTAACTTCAAAAACATTCACAGAAGCTTCCTTGCTGCCATTTATGCCCCTTGGTAGTTGCAGTTTGTGTGCTTGTCCTTCTGCTTGTCCTTCTATTAACTTTCCATGCTTATATTTTTCTTTGTACTCATGTTGTGTGTCAAATTCTTGACATCTGGGCCATTGAAGAGCTCTTGCTGAAGCCATAAACATCTTCCTCTGCATCAGGACAATTTGGTGTCATCTTCAGCGCAGCCTGTATTTTAGTGTCTGCGAGCAATTGTGCAGCCCTTTATGCTTTAGGAACTTCTTCCACATAGCTTCTATTAATCATTTTACCCAGTTTGTTGGCATCTCTTTGGTGGGGAGCTCATTGTCTTCAATATTCAGTGATTCCCTTCATATACGTTAGCCATTACTTTCAGTCTCTCTGTGAGCTTTTCTCTTATCATCAGAACTAAATTTAAGATTATCTCTTCTCTTGGTGACTTTCTGCAGTTTTTCTCAGTACATTCCAGTATTTCATTGGAAAAGCCTTGTCCTGGCTTACAGCTTTTCTTTTTTACACAATTACATCGGTGGAAAATGGGAACTAGAGTTTAATTTCAAAGAACTGGACTGCATCTGAAATCTGGAATACCTTTGAAGTACGGAGGACATTGAGTATAACAGCACTTCAGAAGGACAATAAATTGATCAGAAAGATGGGGATGAGAAGAACAGAAAAAATATTGCTGGAATGACAGGCATCTGCAAGTCTGCTCAGGAATGTGGAATAATTCACCCCATTTAAAGGGAAACAGACAGACAGGCAGACAACTAAATACAATTAAACAGATTTTTTTTTCCAAGTTTGCCTGCCCGTGCAAGCAGCCCTGTTGAATTGCTAACCCAGACACGGTATATTGCCTATTCTTTTGTGCTTGGAGGCTGCAGTCCTGAAAGCAAATCTTGGCTGTTGATCTTAATCAAAGGAGGTTCAATACGTGCCTGTTCTTTGTAGCATGTTGCTTCCCATCTGGTAGAGAAGGAAGGAGTTTACAAATTCAAATCTCCCATTTAGAAGGCACGTCAGTGATATGATACAGTCCCTTCCCCCATTCACCATCCTCAACCGAGGGCCAATGGAAATGGAATTTAATTGCATATTAAACAAATACTAACAAAAGGTGAGACTCCACTCTTAAAATTACTAAAATCTTTTAAGCAACATATTGAATCTTCCAGAGCATTAGATTTTTATCTCGAGTGTAATGAGGTGTAAAGCTCCTCTGTGAAAGCTGCAGAGGTGTTTTGTATTATTGTATTTCTGTGGAGATGCTGTACAAATGAACTGGGGGAGTCACTTCCATTCTCAATTCTATTAAAATTGGTTAGACTTGATAAAAAGTGAAGTAGTGAATATAAATTTCTTACTCATACTTTCAGCCCAAATGTGACCACCTCTTACCCTTCTTGTTCTTTACCTTAGTTTTTTAAAGTGAATAAAGAATTTTCGTGAGGAAGTTTTTCTCACTGATTTTTAGTTATTACAAAATGATAACATGTAAACCTGCTCAGTTTTAATTTCTCTTGAATGTGTGTCATGCAAAACTTTGGTATCATTTATACACTTTCAAGGATGTGCTTTTCTACAGCAGGTCAGCAGAGATTGTTAGGAACAGACCAGAGCAAGGTGGTCTTGGGAGGACACAGTTTTGCTTAGTGAGGGTTTTATTTTGCTTTTGAATTATGAATACTTTAATTTTAACCAACTTAGCATGCATGTGGCTGATTAGGGAAGAGTACGCCTTTCTGGGCAGAAGAAACTTGATTTTGAAATAGGATTGTGTAGGATTGAAATGAAATTAAATCCTCAGAACCAGCGATAAATGTCAGAGTATGTGGCAGAACAGTTTTCTCAAAAAATGCACACATTTGGATATATAATTAATTATATTGAAAAGGGGAAAGCAGTATTTTAGAACTGAGTATACAACATTAATTAATCTGAGGTTATAAATCAAAAATATGTTCTGGAAGAACAGGCGATGATTGTAGAACATGAAGTGGCTTCCACGTCTGGATTCTTAAAGGAAAAGGGGTAGAAATAATTAGAAAGAAAAACAAGCCCAAATTAAGCCCCCAAATTGCTTAGTGCATTTGTGTTACTCTGCTTACTTAATAATTATGTCTAAATATCAACTTCATTGATGTTAGACTTCTACTGAGCTGAAAGTAGGAAGATTGGGTCCTTAATCTATTTCGAGATATTGGGATAAAAATGTTGAGAAATGGACAAATGTTATGAAAATGTATCATTTTTATTTTATATTAAATTGATTCCATGAATAAGCATGCACTGTTACTGATTTTTTTTATGAATATGATTATATTTATTTGTTTTCCATTGGTCATATCTGTTGTTGTAACAGTCATATAATATTGTTATCGTACCTTGGCACAATCATTGTTTCTGAAGATTTTAATACAATATTTACACTTTAGTATTGTTAGACATACCTAACCAGCCTTCCCCATAATAAAGCTTTCTCTTGGGACTGCCTTCCCAAGGAAGGAAACGCCAGTGTCCTACTGAAGGAGGGATCTCCCTTCAGAAATTGAAGTTTGAATGGAGATGATCGTTGCACTGTGTTTACACGCACACATTCTCCAGTCTGCCTTTCAGACTCCCAAGCTTTCCTCAATCCTTGCATTGACAAGCCAGACTTGTTATTTTTCTGTATTGCCACTCAATCTGTTGATGTCCATGACATCCGCAGTGGCTCCAGAGTGGGCTCTGACTGGAGGAGGTGTGTGTGTGTCTGTCCGTTGTATCTGCTCTCCCCAGTGCCACCTCACTGTCTGTCATTCCCCATTTTTAACACCATACTTTGTCCTTACATATTCTGCACTAGTCCAGGTGATTTAGGGAGGAACACACTTGAGAATATCTCCTGTACAACACTGAGCTGCAAATGTCTGCCATCCTCACAGTACCATTTACCCGACTGATCCAGCACGGAATGCCGGGCACCACGTTACTTGGGTTTCACTGCTTTTGCTTTGAAAGCTTTTTCCTCCAGCTTCTTTTAGTTCCCAGTGGCTGAAAATCAAACCAGTAGCATGATAATCAATCATAAAATGAGTAACTGTCTGTTCAGTTTTGGGAGCGCAGCGTTTTTGTGGGTCATAGGTAAATGAAAAGTTTTTGTCCCAAGCTCCGTTTTCTTAGCCTGGCCAATACAAAATGAATTAAATGACCTCGAATTCAGGAGTATAATTTAGTATCATTTCAGGACTGGTTGTGAAAATGTGCTGATAGAAATTAATCTATTTCTTTGTCAGTAACATCCTTTTAAGAAACTGTGTAGTGCTGTAAGACTTCGCCCTATACGATCATTTTTGGGGTTGTTGCTTGGCTTGAATTAGGTCAAGTATCAGGTTACCCTTGAAAGACTTTAAGAATGAGAAAGTGTGCACACCACCTGCATCCTGGTTCAGTGTGTTCATTTATAAACATCATGTTTCCCATTCAGAAACTTTATATAACACGGAAGTGAAGGATGGCTCCCAAAGTTTGATCCAGATCTACTCCCGCCTTCCGGAAATACCTCAGGAAGAAAACGCAGCCGAGTCCTGGGAAAGTTTAGAAGGGGTATGTTGGAACTCCCTCCCTGCCGTGTTGGTGCTCCTGGTTTTAGCAACTATCACAAAATAACATTTGTTTTTTATTTGCAGGACTTGATTGAGCTCAACCAGTTGGTGACTGAGTTTTCTCTCTTAGTCTGTGTAAGTATTAATTCTGCATTCTGTCCTACAGAGTCTCCGACAAAAACAGGGTGAGTGGGTAACTCCTAGGTGGGGACAAAAAATGCTGAGGATGTGTCTCCTGTGATTCAGGCTCTGCCAAGGTGACACTGAGGAGGCAGCAGTCTCCTCTTTCAGCACTAGTACTGGGAGTTGCTCCCAATTTCTTGTCACTGGAGCAGCTACGATGTTCCAGCCAGTGCCCATGGCCAGGAGCTGAACCTTAGCAGAAGCTCTGCAGTGTTGACTGCAGACTTCTACCCAGGTCCTGTTCGTTTTTACAATTTCTAATTGGAATGGTGGTGACAGCTTTCACTGCACAGGGTGTGTGTTTGTCAGGTACCTTTTCTCACTTAATCAGGAATGCTGGAAAAATCCTCACCTTTATCATGCCCTTTCTCTGCTCTCACAGCACTGCCAAAATGCCGGTTCCCAATGTTTAGTTCTTCCCGTGCCACAGGGAATTTAAATGCACAATTCTCATCTCCTAGGAAAGTTCTTTAATCTCTTTGCTGTTGGTTTAGTAGAGATAAATAACCTAGCTTTTATGCTTTCTGCTGAGTATGTGCTGCTTCATCTATACAAAAAAACCCAAGTAAGAACCATTAGGCTGGAGAGGGACTGCAAAAATGTTCATTCGCTATTCTAAAGGTTAAAGGAAGAGGTCCTGTTCCCAGGACTTCCTGGATTTTGCACTTTACCATCATTAGATGTAATAACATGCATCTAAGGTGGGTGGACTGCATAGTAGATGAATACCAGAGCTGGTGAACTCAGCAGTTTCTGAATTAAAAAGAGGCAAAAAGTTCAGAATGCCTTTTATTTTAAGCTGAACATCAGCCATCTCATTATTTTGTGACATAAAACAGCCTGCGTACTGCTGAGATTAAAATAAGAACAAACAAACCCACAGACCCCTTTATCTTCTGCTCCAGTGTTCCCTGGGAGAGACTGCAGGGGAATCTGACTGACTGCATTTGGAGAAAGGATAGAATGTTTTCCTAAAATCAAACAGTAAAACACAGAGCAACATCAAGTATTTTTTCAGTGCTGTCACTATTTCTGAAGTCATTGTTCTATAATGTCATAATTAAACACTTCTGCTTAGATTTCTTGATGCAGCTTTGTATGTTGGAGTTGGTGCAGATCTTATAAATGCCCTTTATAGAGTTGTTTTTTTTTTGAATGCGAGACTTAGCGGGAAACAAAATAGGCTAGTTTAGATTATTTTTCCTTTTGGAATGTGAATTCCTCTATCCATGGAAAAGATTTAGAAATCATATGTTTTGAGTTGTTTTCTCTAACTGAAGCAAGACATTGTCTAATATCCAGCCCATATTATTACTTAATAGTTTAGGTTTTTTTAAAGTAAGTCCGTAGTTTCAGCAGAGTGTATCAGATGCTAATCATGGAGCACCACTAAGGCTGCTGGGTGCAGATGAAAGCTGCTGTGGGGCCCTGATTACAGGCATTAAAATGGTGTGTATTGGCTCACTGCTGCTTCCCAGCAGGTTACCTCACTCATAATTCCTTTGCATCTAGTCCCAGCAGGAGAAGATTGACAGGATTGAAGACCATGTCAGCAGTGCTGCTGCAAATGTTGAAGAGGGAACCAGAAACTTGGGAAAGGTAGGGATCTGCTCCTGCTGGTGAATCAATGGTGCTCTGCCTCCCAGCCACCCTCTGTATTAACCCCATTGATCTGCCGTCTTTAATGCTGAGGGAACCAGCAATTAAGGAAATAAGGAAGAAATGACCCACAGGTAGCGGGGAAAAAAAAAAATCAATCTCTCTTGTAATTTTCTATCACATCCAGGCTGCTAGAAAATACAATTATTTAATTTGGGGGGGGGATTTTTAAACACTCTTCTGTTGGTTACTTTGGTTTACCTGCAAAGACAAGTGCAGTCAGTGACTGGCTCACAAGAATCACATAAACATTAAACAAGAGGCTGATGACAACCTGTCATTTCCCTCCTGTTCCATATCAGTTGCTAAAGAAACCCCAAAGCTGGAGTCAGGCCCATCACTGAAAAGTCTGAGCATTTTCTCAGCTTCTGATTTGATTTAACGATGGCGAGCAGGTAACACCCAGTGTACACAGCAGCCAGAGCCACGTGAAAGGACCTGGTTCACAACTGCGTACACAAGCTGATTTTGAATTGGCTTCAGCATGTTCTGTCATACTTTTTTAAAATACTAATTGGTAAAGTTTATTTATCACTGAGCATTCAAGTCACTGCCAAGAGCAGTGAGGGGAAAATGCACATCGCCACAGGCAAGTATTCTAACCTTTTTTTTTTTCCTTTACAGGCTGCAAAATACAAGCTGGCAGCTCTGCCTGTGGCAGGTGCAGTCATTGGTGGAGTGGTGGGGGGTCCTATTGGTCTCCTTGCAGGCTTCAAAGTAGCAGGAATTGCAGCTGCACTTGGTGGTGGGATTTTGGGCTTCACAGGTGGAAAATTGATACAAAGAAAAAAACAAAAAATGATTGAGCAGGTCTCTTCCAGCTGTCCAGAGCTTTCTCACCAAAGTGCCAAAAAATCCAGCTGAAGTATAGATTCATTATGGCCAGGAACAACAGTGCAGTAGCTGAGCTAATGACAGACTTGCAGCCTTACGCTTTACATACAAGGCTGAGATGTGTGAATTTCGATGACAGTTCTGTTCCTTGGGAGGGCTGAAACAGTCGTGTCAGAATTTCTCTTTTCAGACATGGTGACATCAGTCCTTTGAAAATTATATGGATAACTTTTAATTATATAATTCTTAGATAAGCTATATTCACAGCTGTAATGATGGGTGACAGGTGCTTCATGCCAAATTTGCACAGTGTTGCAGACAATGCAAAGAGATACTTGGAAAATCCTAGTGCTTTCCCATGAATGCCATGAGAAGCTGGAGCTTTTATTGTAGTGCTCCAAAGAAAAGGAAATAAACGCCATCAATCTTTCACGGTCATAGTTATTTTAAATTTACTTTCATTTATCTGGATTCCCAAACTCTGCCTGCAATTCCCCTGGATATGACTATGCCTGTTCAATAATGCACAGGGAAGCATGGGCTGTCGTAAGAAAAGGTGAGAATGTTGGGTGAGCAACGTGGAAAAAAGTTGTGTATATATCACATCTGCCTCCATCAGCCATATCAGATCAGCACTGGAAGCAGCTTCTCCTCTTTCCAGGCACCTTTTTTAAATTTGTAAACTCCTCACCTTGCTCAAAGTGTAGTTAGGAACTAAACAGTCTAAGCAGCAGCCCTGCAGCACTGCTACTGGAGGGTAATAATTGTCCATAGCTGTTCGGCTCCTTGCCTTGTCCTGAGAACACCATACAGGATGAAGAGCCAAGCTCTGGCATCCTGAACCTGAAACCTCACATGGCTGAAGCAGCACTTACTGCAAGATGTTGCCCTTGCTTCTCCTGGAGCCCAGAGCGCCCTGGTGGGAGAGCTGAACAGCTTCCCTGGAAGGCAGCGCTGCAGCCAGGCCCACTCCCTCCACAGGCTGTTGTCCCTCAGGGGCGGCGTGAGGCCCCAGGTCAGCGGAGAAGAAGCGAGGCCCCTTCATGGTGCCAGGGCAAGCTGGCAGCCCCAGAGGCTGGGATGGGGTTGGAAATGTCAACCTGATAGAGCTTTCAGCGTAAACCACCCTTGTTTGGGCAGCTGTACTCTTACATCACTCTCCAGTACCAAAACGTCCGCCTCCACCCACACCGCAGAGTAGCTGCTCAGCCTCTTCAAGATTTTGGGACATGCTGTGGAGCCTGTATGGGGTGAGATGCTGGCAGTGCTTTTGCTCGCTTTTTATAGTGGACACCTGTTATCTTACTCTCCTTAAGAAGCCTTTTGCTTCTGGAGCTTCCATTGTTAAATACAGAAGTGCTAATGTGTTGTTATTGTCACATAATTGTAAAATTGTCATATAATCTACTGTTCAGCACATGGTCCTACCTCCACCCTTTCAGGACTCTTCCCACACTACTGCTGCTACTGTTTGGGGGAACAGATATGGAGGTCGGGAAGCCGCTTTTTAAAGATTTTAGCTTGGTTGATTCATCCTGAGCTCTGCTTGAGTCGTTTTCTTAGGTGCACACTGAAGTCAGTGTCGAGATAAGGCTCCCTAGCAGGGAACACTGTCCAGGGAAGGGTACTGTAGAAAGAGCTCCCTTTCAATAACCAGTACTTTGATATCATCACTGGAAATCACTGTCTGCTAATGACAGATGATGGGGGTTTCGTGCCTAGAGACATTGTAAGCAACTGTTAGTTACAGCACAAATAACTTCTTCTGAGCATTTCTTCCTTATTACTTTTAAAATACTGAAATTGCTATCAGCCAGAGCATTATGTCTATTTAAAGTAGGTCTGAGATTCAGGGAAACAATGTGTGCAAGAATAGTTTTCACAGGTAATTGCAGACATTGTCAAAACTGCATGTGTTGAAGCCTCGGTGCCTGCACTGGTAAAATCAGCTGGAGTGCAAAACATGACCTGAGTAATTCAGCTCATTGGCTCCTGACAGGCAAAAAGCCCTTTCCTTTCAATGCATCTACTTTGGATGTAAACACAGTAAATGAGCTTGTAACGACTTCATAGTAAAGATGTTCATTCCTTTGATATTTATTTTGTACATTTAAAGGAAGACACTGAGGAAAAAAGTGTTCTTAATCAGAAACTGTGGTTGATCCTTTGTCTGATTTTCAAATGCTCTCTCTGCTTTCTTGCTGTATGCTGTGAAACCTTGTGCATTTAAATGACAACAGCCACTTCGGTGGTGTTGCGGACTCCATCCTCTCCCCCCAAGCTGGAATATTGCCAGGACAATCTAAATTCATAAGACTGAATTCCTGCCCCAGCTTATACAAATTCAGCTTGGCGTGCACTCATTTTATGAAATGTCTACCACAAGAACTGTTCTTCCCCCATGCGTCTCTGCGGAAGCAATTTGAAATCATTGTGTACACACTAGATGTGGGAGACTGTTATTTAAGCTATGATATTTTAAAATAGGTGGGTTATTTACATATGTGAAGAAACATCAGCATCTGAATAACCAAACTAGCAATTAAATTGCTAGGCATGTTAGTCAGAAGAATTGTAAGATATAAATAATTCTTTCAGACCAAATAAAAGTTTTTGCCTACGAGACTGGTTGGAGCATTTACTGAGAACGTCAGGGTGTATTTCCTTCCAGCATCTAAAAGATTATTCCCTCTCAAATTTGATATTATTAAAATAATTGCACTACCAAGATTTAAGAATCCTGTAATGAGTTCCCAAACACATACTTCAGCTATCGAAATATTTACAGTGACTGAAATGAGTACAGGTTCCTAAACTTTCACATGCATCCAGTACACACAGGGTAGCTCAGAAATGGACTCAAGTTCAGTTGAAAACAGTTTGGAATGGTTTTGTTTCCTAAGGGATAACACTAATATTTTTGACAACTGCTCCTGGAAAAGCCGTGAAAAGTGTTAAAGGGAGGGAGAAGCTGAGCACCAAATGGTTAAAACCACAGATGCAGATGATCGGAGTGGGAGGGCTCAGTTTGAAACACAACTTGGATTTTGAGGTGCACTTGGCTCTCCAGGCAAATTCTCTGTATCACCAGGTAAAAGCTCAAGTGCCCCTCAGCAGCAGGATGGGCAAGCACAGCTCAGCTTGAGCTGTTCAACCCCTCTGCCTGCAAAGACAAAAGGCACTCGAGCACCTGGTACAGCCGGGTCAGTGCTCATCAAGAACCCAGGAGAATCAGGTCCAACTCCAATGAATTCACACCAAAATTATTTGAGCATGTAACTGCTATAAAACTGTTACATCTAACTGTCAGCCTAATGCTGGGATGCCAAAGCTCTGGGAACAAGTCCTTACCCTCAAAAGCAAACTTGGATTAAGGAATGGCAGAGGGGGTTCATCTCTTTCACTTTCTAGCTGAAAGCACCAGCCACTGGACTGCTGGGTGGATGATGAGCATCTCTCTTCAGAAAGAGAAGTTTAGACATCTTCCACCAAACAATAATTATAAATCCCATTCCTCCAAGAATCCCAACGCAAAATGGGAACCTCAGAGGAGTAAGGTAAGTACTTGCAGGCACCATGTAGGAATTGACCAAAATTTCAGGTGCCAGAACTCCTCCAAAAGTTGTGAAGCTCCACCCGCAGATAACAAGTGTCAGCCTTAATCAATTCCAGCTGGAAATGCTTGATTTGTGGTGAGATGGAGAATGGGACAGGAGAAGACCTGGCTTTCAGGCATTTTATGTGCACTCCAAAATGCAGATTCACAAAACCAACAAAAAAGTATAGCTGTAAATAAAGCCTTGCACTACTCTTTTAGCTCCCAACTCAGCAGCTGCTTAGTCAGTAGGTACCAGCAGTAGCTCAGTGTAGGTACCAGCAACTCTGTCCTCAGCAATGCTCCCTAGAAATCTGCTGTGCCTGGTGCTGCAGGGGCTTGAGTCAGGAGCCTGTCCTGGGATCAACTTTTGCCACAGCTGCACAGGACCACGTAAATCTGTCAATAACTGAGCCAGTGGCATTGAGCTGAGAGGCAAAAGGGTCCTGAGCAGTGACTGCACAGGTTGGGGCACTTCCCTCAGTAAACTCGAACCCTGTGTTCCACCTGTCCAGAGAACAAACTTGCTTCCAAACTCCCAAACTCTCAAACTCCTGGGGCCCAAGTCACAGACCCAGAGCCTGTGCAGTAAGTGCACTGTACAAATCCAGTACTAATTCATCTCCAGCAAGGCAGCACAAATCAACAGATATTCTGCCATCTTACAGTTTCCATATGTTCACCTCACCCAGCAGCGTGAAGGTTCATTGAGAAAAGCCTGTATTCTGGTGTCATGCACAACAGAAAGCCCACAAGGAAAGTGGTAGTTCCTTCTTCAGAGCAGAATTCAAACACTACACAATAAGTAAGGCACAAGCCAGGCAAGGAGAGTAACAGAAAATTTGCAATGGTTGTTTGAACAGTGTCTGCCAGGAAGGCAGGGACTCAGAAAGGAAAAAAACCCCAAAAAACCCCTGAGACTAATGGTAACATACATATGGATATAAATTTAGGACTGACAAACTCAGATGCCAGTCTAGTCCTAGTCCTCTCTTACTTTGAAAGGTTTTTAACATTCCTGTCCTTTTACCACAACCACGTGGGCAGCGTAACAATCTTAGTTCCAGGAAATCAGGGCAGGTCAGTACAGCCCCTTCAATCCAAATACAGCCATTATCATCAGAACTTTTCCTCTCCTCACTTGGTATTTTAATATTCAGGATTGCTTAATTGCTTAGACATTTACACCCAGTAAAGCACCACACGAGATTCTGTAAAACTTTAATTTATTCCCCTCCCAAGTATCCAGAATAGAAGACCCTCTTAAGTTGGAGAAAAATGTGACAAAGAAATAGATTACCAGGATAGCTGTTCACAGAAGAAGAAAAAGCACATACTACCAAGGTTACACAGAAAACAACCCAAAAGTCCTATTTAATGGGATAGTGCAAGTTAACAGCATGTCTCTGGCAAGGATACCTTCATTTGGATTATAAAAGTTTTACAGAGTTAGATCAAGAGTCTGGATGGGTCTCTGATATTTTACTATAGCATTAAGAATGTACTGTTTGAAAGATGCTGTACAGAATGACCCACCAAACAAATGTATTTACAAGCCTGGGGAGAAAAAAATTATTTTTCAGTTTATTCAAAATAAAAATACACATAGAATTATGAAAATATAGGTTTACTATTTCCACCACACAGAAGTCAATGCTGCTGTCTGAAAGGCTTGCAAGATTATTTCAAGTTTTTTAAAGTTCATCTTTTTCCCTCAATAAGGTGTACCTATGTTCACTGGGTGCCAGTTTCTGGAATGAGCTCTCTGGTGGGCTGCTTGCTAAATCCTGAATTGGCTGAAAAACAGAACAAAGAGTAAAACTGTTTGTTAGACTAAGAATCATTCATCTCCATTACATGAATTTCTAGCATTACGGGAGTGCACAAATGTCCAGCATTCTCACAAATTGAGTTTGGGGGTTTTTTTAGAAGGCATGTTCTGAGTCCCAAGTAGGTGGGACACACACACCCCCCCCACACCCATTAAGCCTCCAGTTAAGGATATTCCTTTTGTTGTAACATCTCAAGGGTAATGGCCATCACATGAGGTTCTGTACAAGCCACACAGAAGTATTTCAAATGTACCCCACTGGGTATTTGCTTGAATCTACCACTTACTTTGAGGGCACTCTGGTTTTACGTGTGTGTGTTTTATGAGATATACCAGGGCAAAAGTGACATCACTGCAAAAGTATTTTAGAATTACTTTTCCATGGAAACTAAAAGGAAACACCCCATACAAAAATACATGCAATTCAAGGGCCATAGGTGACCCACGACAGCAGCCTCCAGTTTAGTTAAGGCCAGTATTTCTTTCCATTGCATCCACATCTTCCACAAGATGGCAGGATGCCATACAGAGATGGGAACGTAAACATCCCAGGTTTTGTGTGCATTTCTCAAGGCAGAAATGAGGCAAGAGCAAGCCTGCAGCTCTGGGTCCTGTGCCTGTGCCCAGACAGGCAGGCAGCAGGATCCAGGGACTCCACAGGCTTCCTCCTTCCCTGGCCAAGCCTCCTCCTCAGGGCAAGTGCCTGGCCTATGCCCCAGTCTCCAGCCCTTATTCTGCCCCTCCTCCTGATGACCTGAATTCTGGTTGCTCAATGAATTTCTGAGAAACACAGGGAACTCCTCGTCAAATGAATTACTGCTGAGACAATTCAGCCCACGTGTTTTCACAGCCAGTCATGACAACATTGAAAAGCAGTCACTCTCCTGGCCAGGGCAAGCCCTCCAGGGCTTTCACACTTTTAAATCTTTTGAGCAGGGCAACAGGAGGCTGCACTCAATCGACTTCGAGCAGTGCCATCATTACCACATCCCACAGATGAGCAGGAAGAGGAGCCTGTAGCTATAAATAGTTTCTGGCCTTCAGCCATGCCCCAAGGCTCCCCAACACAAGGGCACCAGGGCTCCTCAGGGACCAAAGTGGCCCCTCGAGCCCTGGACAACACAATGTATAACTTGAAAGAAGTGTTTAAAACCGGGTTTTTTTGGAGGGTACCCAAAAGTAGTGAAAACGTTCCCTGACAGGTACATTTGCACTTTTCAGTGGGACCCCAGGCACGTGAGCTGAGTAGTGTATCAAGAAGATCCAAGGCTGATCAAGACACCATTAGAAGACTGGGATGAGCAGAGTGAATTGGAGCTGGTCATATCCCTTCTTTTCTGACACTGAGGTGCTTCTGGCTTTTGTCTGGAGAGGGATCTAGTAGTTGTGTTCCTGAAGAGATCCCAGAAGTGACTTCCAGGCATGTAATAACACAACATGACAACCTTTGAACCATGAGGAAATCAAACTGACAAGTGCAGCCTGTGAGCACTGCTAATGCTGTTTGTCAACCACATTAGCAAAAGCAATAAGGCCTACTACTGCTTACCCATCCTTTCTTGATGCTCTAATAATTTGCTTTCTGCTTGCATTGCTAAATATGTAAAACATTCAATCAATTGTTCTTTCCCCTTAGAAGCACCCTCTAGTAGTGTGCTGTGTGGGAAATAATGCAGCTGTGATGAATTATCAGCTTTTGCACTGAAGTCACAGGAGAACCCAAGAGCAGCTCTATGAAGTCACAACAGGCATCCAGCCCAAGATCTCCTGTTTCAGTGGAGAAAATAAATATTCTTATACTCTCCCCTTATTCAAGGCAAATAGGCACCATAGTTCCCCTAATGCTCTCCCTGCCTTTACCCAAAGAAGGTTGAGGAGCCAAGCAAAGTGGCAATGTTATGCTTCTGTTAACAGATTTTCTCTTTCAAAAGACAGAAGTTAAAAGTACAAACATATTAGAAGGTACAGCTCTGACAAGGAGTAATAAAAGGTCTTTACAATAATAATAATAAAAATAATCTGCCAAAAGAAATGTATTTGTTGTAACCTTACCTGACCAGGTGCTACATCAGTTGGATCAGGGCCATGATGAAACTCTCTATGCAATTTTCCAGAATGCAAGTCTAGTACAAATTGCTTCAGTTTACCTGGAACTCTGGAACAAATTCAACAGAAACATCCACATGTTTATTACAAGTTAAGTCCAAACACAGGAGATTTAAAGTGCACTGCTTAGAGTAGCCAACTTCTGTTTATCTAGCACGCTATGCCTACTTTTAGGTGATTAATAGACGACAGGGAGCCACATGGTTTGCTAAGGTATCCCACCAGCTTCTTTTTCTTTCCACTGTCTCTCGAGAACACAGCAAGTATTTCATCTTTTCAATAACTCCCACAGAGCTGTACCAGCCAATAACTTCATTGTGAACTCCCTTCAGCTCCCCACTAACTGTAATGTAAGAGGGAACAGCAGGTTCCAAATGCACAGTTTACAGATACAAATGACACTTGGGGAGCAGTATTGACAAAACTTCTTTGAAAGGCTCTCTACTGCCTCGGCAACTGCACATACACCACAGATAAGCACTAAGAGGATATCAATGTAAATCTAATCTGAGATCATCTACTGTCACCCACAGCAAACGTGCTAAACAACAGCATCCAGTTTTATTTGTGAAATGTCAAATTGACTAAAAATCTCAAAGCGAAGAGTTAATCTAGTAAGTATTAGAGATGAGATTAAAAACTATAGTGTGAGCACTATGCTTGAAATCTAAAGGTAATGTATCAATGGAGACAGGTTTTTCATGAAACTAATTATTACATTTAGGAAAGAGGAAGAAAGTGTGGTCAAACAAACTATCAGCAATATTTCAGATCATCAGAAAACTCTATGGATAAAATGCAGCAAATATTGAATCAGAGGGTGTCATTACAGCAGTGTCTGTAACCAATCAGTATTACAGTGGTAATACTTCAAGGGGCCTCTTCCCATCCCAGATGAGATCATGAATTAGTACCAATGGAGGAAAGGAGGTTCATTCCAGCCCGGTTATAGGGACAGCAGACTTACTGCTCCCTGCTTTGCCTCGGGCTCCTGCCCTATTCCAGGTCAGGCACATTGCTGGAGACATTCTCCTCTCCTAATGCAGCAAGGGCATTTAGGAGATGAGCATGAGCCTGTGCAGCTCAGCCTGTTCTCTCTGAGAAGCTACAACCCAGCAGTTGGACACTCCCTGCTATCATTTCCAGCCTGGAACAGCAGGATGAATAGGGCCAGGTGGCCAAAGGATGAGGATAAAATAGTGAGTGATGGTCTCATTTGCCTGCCAAGTGCCTATTCTCCAAAAAGACAATGAACTCCCTAAAGAAAGAGGAAATCTTTTAGTGGGCCAGCTCTGAAAGTGCCATATCCAAACCCTATTGGCTGGTGGCAGCACTGAGGTTACAGGAGACAGCCTGGGGCCAGTTTGTAAAAGAGTCCAGAAGGTTACTAAAGTGGTAGATGAAAGTCTCAGAATTAAGATTTTACCTATTATTACAAAATAAAACCACCACACAAAATGACCCAAGAAACAACAAAAACAACCAAACCAAGCATCCAAACCACATACACACACAAAAGAATATCACCCCAGGAGCCCCAAGCTCTTCTTGTTCCCAAACTGTGTTTTGCTATTTCGATGTATCAGCTCAACCTCCTAGAGTAGGGTTGAGTAATTATTTATCATTAGGCAACTGTCTACGATGCTGACATCTCTCTTTCAGCTTCATTTGTAAGTGACAACTGGTACATATCAAGCAAGTAGCTCTCATTACTCTGACAGTGTTTCACAGAAACAGAACATGTAAGAAACGTAACACGCAAGCCTAAACTAAACGTCTCTACTACCTCTATACAAGATGTTAATTTGTTTTAGGGCTGTTTAAAAAGTGACAATAAAAAGAGTGGCTTTAAAATGCAAATATCCTGCTATTTTTTTGCTGGGGTGTGCGATGAATTCAATCTTCCAAAGAAACAGGAACACAGGGAGAAAAATAGTCACTATTGAGACAATAGCTTCAGATATTTGAAAAGCACTATTCAAGATACATCAAACAGACAACATTTTATAAATAAGCCTGCGGAGAATTGTAGAAAGAAGCTAAGTTCGAGCTCTCCTCCCAAATGTCAACATCTCAGATAGAAAAATGTCTCCTGGAATAGCAAAATTAGACATGATATTACATTCACATTGCACGCTACGTCTGAGCTTTGAATCCTTGGTTTTGACAAAAATGAAATACCCGGCCTAGACATCTAACCAGGAGTTAGCAGGCAGTGTATGTGCAGCTGCTTCCTTTGAGACAGAAACTGGAGTTTACCACCCAACCAGAAGACAGAGAGCTTGTCTCAGGCTGAAAGCCCCTGAAGAGAACATTTACACATCTTCATTCCTCGGCTGATCCATGAAAGACAGAACATCTGCTTCCTAGGCAGTACACCATAAAGAGTCAGGCTGAGGTAATGAGGGTTACCACGGCAGTATTTCACCTAAGCACCCCGGTACTTTGCTGTCACGTATTTTATCCAGATAAACCTGCCTGTGATTGGCCATTTTCCAAGTTGCACATGGAAAATTTCACAAACTCACTCTTTCTTTGCCAGCTTTCCAGGTGTAGACTAATGCAGGAAGGCTAGAATTGCACTGCAGGAAAAACCAAACCAGCAGGCTGGGAATTCTCACATGCTGCATTTTACAGTAATCCCTGAATAACACAGTACTTCACATTCCATGTAGTATTTTTCATCTTTTAAAGTTGAGATATCTAGATTACTCCTAAAAACACCATGCCAGGCTCCAAATGCCTAACCAGGATGGAAAGTAGCAAAACTTGAAAGAAAAGAAGAGCAGCATCTAAGAAATTCATACACGATTCTTTTCTTGCATAAAGGAATACAACTCCATTTAAACAGTGACTTCACGCCAGCTCATCCTGCTGTAAGGCTCTGACACTAAATCCCACAGAGGCAGCCTGACGTATCCCAGATTTCCTCATCTTCCTACCACAGCACTGATTGAAGTATGAGCATTTTCATTTGTCATTCTCAAATTAAAATGCACCAAGAAGAGTACTTACGACAAGTCACTGAAGTCTGGAAAGACATACATGTGCCTGAAGCTATCAATGGCAATGACAGGGCAGTCTGCTGGAGTCTTCTGAATGTGGAGGAGTGGATGCCTGAATTTGTCACAGTCAGCATGAAGGAAGTTTATTGTACCTTAACATTGTGAGCAGACAAAAATCCATGTTAGGATGTTTTCATTAGTATCATCTTGAAACCCACTTGAAACCACTTTCCTGAGTATTACGAAGATGGAGATATTAGATAGATACAACATACAAAACCTGAAAATAGGTCTAAATAAACACCACCACCAAAATAATAGATTTTCTCAAAGTTTCCATATTACAAACTGAAGCTTTGGTTAATGCCCTCTCAAAACACATTAAATCATTTAGAGAAGAAAGATTTCTGAAAGTTACTTACTAATAAATTGCGCATCTATTTTAATAATTTCCAGAGGAGTTGGTCCTCACTGTCAAAAATGCATAAAGCCCTTCAGTCTCAAGAGCTTTAAAGCTACATTTCTGTTTGGTCTTTGCTTCCACTCCACTGAGTTGTCTGAAAAACATTATACCAGTAAAACCAAGAAGAAGTGGGAATCATTACAAACCTTTTTCACCTATTAACTGCCGTGCAACCTCCTGTTGGAATTTCTCTAAACTCTCCAAGTCATCTTTCATGTGGAACAGTATGAGAAAAGGAAGGCCTTCTTCTGTCAGTTCCTGCACAGAAAACAAAGGACAAACTCATTTCTTCCGTTTCTTAAGGGCACCACAGTAAGTGATTCCAACAATTTTCAAATTCAGTGAGATCTCTAAAAACAGACAAAAGAGCAAGACTGAAGATGTTAACTGCTGACCCTTCCTCTGAGATACCGGAGTGACACAGTTAACCATGTTTCCCCTTCCTCTTATCATATACAACAGATAAAGGATGAGAGCAAGTCATTATCAGCATTTTGGGAAGGGATACACTTGCACTGGAATACTTGTGCAAAAGAAATGACCCGATTCTGAGGAAACACAGCATCTCCAGAGAAACCACAATGAGGCCTGAGCACCATGGTGTTAAATGCTGTGAAAGGCTGAGGGTGTATTCTAGACCCAGTTCTAGCTTATTCACACAGTAAATTGGTGCTTTCTTAGCATAACACAACAAGTATCTTTGAATAACTCTATCCCCTCCCCACCAAAAAAGAAAAAAGCAGAAGCTAATGACACAGCCAGACCAGTTATGATCAAGTGCTGCTCTTCTGCCAGTAACTGTGTCCTGACTGGACATCCCTTGTTGGACAGGCAAGCTTTAGTTCCTCATATGAACGCGTTCTTGCAGCCCAATGCCTTTTAAAGATCTCTGCCCGGGGACAGATAAATACAGGATTGCCTTGAATAATTTGTTCAGGATTTTTCTCTTACTCAAACACAAACAACATGCACTTGCTTGCTCCAGAAGTGATTTTTGTCAGCTCAACTCACTACAGCCTGACTGAAGAAATAATAATTTATCATCTAAGAAATGCCTACAGTTGTCTATCTTTCATTTGCACAACTGATATAACAAGCAAATGCTGCTAGTGCTTTGATTCTATCCTACATCATCAGCATAAAAACTGTGCTTTTTGGGAAAGATGGTAGTAGCTTGTTCTGCTACCAAATAGAAGCATTTCTTCAGGTACCTTCAATTTGCAGTAAGTTGAAGGAAAGACTTTCCCTATCAGTAAGCAGCCAGTTACACAGGGTACATGAAATGGCTCTTGTTCTCCCTTCAACCAAGTCCATCAGGTAAGTTGAAGCTTGGTCTTTTAAAGAGAAGATTGCAAAGATCCTCATAACTTCAGTGCTCTTGAAATCCAAGCTTCCCAATCCATCCCTAAAACAACTAATCATATTTGCTTATTCTCATTTTTACACACACAAATTCAGCTGGGTCTCAGCCTCCTCTCCTACTACAGGATGGGAAAAAGCCTGTTTTGTACCACTACAATTATGGCTCCATTTCCCCACTCACTTCAGCAGGTACATTTCCAGAGGGAGAACTCCTAAAGAGAGTTTGGTATTCTGGCTCTAAGGTCTTCTCTTGCTTGCAAGCAGCTAAAATGACAACCTCAGCAAGTTATAAGATCAATTCATCTCCAAACAGGCTGTAAGAACAGCTGGTGTGAACCTTGCTGATTTTAGCCCTTCCATAAGGTACCTCCCTTTGTTTCCTTTGCTATTCCAGCTTTCACATCACATCTCACTGACCTGGCAGGACAAGAGGAAGCTCCCTCAAAAGCTGCTGTGTTGTTTGGCACTAAGAATATCAAAAGACTTTCCACTAGATCTCAGCTCCCCACGTCACTTCTGTGTGCCTTTGAGAAACTTCTTAGTGGTTCAAAACCTCACAGTTCAGCACTGCCGTCAGACCACACAGGTTCATGTTAACACAGAACTACACAGCCTGATTACAGGTGAAACAGGGATTTCTTCTGAATGGTATCCTGATCCCAACAGCCTTTGCCTGTCAAGCACAGGAATGGGCAGTCTCCTGAAGCAGATCTTGCTTCAGAGTTCAATTACTGTGTGTTTAAAGTGTGTTCTAGTGCCATAAACACAGCCTAACAGTCACAGCACTTCATATTTTTATCCCATAATATTGTGCAGTTTGCACAATAAGAGCCCATTTGAATAACTATACAATTTCAGCATGCAGAAATATCTCAGTTTTGGCATGTTTAAATTTGTTTGGGTACCAGCAACACTGAAATTTTTAAACAAACTTTGCCAGGCAAAAAGTCACATTGCAATTGTGACTATCTGCCTAAGCAAAGAGGAATCAAGGGTTAAGGCAACAACCAGAGAAACCACAACAGAATGTGGTACAAACTGACAGTGGTGAACCTTGGCTTCTAAGGCTCAGAATCCTATTTCACCACGAGAAAAGTACACTGAAAATCTACCACACACTTCTAAAGATGTTAACATGTGGCACCTTTTACATACTGAGTTGCAAATGAATTAAGATTTGTTAACTACCAGAACTTTCCAATATAAGTTGGTAGGATTGACTAGAAAACAGTCAACAAAAATGGCTTAAGTAAAACCACCCTGTCCCTCCCTCTGCCATGCAACCTGAAGTGCTGCATGCACCCAGAACTGCTGTGTTAGATGCACTGCAGACTCAGGATAAAAAGAATTAAGTGTGCAAACTGTGAATGAATCACATGACTGACTCTCTGGTTTCTCATCCAATATGGACAACATACTGTAATTTGTGACAAACCTTGGCAGATTTTCTAGCAGATTCTGTGCCTATGTACAAATACTCCTTTTGAGATGCTACAAACCTGATAATTTTCTAAGGACTTTTTTTCCTGTAGTTTATTTTACAAAGAACAAAATAAAATATGGAGTTGGAAATGGACGAAAGAAGTTACAAAAAAACCAAAAAAGCATTGAAAGAAATAATGATAATGAGAAGAAAAGAGATGTTTAATAGCAAACTCCCGAATTCCACCTGACAAATTACAGCCAAAAGAAGAAAAGCATGGGAAACAATGCGTGAAACTAAAAAGATTAAGGTACTAGTGCTTTAACACAGACTGAAAATAAAAACCCCACGTAGTTTTCATTACCATTCCCAGAAGATTGCCAGTTCCATGGTTGGCCACCATTTAATGTGCTTATTAGGTAATGCTTTGGAAGTGGTTAATACAGTAATATTTTTCTACCACTATCATTAACACCAGTGGGAAGGAGCTGGGGGTGTTTAGCCTGTAGAAAATGAGGTTCACAGGGAGACCTTATCACTCTCTACAACTGCCTGAAAGGAGGCTGTGGCCAGGTGGGGGTTGGCCTCTTCTCCCAGGTAACAAGTGACAGGAGACGAGGAAGTGGCCTCAAGTTGCACTAGGGGAAGTTTAGATTGGATATTGGGAATAATTTCTTCACTGAAAGGGTTGTGAAGCACTGGAACAGGCTGCTCAGGGAAGTGGTAGAATCACCATCCCTGGATGTACTCAAAAAACCATGTGGATGTGGCAGCTGGAGACGTGGTTTAGTGCTGAGCACAGTGGTGCTGGGTTAACTGCTGGAC
>VZTA01015992.1:0-26757 GCA_013398855.1 Mohoua ochrocephala | reverse complement strand
CATTATTCGCATCTCTGCTTTTACTTTCTTTTACTACTTACATATATGAAAGTCAGAATTCCTGCACATGCTACTGATGCAGCAGTAACTTCTTGCAAAGTTTATTTGTATAAAATACTATCTATGTTTAACTTCAAGTGTTGCAAATTTCAATTATTCTAAAACTTTTCACAAAATTTTATCATTCAGACCGTCTGTAGGTATCATCAGCATTATCTAATGTACATAATGTGATTCTTTTCATGCCACCAGAGAAAGAAGAAAACCCAACACTTAATTTAGAAGAGGTGACACTAAATGTAGAATCTCTTTTATGAGCTTAACAAAAATGCACAAATGCTCTGGAGTACATCCATGTAAGTGATTTCAAACATGTAAGACCAGGATATGTATCAAAGTGTTTTGACAGGAAACAACTAGATGGGTCCACAAGCATTTCTAACTGGACAATGTTTATCTAGAAAGCCCACAAAACCTGTCCAAGAAATTACACATTTGCTGGAATGAATAAAATGTGAGGAAGTTTCAAAAGCAGTTTTAGGTACCACAGGATAATTACAAATAGTATTCAGTTTATAATTTCAAATTTATTCATAAAACTTACTTTAAGGAAACCACAATCATACAAAAATTGCTATATAAATAACAATACATCTTTAAAGAGTGAAAAATCCCTTATGAAAACAGAGTCTAAGTGAGATCTTTGGATAAATAATAGATCTGTCAATAATTTCCAATGCATCTAAATTTATCATCAGTTTCTTCTTTGTTTCGGTGTAATTGAATAATGCTAAATTGGCTGACATACTTATATTTGGGTACCATAACAGGAGTGAAGCTGTGATGCTGGTTTTGCAGATGCAACACTGAATTCTGGCCTGTCCTTTAATACACTGAGTAATAAAAAATAGTCAAGAGAATATGTAAAGAAAGCCACAACCTTTAAAGAATAAAAAGCTTTCTTTAGCACTTTACTTTTCTGCTTTTCATGCTCATACCTTTCTATGCTTGAGATAATCTACTAGATAAACAAACTGTGAGCTCAGGGGGAAAAAGTTCCCTTAAAATTCAAAGAAAAGTAAAAATCAAATAGCTAAAATAAAGTTTGGAGGTATGTTTAAAATGCTGTCAGAAAAAAAAGTGTAGTCTGGGTCACAGTTAAAATATCCTTCTAAAAAAAATTAAAAGCTCCTTCCCAATTCAGCAAAAGTGTAGTGATACCTCTGCAGGAATGCATCTGAAAAAAACTTCACTTGAACCTTCGCATTACCCTCTTCAGAAAATGTGTCAGCATTTGACTGGTTGACTTGTTCTCATTCTGAGATTCAAGTTTCCTGCTGAAGTAGACTCACACAGGCACTTTGCAAATGCCCATAGTATTCCATAAAGAAATGCCGCTTTCCTGTGATTTCACCTGAGAAACACTGGAGAACTGGAGATGCAAAAGTATGGTACATTTGAGCAATGGGCCTTTGAATAGCCTTGACTTGAATAAGAGAAGCACTAGTGACTAGTGACTTAACCTGCTTAATGATCTTAATTTCTTATTCAATATACTTTGTCTGTATTTTTGCCACAAGAACGACACTGCATAAAACTAATTATGACTATTGTGTTGTATGCAAGAAATGCACTCTTCTTAAAAGCAGTCAATGGTAGAAATGAGTAGAGGAGGGGACTAAACCTTAGAAAAAAGATCCTGAATTTTTACAACGGTTTCTTTCAAATGCTTTTCTTAGAAACTAAGAAAATGCTAAATACCATTGCTTCTGCACTAAGTATCTGCTCCAGCTGTGATTTCTATACACCAATAACAAAATGTAACTACTGTACTTCTGTACAGATGGTCTTGACTCAGTGCTAATGTGAATCCTTAGAGAACGCAAGTGTTGATTCTCATATGTGCAGTCACTTCACAGCCATTTTTTTAAAATATGCAAGGAATTGCTTTTGCAGAAATGAAACCAAGCCAGAGATCTACATTACTGCAAAGCATTTATAAGGCCAAACAAAACCAGAACTTAAATCCAGAATTCTGAACTCCTAAGAGCATACAAATATACACCTACATACATGTCTGTGTGGATCTTCAAGAAAAATACACAAAACCACGCATGTATATATATTCTGAAAATCAACAGATGCCAGACAGTCCTTAGGTTGTATGAACTGTAAAATCTGTCTCAAAATGAACATCTGGAACATTTAAATCTTAAATCTAGAGTCGATCTTCTAGATTCCCTGGGGACTATAATGAAGGACTGACTGCACAAACATCTGTCCTTGTCTGCTAAAGGATTTATTTTCTTAGATAAATTCAGGCAAAATGGCATCTTGTCCAAGCCATGATGTTAATGTTTACAGTTGCTAGACTGCTAAACTTACCTTAGCCTAAGATCAAAATATTTTTAATATATGTTTACTCAGAACTTTATGGTTATGGCAGTTAATGGAAGTTTAGTTTTGAATATTAGTAATTCTGGCACTCTTGAAGTATTTAAATTTTTCCCCAAATCCAGAGACTGTGTCAATCTTTTATTTTCTCATGGTTTGACTGCTTGTTTTTCACCTCCTACCTCTCAAGAAAATTCTAAAATCTGAAGTAACAAAAGTATTAACAAAAAACCTTAACTAACATTATTTCCCTTGCAATATCTTAAAAGTTCACTTCTAGATAGTATTTCTTACCAAAAAAACCCCATAAAAGTCCCTCACACAAATGCGTGTTTTACAACCATTCGATCTGTCTGAATCAGGGTTCTCTTTCTAAAACATGAGTGTACCCTGCAGTGACTGTGTAGGTTCTTTGCCTCCTTAATTTTCACTTGGCAAGTAGCCCAAGCCTCTGCTTTAAATTTCCCACTTGGTAGCACTAGTATGGCACCTGAAGAGTAATTAGTTGTAAGAAAGGGAATTTGAATTGTTTGCTGAGAAGGAAAAAAATGTGCATGCCTAATAAAGATTTTTTCCTTGAGTACCTGCAACACCATTTATTTATTTTTGCTTAGAATGCAGCACCCTTTAAATAGACCAGTGACCATTTTTTTTTAAACCTTCCAGAAAAACTGAGTGATAGAAAACCCGTTTGCTTTTAAAGTCATGATGTTTTCATTTTAGTCAGTCTTTTCCATCACACCAGCTCTTACCTTTACACAGATTTTGTCCCCCCCACCTTTTCTTTTTTTTTTTAACCAGTTCCCTGATAACAGTATTTTCTATTTAATTTCTCACATTGCTCTTCTATGGATACCTAAGGAGTAGTCTTCTAGGAAGGCAAATCATGAATACGTCTGAGAAATCAGAACATTTTAGCTAGATTACACACATAGTTCCCCGTGAAGTTTATACTGTCCATGAAACTTTGTATTATGATACAGTTTGTAAGATAGGCAGATCTTCATTGGTTCCAATGACCTTGGAAACTCTTTTTGAACTATTCATTACACATATATAGTTATGCAAAATGAGTAACAGAAATTAAGTTTTCCCTCCTCTAGAAATTAGCAGTTCCCTAGCCCTAAGAAAGTGAAAAGTGCTGCTCCTGATACTGCTTCTGCCTTCTGTGCAAAGACAAAAACACAGAGAAGTTTAAGGGGGAGGGGATTTGATTTCTTTTTTAATGTCTGCCTCCTTCCAGCAAGTCCATCTGTTGTAGCACTATAATTCTGGAAGCAGGATGTGTGTGTGACCAACAGGAGACAATTACTGCATAAGTGTTTGTTGATTCAGCTCTATAAAGGGCAGGCCAATCACTACAGCATGAATAGAAAAGAATTCCAGCTGAGGAGCTGCATATAGATTAACACAAAATACATATATACATGAGAATGGGGAAAACCAGAAAGGAGTAATAGCATGGAAAAGGATTAAGCAGGAATGAAGACTGAAGCAGAGAAGAAAGTTGGTGTCCTTGGGCTGTTAACTAAATACTTTACTAGTCTCTATTTCCATAAACTTTGTTCTTTGGCTTTTCACCTTAAGAGAAAGATGGGATTAAATAGATACGGAACTGGTCTGAGCCCCCTTTGGAAGAAAATTCCAGTTGTCTTGGGGAGTAAAGAGGCAGTGCCTGTTCTTCACAGAGGAACAGATGGTAGTTCTGGACTAATCAGATTCTCAGGAAGGTTTGCAGACCACAGGCTTTTAAAAGTGAAACTTACCTCACTCATTTGAATACACGTAAAATCTCAGCATGAAGGCCACTTTATTTTCAGAAGGATAAATTAATTGGGTGGATACACTAACCTCAATATCATATGTACATAGTAACTGGCTCACATAAAGCATGGTAATATATAATATTTCATAATTTTGACTATAATAAATTAAAATCCAGAAATCAGTGTTAAAATTTCACAGAATTGCAATAGAATTAGGGTGAACACTTTAAGACACTATAATGAAAAGTACTTTACCTCTGCGGTCAGTTTATTAGCTTGAAGTCTCTGATCAGCCAAATGTAGCTGATTTGTTAATTTTTCATTGGTTTCTTTAACCCTCTTCATGGAAGCCACTGCTGACTTTTTTTCACTCTGTAAAACAGCTATCTGCTTCTGCAGTGATTTAATTTTTTCCTGCAGCAGAGTAACGGAGCAGCCCGGTTTCTGGACAGTGGTATTTCTCCCTTTTGCTCTGTTCACTGAACATAAAAGGGTGTGTTACTAAATGGACAAAATCACCGTAAGTAACATGATTTAAGATTTTTTTGTTTTGGTCCTTCAAAACACTCTTGCAATCTCTAAAATATTTCTCAGTAAGAAAACTGGTAAATTAACAGCTGACTTATAAAAATGTAAAACATATAAAAACAGTCAACGTGTAGGCACTCCATGTTGTGCTTTATCTGAAATGCCAACACTACAAAATCAACATGGACTAGGAAGTTAAATGTGTCTCAAGTTTCTGATCAATATTATCAAAAATAAAAGCTTCAGTGTCTTATTAACAGGCTGGGGTGTTTTAAGGTCTAAACCAAAATACATTTAATTTATTTCATTGGCTGTGTCGGTTACAAGGGGCAAACATGAACAAAAGGTAATGAAAAACCTCATATCAGTCAGTAGATTCACTAGGTGGGACTTAGTAAAAACTTACTTTAACTGTGTGAAAAGATGCTGTTTGACAGTCACTGATTATATGAGAATTTCACCTTAAAATAATGAGCTAAGTATTTGAAAATACACATACAAATTCAAACAAGCCAACCTTGCAACAGCATATCAGTGGGTTTGTGTAATATAGAAGAGGTTTTGGTAGGCAGGAATGCTTTATCAATCTTACTTACAAAATATATAATATTCGTACCTTTGCTCAGAATTGATGGATAGGATGGCATGGGATAGTAGATCTTCCTCTTGGAATGTAATTTTTCTAGGTCTTTAATCTGTGAATGGCACAAATAAAAACTAGAAGCAAAAGCTAGTCACTCTTCACTGTGGCACACCAACCACAATACTGCAAGTTTTTGCAGTTTGAATTGAAACAACAAAAATTACTTCAAATAATACACAAATTCCAATGAATTTTAATTTGATAATCATTCTTACAACATCATCCAACAAAGAGTACAAATTTCTGTCTTTCACATCAAATATAAAATAAATAATGAACTGTTACAGGTGATTCATAGCCTTTCCAAATAATCTCAGAGAAAAATTAAGTATCTGTTAATACTTTACTTGCTTAGATAAGCTATGAATTTACTAGTAGGTAAAAAAGATAGTCTGTATTACTTGAAAGTCTACAGTACCCTATTTTTCAAGATTTTTAAGTGAAACTAAAAAGGAATAGCAGTCTCATTAATTCAAAAAGAGGAAGACCAGATTAGACACTGAGCTGTAACTAGAAGATGCATACATCTATATGAACATGCAAGATAAGATCCCTATGTTTGACTAGGGTTTAACAGAAGTCTGCTAAGTGCCTTTTAAATATGTGATTTGAAAAACCAGCTGTTTCTAGAACCTATCGAGTGTTCAATGACAGAAGCAGAAACTGAAAAAAAATGTTGTTTGCAGTACATAACATAAAAATGGCTGGAGTTTGGCTCAGTCTAAAATCAAAGTACTAATTTGCTGGGTATTAAATGCTCAGTGTATTTTTAACCACTTTTGATCAGGAATTCTGCAACATTTATCCAATTTTTAAAGTCTTCAGACTGCAATTTTTATGTCGCATCATGCAACATATTTCTGGGAATATTCATATCTAAAATAGCTGCTAAGCAAATTTAGACAAGTAAAGAGCAACACGTTTTCTACTAACTGCACTGAACAAACTACTGACATTGCAGGATAACTTATTCATGAATTCTAGATTTGTACAATCACCACACAATTTGAAAGACCAAGAACTGAGCTCTCAGCAGATGATGAGCAAACAATCCACACCTGCAGCAAAAAGATGGAGATCTCCACTCTAGGCCACAGCTCTAATAAATGTATCAGTTGTAAGAGAGTGCCAGTAACTCTGCTGATACTGCACAGGGTATAATATATTCATACCACGTGGGGAAAAACTGAGAAAGTCCTTGTATCACAAATGATCTCATCTCCAACCCCCGGCACAGGTCGAGACTTAGGAGATTTCTTTCGCCTCTCTGTATATGAGAATACCGTGACCCAACAGTAGGGTCCTGAAATCCTCTGGATGGATTTAAGAATTCTATTAAAATTGGTGTTCCTAACTATCAATACTAAACATTTGTGCAATACTATCTTCTATACTCACAAACCATGTTTTCAGATGCTTTTCCTGCAATAGGGGACTTCTGCTGAAGCATATCTAACTGCTTAGGGCTCTCCAGAACCTTTCTGTGTATGCTTCAATTCCACCAGTCTGTTACAAACATGTATCAGAATACATCCATCTTCTCCAGCAGGAACAGAGAGTAAACGTAATACAGGCCCTACAGAAATTTTAGTGCCTGTGCTATACTATCAATCAAGAGAGGATAGAGTCTCCTGGATTCCCTGCCTTGTATGTCCTCACTCAGGAGTAGCAGGAGACTAACAGGAGTAGCACTCTGTCAGATTTTCACATATATCATGCGCACCTACTCATACTATGCATTGTTACCAACAAATGGTTGCATAAGAATTTTCCTTTTTTTCAGTTTTTCTGACCAAAAAGTATTGATGAAATAACACCATCAAGAATATGTAACAAGACCAGAGA
Organism: Mohoua ochrocephala; assembly: GCA_013398855.1. Classification (NCBI taxonomy): domain Eukaryota; kingdom Metazoa; phylum Chordata; class Aves; order Passeriformes; family Acanthizidae; genus Mohoua; species Mohoua ochrocephala. Next base: position 19,581 of record VZTA01015992.1, on the reverse strand, counting down.
GTCTGCATTTGCTTTAAACTTTTGGAAACTAAGAAAACATACATTTTTTTCAAATTCTGCTATAACGCCATTCAAAATACTGAATTCCAAACTAGTTATCTAAAAGCAGCAAGTTGTTCAGTGTTTCAGAATTCTGTTTCTTGAGCTAAGAAATAATAATATCTGCTTATGTTTTAAATTCTGTGAAGTGATTTACTTGGACAAACACAGGAGGGAAAAAGTATTAGACACTGTTAAAAAGTCCAAGAATGAGTCATCTGTTACAGATTGTATGGAGCCTCTAAAGACCTGGGACACAACCAGCTGGCCCTCTTCTGTGAGAAAACAGCATATAGATGTTAGCAATGAGACAAGCAGTTCAAATCCCAGACAATGAATGTAAATAGGCTAAGAAGAGGCTAAAAGCATACTTTTCTCAAGACAGAATCTCCTGGACACAGAGAGAGTCAAAAGTATTTTTCTAAGATGGAACAACTGGTCCAGTGCACAACAAACGAACGGAGAGATGTTTATGCTTGATTAGTCAGCACACCATTTGGCTAGAAGGGAGGTAGTGAGGGGTGTTGCTGTCTCCCTGTTACGAGTGAGGTCAGCCTGTTCTGTATGGCACTTCTGTCTGAGAGAAAGTTTAACGGGATGTCTGTGGCATTCTTTGTCTGGATTGTGAGACAGCACCACGAGCTTACAGCAGCTTTACTTTTTTTAATCATCTCTTACATGTCTGAAACCCTCTCCAAATACTTTTACAGATATATTTGGTTTGTATGGCCAAGTTTTGATAGTCAGGGGGCAACAGGAGTGGCTTCTGTGAGAAGCTGCCAGAAACTTTGAGCAGCCAGCTCAAAGACAAACCCACAACCAGCCAAGACTGGGCCAATTAGAAATGATAGCATCTCTGTGATAACATATTTAAGAAGGAAAAAAGTGATTGTGCAGATGTAAATGTGGCCACAGAAGAGCAGGGTGAGAATATCTGAGGGGAACTACTCTGCAAACACCAAGGTCAGTGCAGAAGGCGGGACGGGAGGTGCTCCAGCAGGTGCTGGAGCTGAGATTCCCCTGCATCCTGTGGTGCAGACCATGGTGAAGCAGCTGTGCCCCTGCAGCCCATGGACGACCACAAAGATACAGATATCCACCCGCAGCCTGTGGAGGAGCCCCACACCAGAGCAGGTGGATGCCTGAGAGGAGGCTGTGACCCCATAGGAGTCCCTGTGCTGGAGCAGGATCCTGGGACCTGCAGACCTGTGGAGAGAGGAGCCCATGCTGGAGCAGATTTCCTGCTAGGACTTGTGACCCCTTGGGGGACCCACGCTGGAGCAGCTTGTCCTTGAAGGACTGCACCCCACGGAAGAGTGGCCCCCGTTGGAGCAGTTTGTGTAGGACTGATGCCCGTGGGATGGACTCACATTGGAGATGTTCATGGAGAACTGTCTCCCATGGGAGGGACCCCACACTGGAGCCGGGGAAGGACTCCCCTTTCCTGAGCAGTGGGNTGGGATGAACTGACCATAACCCCCATTCCCCGTCTCCATGCGCTGCTGGGGGGAAGGAGGTTGAGCTGGGAAGGAGGAAGGGGTGGGGAAAGGTGTTTTTAAGGTCTTATTTTATTTCTCATCATCCTGCTCTTATTTTGTAAGTAAAAAAATAAATTTATATCTCTAATTCAAATTTGTTTTGCCCATGACAGTATTTGATGAGTGATCTCTCTCTATCCCTATCTCAGCCCATGAACCCTTCATTACATTTTCTCTCCTCTGTCCAGCTGCGGAGGGGAGTGAATGAGAGGCTTTAATGGATGCCTGGCATCCAGTCAGGGTTAACTCACGACAGCAGAGTTATTGTTCAGAAAATATTCTAAAATATAATGAATCCACCCACTGAATATCTGGAAGCAGGCTGTCACTTTAATATCAAGAGTCAAATTAATTAAGAGTAGAACAGCAGTGCTAATATTAAACTCCCAAACTCCACCCAGGAGAATAAAATAAATTCTATAATATACCTTTTTATTATATTGCTCATTTTTGACTTCTAAATGAACCACATTGCAGGGCTTTTTTTCTTCTTGTTTACTTCCATCTGGCCGTGGATCAATGTTTTGCACTGACTTCATAATCACTGTTTCCAAACTTTCAGAAGTTGGTATTTCAGAGTCACTAAAGCAGCATATGCAGGAAAACAAAACAAAATGAAGCTAAATATTAATGTTCCAGAGTCAATGCATAAGTACATAGAAACAAACACATGCAAAAAGGAAGATAAACTAATATAAAATCCAAACAGTAAGGTGAGTTATTCAACACATTTTACATATACAATAAAGAAAAAAAAATCTATCTCTGAAATGGTTTTATCAAGTTCTACTCTGACAAATGCAATCTCACTACAATACAGGGAGGCCCGAGACTTCAGCTGCTTCTCAAAGGACAGCTTTTGTGACAATCCACAGAAGTGGAATAAATGAAAAAAACTTGATCGTATTTCTAGTCTGTGAACGGCTCATAAACTACTAAATTTCTACTTTCCTTCATTTTCACATTTTATAATAAAACAAGTAAATGCACAATACTTAATAACATTTTATTTCAATTGAACTTTACTTGTAGTGTTGACTGAGACAAACTCAAAAATCACACTTCAGAGGAAGATCTATTTAGCACCCCTTTGGAGTGCTTTTAAATTTTGTAAACTCGTTAATCCTTTCACTGAAGGAAACTGGACCTGAAACTGGCCTGCCATGCAGAGAAACTGGACCTGAAACTTTAAATCTTTTTCAAATTTTTCCTTAGAATTACACTCAATGTGCTCCTAATTTCCAGTTTTTCACTGTCTTACCCCACATTATCATTTGCTTTTTTATAGTTAGAGAAGTCTACCTTAAAACATGAAGTCTTCGATATATCCTTTTCTGTAACATCAGTGGCTATTTATCATCATTTGTGTGAGCAGATTTGTGAAGGACTCCGTTGACAGAAGGCTATTTTGATTTGTTACTTTTTAAACCAAGGTATTTAAAACAGCATAACTCGGTTCGAATTAAGTTACACCATCATAAAAATCAATGGTTTAGAGATGCAGTCTACTTAACCAGAGAAAAGCCCTCAAATCGACAAGAAGAGTTCACACATAAACATGTTCATACTTTCCAAAACCTGTCCTGACACACTGGTACGTATTATTGACTGATGAGAACAGAAATCAATGCAATGGTTTAAAGGTGCTGCAGCACCACTGAGATAGTTCTAACTACATACACATTTCCCTCACCTGCTTTCAAGGAGTGTTCTATGTAGAAAATGGAAGGCTCGCATTTAGAAACTTGGAGACAGGTACCAGTGATAAAGAATGGTATTTATTAATAAGCAGAAAAGGAAATTAAATTAAGATATTTCCCTAAGATGTTGAGAATGACACCTTGAAACTCCACTTTCAAAAATGCGCACTGTTCTACGACAAGAATTCCCGAACCCAACATTTGTACAATTACTAAAAGTAGTATTTATGGCTAGCCACAAGTGAAGCAATGCAATTATTTTCATTTCAAACTTAAACTGGAATGACAAGGTGCTTGTTCAATTTTGTTCTTAAAGAGAACAACATATTAATCACTAATTACAACATCCATACATGTTTCCATATGTGCAAACGTGTATGTTTTCTACTAAAATCAGATCTGCAATATTTAATTACACATAAAACCAAACAAGCTTCACATTAATGACAACAACTGACAAAGAGCATGGCTCTCAATTTGTTTTCTCTCTCGAGATACCATGTTTAGGAGCCCCCTATTTTGCATGGGGAGAAGCAGTAGAAGGGCTTCATATGCCACTATTGATTTGCTCCATATGACACATAAAGCCAGTATAAAGCCTTTGAAGACGATTCTATTTTCTTTACTCTTTTCCCATGTTTCCTGTATTTTGGATACATACAGGCTTGAGAAATTTCTTTCCTTGTCTCCTAGAATAAAGTCCTGAAAGACAAGGTGTGATAACCATTTACCTAGTGGCCAACTGCTGCCTCCTCAAGTATATGGGAACATAATATGAAGAAGCAAAAATTCTCAATGTTTACGAACCTCGCCAGTGGAATTTTCTGAGAGCCTTTTGATTCATGACTGGGATTGTATGTGGTAACCATTACCTTTAAAGAACTGTTTTTTAACCATCATTCAATTAAAGTTAGTACAATGACTGCATAAAACATACATGAAATAATTAGTGTGGATGGTTCTTAATTTAAAGGATGTTAAACAGCTTGTAGACATCTGCTAGCAAGCTGAAATGGGTCATTCAAAATTTATCTAACTAAATTAAGGGGAAAAAATGTTTCTCCTCCCGGGTCGGCATGTCACAAGATAACTAAACCGACTTAGTAGGCTTGCCTGGGAATCCTTAGCTGTCAGTGGTGAATATGCAAAGGGCCAGCAAATTAAATCAACCTGCCAAACTGTCAATTTCAAGCCTCATGACTGCATGAAAATAGCATCACTGGAAGAAATCAAGCATTGCCTTCTTTTGGGTTTCCTGGCACCTATTCAAATACTCATGCAGTTGTGGCTAATTTCGCATGCAAATTTCAGTCAATAAGCTCAGAACAAGACCTCCCAAGATATTTCAAAGGATCTGACAGTATTTTTTTTGAATACCAAATCAACAGTAGTTGAAATTCAATCTCCATTTGCTAGTGCTTTACATATGCACAGTGTCCCCTCTACAGGGCTAAGTTAATGAGAGCCGTACCTGCTTTCACTCACATCCTCCCAGCCGTCCTTACTGAAGTTCTCAAATACATTACTCATAACCTTGATGGACTGTTTGAGTAAAGCTCCATGATGTCCCAAAGAGCTCTTTTTCTTGGCTGTTTTTAATTTAACCTTGGTGCCTGTTATCTTGCAATTACATTGCCCAGAGATTGCCACTGCTTTGGCTTTATCCAGCAAACACTTCTGCTCCTGCACTTGACTCAGCAAATCTTCACTTTCATTTCTCAACCTGTTAGCTTCTGTCACTTGCCTCTTCAAAGAGGCAGCTTCTTTTTCCTTCTCATCAATCACTAACTGAAGTTCTGCTTTTTCTTTTTTTATTTCACAAATCCTCTTAAGTAGAGTTTCCAGCTCTTTTCTTCTTGCGTCTGCGTCTTCCTTTTGCACTTTTAAAGATTCTTTAAGATAAATTTTCTCATTCAGTAAGTCTTTATTTACTTCCTTCTGTTTCTTTAATTCCCCTTCAGTAGCTCTGAATCTTCTTTCTAGTTGTTGTACCTAACAAAAGCAATTTTAGCATTCACAATATTTCAGCCTGTCCTGTAAACCCACCATGTTTTCATATATATTTATTATATGACAATAATATTATACGAAGAGTAAGGACAAAAGCTATCTATATTCCTTAATTTAAAAATAATTTTAACATAGTACAGATGAAAACATTTTAGCTGCAATAATGCAGCTGTTGAACAAAGGGCAGATGGTAAAAGAAGCTAAAATTCCAGGCAAAGTGACACAGAAGTTTAAGTACGCCATGCTAATGAATCTTCCTGATGCATCTTAAGCTCATTACCGATTTGGTTATACATACTAATTGAATTTTAAAAAACATTTTCAAAAGGATTACTACTTTGAAAAACGGATGATTTTGTACTAGCTATCTGAATCAACAGGTTCTTTCAAGTGTTGTAAATAGAGAAATAAAGTATTAATTTGATCTTTCAAAAAACCTCAAACAAATCCTAGAAAGAGATATCAGAAACCCAGCACTGAAAAAATATGGAAGCTAGTACGTGTTTTCTATTCACAGAAAGGGAAAATCGATCGTGTTTCAATTAAGAGACTAATTTTACAAGCTTCTCAGATAAATTTTGAAGAAGCATTTTACCTTTTCTGCTTGTAAAGTCCTTTGAGGTTTACGCATATTGAAGTCTATTAACAATAAACTGATTTTCTATGATGCTCTGGAATAGCCACATAAAGGACAATTTCCAGAAATGAGGGGAAATTTTAATTTTAGCAGATACTAAAATGATTATTTAGTCTATGAAATTTCCCCAGAAGGTTGAAAAGGGCATCAGAGCAAGTTCTGCGCTCAGTAACCACTTACTCCAACACTTGGCAGAAACACTTTGGTTGGTTTTGCACAAGCTCAATCCCCACTCTTTCACTAGGCTAAGTGTCAGGGGTTCTAGATTTCTCCGTACACGGTTAGGAAAGACTGTTTTTCCAGGAGCTATACTAGCATGTGTATGGCTAACTTGAACTCCTAACCTTGTAAAATACTGGCCAGTTCCCACAATTTGTAGCAATACAAAATGTCAAAACTATCTTTGACACGGAAAATATTGAAACCATACCATTTCTGCAAGATTTTACTCATAGGTTTTTACAAGGACATTTTGCCAATCTTTTAAAATTATGTTAAAATTTATGAAATGTTTTACAAAGTGGGTACTACAGACATGATTCAGACAAATGAGAGCACTTGATGTACAGGGCAAATTAGGACAAGAGCTGCTCAAACTTCATATACATTTGTGAATTGGATACCGAATTTGTGAGTTTGATAGGAAATCTTTAATATGAAGAGACAATGCATTATGGCTACATAAAGTTATTGGGTGAAATTAGAAATAAAAGAGACTTTTTTTTTCAAATGCTTTAGTGAAACAAAGGGTTATGATTAAAATCACAGTTTGCACTTTCCACCCAATGACAATGTGTTAGACCAATACCTTTCTTCAATCACCTTCCTAAACTGAGATTCTGCTACTATTTTCTCAGTTCTTTAAAGCCACCTTTTGCACTCAGTAGCACTTAAAGTCATGTATGACAGCTGGCAGGAAATAAACAATGAATAGCTTCTACACCTATCCCTAAGGCACCATCATAACTCTGTATATCCATAGAGATAAAAAATATGTAGTACCTGGCAAACAAAATTATAGTTCTGAAATATAGATGATAAGCAAGCATAAACTGTGTGACATTTCAGATGGTAGCATTCATATTATTTCAATTACTCACTCTACCTTAAGATAAATGAATGTGAGCACTTCCTATTCTGTGTGTTATTATTTTAACATGATGTTTGTCATTCAGTAATAACGAGATGACAGCCTTCATTGCCTGACCATATGGCAAGTGTTACAAGTATATGCAATCACATCATCTGCTGTAAATTACCATACTTCCTACAAGTTAATTCATAGATAAAAAATAAATAGACATACCTGAACTGACATTCAAAGTTATAGATTTGTGTTTATTCAATTTAAGCATGCTTTTAAAGATTTATAAGTAATTAAACAAATAGTTTTGCAAAATGACAAACAAAAGGCATGATACTATTTGAAAGATGCCTTTTCTTTGCAAGCAAACAAAACATATGGTAAAATACAAGTGAGCCCTCTTAAGTGAACACCTGTTAACATACGAAACTACTTGTGTATATTACAAATATCAATACAAATAGCAACTAGTTAAGAACATCTCATTACTGTATGAGGAAAAAAACCTGTAGAATGTTAAGCAGTAAAGACAAAATACTTATTGTATTTGTCAAGCTAAAGAACACTAGATGTATATGGTACTATCTTGTAAAAAGAGTGATAGACCCACATACGTAGAAAATATTTGCATATGCAACATTGTGCTAAAATTTAAATACAACAAAGATGGATTTATCACTATTATGCATCAATTCTATTCTGTAGAAGAGCTCTATGGAGATTAACACCTGATATCATCTAAAGTTAAATATCCAGCAAAAAAATTAAGGTTCCCGAAGTTAAGGGGCAAAATGCTAAGCGCATGTTACTTACAGTTTAGGTAATTTGTCAGCTTTTAACATTATACCCCGAAACACTCTTTTCATTTTCTCTGACATTACCCATGTTTATCTCACATGACACATTCACAGCTACTCCCCTAGAATTAAATTCTGAGCAAAATTCAGGAAAGCCACATTTTCAAATTAGGTAGGAAAACAATGGCTTAAATTCATGAGTACTGACATACATACATACATACATACATACATACATACACACACACACACATACACACAACACACACACACACACACACACACACATATATATATATATATAAAATATATAATTCTTATATTAAAATTTAGATCTGTTTGCTGGGGTCAGTATCTTACCTTCTGTAACATCTCATGTGAAACTTCTCCCATATACCTCTTTGGAATATTACTCTTGACCCCATCATCTTCACTAAGTTTAAAAAGTGGCTCTATCAGAAAGTAAATAACACATCACTATCATATAAAAATTAAAATACTTTATGACACCTAGTATTTCACTAAAACAATCCATAGACATTTTAAGGAAATGCATCCTTTATTTCTGTAATTATTTATAATGTGGTATATTTTCTTGACAAGTCTTTTGGTCAGTTTCTAAAGTGACCTCTCTTCAAAGTGTTCTGTCACATAATTATGAATCTCTGTAGCATCACAGTATGTTTTTTTCAGAGTACAAGCTTTTCAAAGGTACAATAGATCTGCAGGTTAAAGACACTCTACTTTCATTCCAATTTTTATTCTTTTACAGACTATTCCCTCTATGCCTTAAAAGCAGAATTCATTGCCTTTTTATCTACACAGTCACTATCAGTTTTGTTCTCTAGGTCTTGTCCCCTGCTAGGAGGATCAGAGTGATTGGTGAACAAAGCAAACAGTAACTGAATTAGGATGGATGAAAACTTTAAACCCCGGTTTTTGTTAACTTAAAGATCATGTACTTCACTAGATAAATCACACAAATCATTCAACTGAAACACTGTGAAATCATAACAATTAGAAATTGATACAACTAATGACAGCCAACACGAATCTAAGCATCACTGTCAGAGACAGCTATACATTTTAGATACCAAAAATCCCAAGTTAAAAATTAGACTTATCCACAAAAAAATGTTTAGAAGTACCTATACATATGGTCAATCAGAAGTAAACCATCTCCTGTTTAGATTTTAGTCAAGAGCTTAACATTCACAAATTGCCCACTGCTCACAGAAATGAGCAATTACACACCTCAGAAGTATTTTATCTTAGAATATGAAATATTGCATTACAGAACAAAAAAATCCCAATACTCTAAGAGCACCACAATATTAGTATTTCTTCTTTGGTCCTTCTTTTCCCCAAATTAACTTAAAGAATTAATCTTAAGGGATAAATATCTGTGCTACATGGTGGAGGTCTGCTTTAAAAGTAACATTTCAAACTACAAGCAGACACTGTAGGTCACTTAAAAACTTTTGATTTATAAACAAAGCAAGTGTAGAAGAAAACAGTGTTACTCTCTGTAGATTCACAATCCTCTTGATATAAACAGTGACTAACAAGTTTGTTAGAGTGAATTAGACCTTTCTTTTGTCTTTGGAACATGTCATGGCCAATTAATACTTCTGTATTCATGAAATAAATGGAACACTATTCTAAAGATAATAAAAGCTGAAAAAGGTAAAACTATGCATCTGGGGAATATGTACCTTTACCTTGATATTAATATGTTAGTTCCCATGTTACTTCAGACTACAGTCCCCCAGCACAGTGGTACTGCATACATTTAGAACATTCTTTAAGTAACACACAAAGATAATATGAACATGCTTTTCATCTTTTTCTAAATATTCACTCATTTGAATGCCTGTTGTAGCTTTTATATCAGCATTTACTGTACTCCACTGAAAAGAAGAATTATTTCCCATAGTCAAAGAAACTGATCAAAGCACACAAGGTGTTATGTTTATTATGTGGATGTATTAAAATGCAATTTAAAACTCTATAAATAAACATATTATATGCAGATAATAAAGAATACTACTGCAAAATGGATAGAAAAGACTATACATGTTCAGTATTATCAAAGAAGACACAAGCAACATAAACTGAGGTATAGTCAAAGGTCACTGAAACATAACCTTTTCTATTGAGCAGAAAATATATGGCCCATACGAGCCCCTTCTTCTCTCCTCTCTTCTAATTGTTAGGTAATTGTTCATAGGGATTGGTCAGGGAGGCAGTGAAACAGCATTGACTGTCTGTCTAGGACAGCAGAAAGATACATCATATCAGTCTACTCAGCAAGACATGCTCTACCTGTCATATTTCCACATAAAAAAATAACATCTTCTCCCTCAAGGAATAGGCCCACAAGTCATAAACCCCACTATCTTCAGTCATCAAATTACCAGGGTCTTACATAAGCACACTTACATCCCACCGAGAAAACATAGTTAACTGTCAGCTTTAGAACATAAAATTTAATTCCTAATTAATAGTCACCAAATCCGACGATGAGTTAGTTCAACACTGCTGCCAAAATGGCACTTGAACCATGAAACTATAGTTCACTACTGGTATTTGCAGAAAGCCCACTTACACAAAGAAAAAAACACCCGTTTGAAAAACCACAATAGATCTCTATTATAGTCACTTACAAAGAACCTAGATAAACAATCAAAGGAATGACATTTTTGCCTGCAGTACACACCAGGCGAAGGATTTCCCTGACAGACAAAAGGTGCCATGGTGCACAAAGCCACTGTGTTACAGACTCCAGTGGTAGCCACCCATGCTACCGCGTGGAAAGAAACTTCGGTGGGAAACACCGGGATGAAGACCAGAAGGGAATGCCACTCCCACGTTCGTGCTGAGGACACAGTAGATTCAGGAGTCTCATAATGAAAGAAGCCTTCAAGCTGCCTCCTTGAAGAAATAGCAGGCCAACAGTTTACTGCTTTTTAAGAAGGCATTTGCTATTTTTCTGAATAGGATTTGATGGATCCACTATCCTGCTGTTGGAGGAAATGGCATGACTGCCTGCCAATGCATTCTTTACCTTCATGAACAAATAATGACATGAACAGTATGAACAATGAATTTGGATTTGATGACTACTAGAAAATAATTGGACAACAGAATAAGAATGGAAAGAAATTGGGAATGGCAGGAACAGAGTTTCTTTTTCCCTTGACCCACTTCATCTTTGACCAACAGGACTTGAAAAACTATAAGGAAGAACAACAAAACTATCCATTACTTCTTCCTGACAAATACAACTGATATCCAATAAAGACAATTTTAATACAGGAAAGCGCAGTCTCTTTTTACAGATTTTATCCCTTGATATTAGAATGCCTGATGAAAACAGGTATCTGCTAAGGTAAAGTGAATTCCAACCTCATTGATAAACTGAAGAAACTGGCATCAAGTTACCTTTCATAAAAGAAAACATACTAAAATTATGAACAAAGTATATTTAGACCATATCAAGCTTGGACTCTCAGCAAATTACTGATAATAGACATGAGGTTGTATTTTTATCTAGGAAGAAGGCATTTAACACCCTTTTCAAGGCAGAGGGTGTACGCACTTTATTAGCGCATGAGCAAGGATTTATAACATACACTCATTTATGCTCAAAGACGGACATCCAGCTTCAGTGCAACCTTCTAGAAAATCTCAAACAATACATGTGTCACGACACTGCAATGCCCTTCCATTTGCAAGGGGAATTAGGGGAATACTTTTTAGAGATCTTGTGAGAAACCATTTTTTTACAATTCAGTGGGTGAAAATTAGGAAACAGCTAGAATCATCTCAATCTCCTGTGCTAGCAGGGAAGCTTTGCTTAATATGCATCTTTGGACTTTAATTTTATCAAGTATTTCCTGTTCGTTTAAATGATACCCATAACAACACAGGCTGGAAAAGGTAAATAAAATTTGCCTAGAACACTTCACTAGTAGTTTAAACATTTTTCTCAGTCCCAACAAAAGAACAGCTAATCATTATACTAATTACCAAACCAGAAGAGTGCATCCACCCACACACTTTTAAAAGAGGATATGTTAACCTGAAAAGAGAATGAAAAAAGAAGGAAGAAAATACTAATTGTTAAAGCACTAAACATGTCAAGAACTGGCAGTTCTGGAGATCTGACTGGTTTTTGGAAAAGCACAGATATTGCTCAGCAGGCCCTTAACTCCTTCTCACCACTGGTTATCTTTCCTCTTCTCTCCCTGCAAAGACTAACTGAATTGGAAAAAACAAAGAAGTGATTTTTAAAGTCAGTATTTAAACCTTCAATTCTGTGGCTATGAATACAACACACAAGAAGTAATACAAAAGAAAGAAGTAACTTTCAGTTTTCAGCAGCTTGATATTTCCACTTGATTTTAAAGATAGACTTTTAAAATAAAGGAAAAAAATCTTCATTTTTTCATTCAAGTGGTCAACATTATCACAAAGAAGAGAAAACAACCACCAGCAGAAAACTGCGATAAAGACTTGTAAGGCTTTATTGCTAAGAACATGTAGAGTACTTCTCCAAGTCTCCTACTTACTTCCTTTGCACAATACTGTGCATAAAGAATTCACCACAGATGCAATACCCAGCTGGACTGTAATAATGCATTCTTGAATATTTCTCCCAGACCACTCAGGAACAGCTAATAATACAAAGAATCAGAGGAGTGATGGAGAGACAGTGGCAATATATTACCTATCTGACTGACAAAGACTCATCTTCACAAAACCATTATCTACTGTAAAGATTATAAAGATATAAAAAGATATTCATGATCAATTGTTACAATTTCATCATTTTGATTTACTTTCAAATTCACATACTTTGTGAGACTAGTATTAAAACAGAAGTCTGAATAAGCATAAAATTTCTATATACTACAGTTCATACATACATAGAATATACACATTAGTTGCAAATGTATTAGTGCGTATATATTCATATAAATTGTCATTGAATTAATAGACGTGCGGAGAACTAATGGGCAAACGTACTTTCAAATCATATGTATGGCCTCATCGTTACAAAATACACATTCAAGAAAAAGCAATCAATCTTTGGAGAGAAAATAATCTTACATAAATAATTAGTATTCTGACAGACTGCTGTACTGGGTTTGAGTGGCCGGGTTTTGGTAGTGGCAGGGCCTACAGAAGCGGCTTCTGTGAAAAGCTGCCAGAAACTTCTTCCATGTCCAGCAGAGCCAATCCCTGGCAGCTACAAGATGGACTCACTGCTGACCAAGGCTGGGCCAATCAGAGTTGACAATAACACGGTCACATATTTAAGAAGGAAAAAAGTGATTGTGCAGATGTAAATGTGGCCAGAGAAGAGCAGGATGAGAATATCTGAGGGGAACTACTCTGCAAACACCAAGGTCAGTGCAGAAGGAGGGACAGGAGGTGCTCCAGCAGGTGCTGGAGCTGAGATTCCCCTGCATCCTGTGGTGCAGACCATGGTGAGGCAGCTGTTCCCCTGCAGCCCACAGAGATCCACGGGGATGCAGAGATCCACCTGCAGCCTGTGGAGGAACCCCACACCAGAGCAGGTGGATGCCTGAGAGGAGGCTGGGAGCCCGTGGGAGGCTTTTGCTGGAGCAGGCTCCTGNAGCTTGTCCTTGAAGGACTGCACCCCACGGAAGAGTGGCCCCCGTTGGAGCAGTTTGTGTAGGACTGATGCCCGTGGGATGGACTCACATTGGAGATGTTCATGGAGAACTGTCTCCCATGGGAGGGACCCCACACTGGAGCCGGGGAAGGACTCCCCTTTCCTGAGCAGTGGGAGAAACAACACGGGATGAACTGACCATAACCCGCATTCCCTGTCTCCATGCGCTGCTGGGGGGAAGGGGGTAGACCTAGGAAAGAGGGAGGGGTGGGAGGAAGGTATTTTTAATATTTGTTTTTACTTCTCATTATCCTTTGTTTTTTTTAGCAATAAACTCAATTAATATCCTGAAGCTGAATCTGTTTTGCGCATGACAGTACTTGGTGAGTGATCTCCTTCTGTCCTTATCTCAACTCATGAACCCTTCATTATGTTTTCTCTCCCCTGTCCAGCTGTGGAAGAAAGTGATAGAGAGGCTTTGGTACATGCCTGGCATCTAGCCAGGCTCAACCCACTACTACTACATATACACACATAAAATACTATACCTTCCCTTTTTTGCTGTAAGCATAGTTCCTGTATTATGAACTTACTCACAGATTGGTGTATTTTCATCTGATCCAATTCTTCTTCAAGATTCAGTCTACAAAAGAGGAAATAATAAAATAGGAACAATCACACAGATGCCACTAAAATCATAAAAAAAATTAAACCAAACCCACACCAACATATTACTGGGAATAAGGTTGTCAACACCCAGGAATTAGTTCTAATTTGACAGCACTTAGCATTACTTCAAACATAAGGAGTCCTTCGTACAACAGCTTTTAAAAATGTGTAAATCATCTGAATTTCCAAAATTCAGACACAATGCCGATGGTAACATACGCTAAGAAGTTTCAGCCGATCTTTTTTAGGCAAGAAAATGTTTGAGATGAAAAGAAGATCAGTAGGAAGGTAGAAGCCTTTTAAGAGGTGGATAAATACTCCATCTCAGGGGAAACTGCCAGCCAAACTTGTGAAGATACGTATTATGATCTAGTAACTATTTGAGAAACTTATTAACAGAATCATTCCTCCCATTTTCCAGCCCGGATGGACTACTATATTACTTCTATAGCTTATTCTGTAATATCAACTAGCTAAGGTCTGCACAACAAATTGAATTACTCTTTTTTCGATTTAATAAAATTACATACAAATAAAGTTGCCAGAATACCAATATTAAAGTTTCAAAGTCAAACTGGGAAATGCTAGAAAGAAAGACATTAATTTAAATTTTTTATTTATATTTGTGTTTTCTGACACATTCTCTAACTACATAGTTGTACACTATTTCAGCAATAAAATCCCCACCTGTTTCAGCCAAGGATCATGCAGCACACAGAACAGTGCACAGTCATTTAATATGCAGCTTTTGCTTAAAATATAAACACATATCATGCACAAATAAACATTATTCTAGCTCTGTTGTGAAAGTTAGACTGCTAGTTTTCTCACTTATTTTTATTGTACTTGGAACAGCAGCACCTGTTTCACAGGAAATTTATGCTTTACCCTACTTTGCCCTCTGAAATAAGGCACAAAAAAAATCTGGCCAAAATATTTTCTAACTTAAGGAAAGGAAAGGACTTTAAAAAAGAAGTCTTTTGGTATACACAGTATGTTAAAGCACATTATCAGTTAAATGCACCTCTGACTCATCTGTAAAACATGAATTTCAGAGAAAATTATAAACACGAAAAGTTAAAGTAACTTGCTTTGCATGACACATAAGAAATCCAGCTATTTTTGGGATCACTGACATGTTGACTTTCTTTGCCGCTCTTTCATCCTCCAAAACTCATAGTCAATTTCTATTACACAGACTACAGTGGCTTTTGTCTCCACACTGTCTTGACTCTTCACAGCATGTTAGTATTTTGAACTGAATGGCAAAATATTTCCTTGTAAAAACATTATTTATGTAATTACAGACTGAAATCGACATGCTTCCTGCTTGAACCTCTATCTTCTGAACAAGTTACTTTTCAACTTCAAAAACATAATTTGAATGAACACGTTTATGAACATATATACTGCCTCTCTACACACTACTTGACAAGCATGCAATGGTGACTGTACAAGATTTTTAAGAGTCAACTTTTACACATCTGTTTTTTCTTTAGGCTGATGAAAGACATGCAGAAGTAAACTAATTATATGAAATAAGTAAAGGGGTAAGTTTATAGTCAGAATAACTGAAGTGCCTCCAAATAAATTAATTTTTCTGTGAAATAATCTCCAACTGAAGTTATGATACATCTAAGACAGAAAAATTTTAGTCAAGTCCAAACCAAAAATTACAATGTGCAATACAAGATTCGACCCATACAAGTCAATGACTGGCTTGAATGTATGTTAGAAATGCCCAACTGGGTTACCCCAGTGCCGGGTCCAACCATCACCAGTACTATGTCTCCAACAGAGGCAAAAGCAGATGCTGCTCAAGGAAGTGTAGAAGCCTAACAGTTTCTGCAGTCTGATTCAAATTTTTCACCCTGGAAGTGGCACATAAGACTGGTTCCCAGTTGCTAAAAGGACCTTTCCTCCAATCCCATAGCAACAGAATTTCTTTATAGCCTTTCATGTGGAGCCTTGTCAAGGCAATTGAAAAATACAGATCGGATTACTGTTACCACATAGTTACTGTCACCCTTCTGCAATTCCAGCAGGTTAATGAAGCAGGATTTCCCTTTACAGGAGCCGCACTAATGCTTCCCCCCAAAAAAACTGCGTTGATCTGTGCTTAGTGATATCTCTCTCTACGGTGCTTTTTGTTGGTTGTTTGCTTGGTTTTTTTGTTTTTTGTTTTTTTTTTTTACTTTCTCCCTTCCACCCTCTTCTTCCTAAAGACTGACTGCCATCTTCTAAGCTCAGAAGCAGTCAGGCTCACTGGTCTGCAGCTCCCTCTGGAGCCCACTCTGCAGATGGGAGTTCCAGTGGCAACCTGCCAGTCCATTGGCAGAGTGGCTGTCAGCAGTGAGGTTACAGTAACTTCATACTTCAGTTTCTTCACACCTAGGTGTGTGAAGAGTATTAACTTCAATATACTTACAAGCAACTAATCTGCTTGACCTCATAATGGCTGTACAGTTACTTCAAATAGGTCTAACGCCTTTGATCTACGTGCTGCAAAGCATACACAAGTTGTTGGCATCTTCTAATCATCATTAGCATGTAAACATACAATCATAGCATGGTTTGCGCTGAAAGGCATCTAATACCAAAGACTGACCAAGCAAAAGACTGTTCTTTTATGGCCTGTAAACCTAGGGTATCATTTTACACTACTATCATTAAGCAAATCTATGGTTTTCCTTATTGTCTTTTTTTTTTCACTCTATTTAAGCAAAACTTTACTGCAATAGCTTAAGCAGCTTTGCAAACCACTCTTCAAGAGCCTTTTTAAGCTTCTCAACTTCTCACCTGCATTTGTCCTGTCTCTATTTATTGGTCCTACCTGTTTCTCAGCAATGCAAACTTAAGTTTTAAATGCTGACCTTTTCCCTTTAAGGGCCATAAAAACTTCCCCAGTCTCTAGAGAGAGCTCCTCAAGACTCTTTGGGGGCAGGGGATGGTTCAGGAATATTTCAATTCAATTGTTTTAAACTGTAGCACATATTTCAGGTGGGTTTCAGCTACAGTATCTTTCTCAACAGTCTCCAACCAAGCTGTTTCTGTACAGCTTGTTCTAGTGTTTAGGGGTTGGAGATTTTTTGACTAGTTGCTTCATTTCTATATGGTTTCCTTTCTGGAAAGTGAGTATTCCTAGGCCAATTGATTTGGTGCACTCTCTTAGGATATTATTTAAATTAAAACAAACAAACAAAGAAAAATTACATAAACTTAATGCAGGCCTTCCTTCTTTCCCTAGCAAAGTTACAGAGCAAATTATCCTGGAAATAATGTCCTGTCACCTAATAGACAGCATGATTTAAAACAACTAGCATACACTTACCAACGAAAAATCTTGCTTTACCAACCTCACGGCATCTGTAAGAGATGACTGGCTGTAAGAATAAAGGCAGAGCGGGCAAGAGTGTATAGCTTGAATTTGGCAAGGTACTTGAGATGGCCTCTCCTCTCCTTATTGCCAAAGATTTGAGATCTGAATTGAAAACTAGATAAGGTGTCTGTAAAATTGGCTGAACCGTTAGGTTGGAGAGGTGATGATCTGTCATATGGAGTACAACTGGCAGCTAGCAATTACAGGCATTCCTCAGGGATCCATTACAGAGCCAGTACTGTTTACTGTCTTTATTAACAACCTCAAAGATGTGCTAGAGTGCCTCACAGCAAGTTCACAAATGATGTAACACTGAGGGAAGCAACTGAGGGCTCAGTAGAGGGCTGGACCACTGTTGACAGAGACTTCATAGGAAGAAAAAAATGGCTGA
The DNA here is from genome assembly GCA_013398855.1 of Mohoua ochrocephala. Taxonomy (NCBI): domain Eukaryota; kingdom Metazoa; phylum Chordata; class Aves; order Passeriformes; family Acanthizidae; genus Mohoua; species Mohoua ochrocephala. The sequence continues at coordinate 1,693 of VZTA01015992.1, read as the reverse complement.
TGGGAACTTCACGAAGCACACTTAAGGCAAAGCCGTGTTGGAAAAACTGCTTGAAAGAGGACATGCTAGAAGACCAATTGGCTCAAGAGCAGCTTTGCATAAAAAAAATTATGTCCTTTGAACCAATACGTTGAACATTAGCAGAGACATGCCTTTGTGGTGAAGTCTAACAACATACTAGCTGTACAGGCAAGAGTCAGTCAATTTACAGAACCAATTCTAATCAGCACCTCTGAGACAGCATGTGTGGCGGTGTCTTGTTTCAGGCTCCTCCAAGGAAGACACTGACCTAAACAGATAAGCAAAGGGGTACCAAAATGGCCAGAGGTTAAGCATATATTTTATGATGACAGGGTGGAAGTAAACTTCCACTACCAACACCCACTTCCTTCTATCCTTAAAAGAATTCCTTTATTGCAGGACCATTCTTGGTGCAAGAGGACATTATCACATCTGCTAGAAAGCATATTTCATTCATGGTCTCATTTGAGAGACTCAATTCCTCCTGGTGAGTTCTTCTTTCTCAGGAGTTATGCTCTTTGTGGCTGACCATATAAAATGTCTTATATGTAGAAAATCATACATATTACACTACACCAAACTGAATAAGCTGCATGCCACTGGGGGAACTGCTACCTGCATCCTGAATTTGATTTTCTCAATCTTGGGAAGCTAACACAGATATAGCCTCCCTTTTTAAACCAATTACTGTCATCCTATCCCGTCCTATCATCCCCTAGCCTAATTAGTTAGTTTGTTGGTTTCTTTTATTATTTCTAACATCTGAAGCCTGCTAATCTTCTGTTCAGTAACGTTTTAAGTTTCGAATGCAAATATTAGGCTGCTCAAGGCCAACATGTTTGCACTGAGAAAATTTCTAAGCGTTTAACTGATTTGGAAACAGATACTATACTGATTTCTGCTCACACTTTTTCTTTAATCTGAAGAACAACACCATAAAAAAAAAAAACCCTTTAAACTACTCTAGCTAGAACTTGTAAAAAGGAAAAAAAAGCACCTGCATATGCATTATAACAAAAAATAGACATCTAGTTCTGTTCTCTAAAATTAACCACAAAAGCACCATAGTCCGTAGTTTTTGTTACAAGAGTGGTCTTCTTGAAGAGAACAGCTCTTTGCAGAGGCTCTATAATTGCTACAATCCTCAAGAATAAGTGAACAGGATCACTTGGAAGAAGCATTACAGAAGGTTCAAGTAAGAACTTGCAAAGAAAGAAGGAACTCCAAGGGATTCAAGGTACCTGAAGACTGCTGAAGTATAATTCAACACTGAAAGAAATTACTCATCCTGAAAGAACACAGTGGCAAAAAGCAGAGGCGGGGGGAAATACTTGCTTTCCAGTCTTTCATTTACAGCATTATCTTTCTCAGTGTCTCAAACAGATAAGCCAACTTAATAGGTAAGAATTGATTTATTTTTCTGAAATTTTCCGTCCCTCTCCAAACAATAATTTAAGTGAGTCTGAAGATAAATATCTCGGTGTGTTTTTTCACCCAGAAGTGGGATTGCCTTTGACAAACTACGTCTGCCCCAGCAGACTTTTAAATGATTCACATACAACTCTTTTACAAAGCAGGTTAGGTATCTGAAGAGACCTGTGATCCAGCTACAGAGATTCTAGTGACATGAGATGCTTCCCTCATTTACGGAGGGTAAAAGAAGAATTGCCTC
>VZTA01015991.1:21681-32286 GCA_013398855.1 Mohoua ochrocephala | reverse complement strand
TTTTTTCCCTCATTTATCTATGAGGCTCCATGTAGTTTGATTACACGTAATTTTCCCTGGAAATATTTTTGGGTATTTGTCCAGACCTGCCCAATCTACATTAAAAACCAGAACCTAAAATGTTTGTTTTGTTATTAACTATACCACTCCTGCAATCTTTAGAAAGGTAAAAACTCTGGTGTCTTTGCAAAACAGAAATCCTGGCAACTAATGCAAGAAAAAACAGGACTGACAGTTCATTTTCCCAGCTAGTCAGTCAGGAGTTAATATCCTTATTAAGTCAAACAGCAAGTTATTTTTACTCAACCAAGCTCTGACAATTCTGAAATTTCCCTTGATTACAACATGGCTGGTCAGCAGACTGCCAGAGGGAGCTGATAATTAGCAGCCACATCCAAATCTGCAGAGCAAAATCCAACAGTTAGATTAGTAAATCAGAACAGCAATGCAGAAATCTGTCCTCAAACAAGTGGTTGAGACAAACAAGGTAAAAATACAACAAAATTGCCTAACTCTTAATTTCATTTTGTTCTCTAAAGCATCAGTATTGTTCAAAAACAGATGTCCACTCAACAGAGTCAAGCTCTCTGAATGCAAATGTTTCATTTTTAAAAAACTGATGTTCACAACATGCAAAATCTGTTTAATGCACTACATTTTTTGTTCCAAATAATGCTCTTGCATACAGAGAATCTCCTCACGTATTCAACTGTTCATAGAAGATAGAGCAGGCAGTTATTATTATTCTTCTGTCCTGGGGAAGATTTATTGGATCAACATAGTGAAAGCTTTCACACCACTTACTGGAAGTATGGATGTCACATTTGGGTTTCAGGAGAGGCTAACTTCTACCTAGATACAAAATATCTCAAAAATAAGAGAAGAAGGCATGCATTTATTTACCTGCATGCCTAAAATGAGCAGCATTTAGGCACGTGAATGCAGAGACCAATTTACAAGAAACCCTTCGGGCAATGAAGCTGTGAGACACAATTTCCTCTCTCAGGTATTTCTTCCAGGCCAGCTCAGCCCAAGAAGTAGGTATTGTTTCAGAAGCTTAGTTTAGTCTATCTGTTCAAAGCACACTCAATATTCACTGACAAGATGCATTTCTGCAAAACTGACCAGTCTCAGAGAAGCAACACACCAGTGAATAAATAACTAAGGCAGGGCAAACAAGCTACTCATTCACTTCTCTGGCTGAAGACGCTTATAACACACACCTCCATACTTCCAAAACATTATTACAGTCACCTGAATTCCTCAAAAGGATCACGAGCAGGAAAGCATTTTGGATTACCACAGCTGGACTTAAAAAATGGGAAAGACTGTCTCCTAAAATGCACAGTTCTCAAACAGGTAAGTCCAGCCTTTAACAGGCGCTGCCTTAATCGCTGACACAGAGTGGTGTGCTTCCTCTTTACTTCTACCAATACTGCACTTAGGACACCACTCCCTAGAGACAGTAAATTACAGGCTATAGCACAGAAAGCCGCAGAATCTAGACCGAATCCATCTGATTTACCTAACCAACTTGTCCTCTTCCACAAGGACTTAAAAATAAAAAGGAAAAAAAAAAATCCCTGTTTTTCCAGAAGTAAGTGTTCGAGAGTAGATGCACACCTTCATGTGTTCACAACACAGCACTGTAACCTGAGCGTTCAGAAATCATCCATGCTCTTGACTACAATACTACATAAAAAAAAAAAAAACAAACCTCAAACCAATTTACAGAGCCAGATGTAGGACAACTGGAATTTCCTGCTCAGACACATGCTGGCAGGATCCAGTCCTCACCCACTGAAACCCGGCCACCTCCCTTTACTCTCTTCTCCATTACCTTTTGTTCTCTCCTATCTCCTCAACTCCCTCACACCCTGTGCACTAGTGACAAGAGCAGCAGCTTTCTTGGGTCAAGAAGTGCATGACTGAGAGCCATGAAGGGGACCTGAGGCTAGAGCACCTCTCCTATGAGGACAGGCTGAGAGAGCTGGGGCTGCTCTGCATGGAAAAGAAAAGGCTCCAGGAAGCCCTTATAGGAACCTTCCAGTACTTACAGTGGGGCAACAAGAGAGCTGGAGAGGGACTCCTTACAGGGTGTGTAGGCCTATTACACTGGAGGAAAAAGCTCAGGAGAATGCGGCTGGGGGGCCCGGAAGGGGAGTGGGCAAGGAGTAGTGGGGAAGCAGTTGCAAATGGTTTTCATCCCGAAGAAGGGAAGGGTTGTCATCATTTCCTGCTGCAGGAAGTATTTAATTAGCACTTTTCTTTTTTTTTTAAGAAATGCAAAATTAGCCTCAAATATTTCTCTGAGAAGTTTTCTTTCACTCTTTTAATACCTAATTTCTTTTTATGTTCTTCCTTAGATTTTCCTAGCATTCATAATAAAACTTGAATGCATATTCTGGACCCAATCTCAACGCTTGACACAGAAGTAAAAATAAATCCTTTATCCTACTCAATTGCTCTTTTTTCTCTTACATCTGTGAATTACAGAAAACATTTTCTTTTACAAGGCAACAACAGGATCTCCCATTCAAGGTTTGAAAAGGGAATGCATGTAATACTGACACAATTGCTGTTTTCTAGGTTACCATCTTAAAAAAATAAATCTGCGTTTGTTCACAGAAGTACATGAATTCATTTGGCTGTCAAATGGGCAAAACTTAAAACCAACTCATATTCTTCACACTCCTTCCCTTAACTATTTCTGAATCATAATGAAATCACACCCCTGATCAACTCAAATGTTGCAGGTAAAAGTATTCACATTGTCTTTTAAACGGTATTATCCATTATTCTTTACCTGGAAGCAGTAGTCTACAACTCTTTCTTTCCTGCAGGTATTGAAAGCTTCCAAGTGCAGATGAATTAAAAAAAAATTTGAATTAGAATGGAGAATTTTCAGTTTGCTAAGCACCACTGCTCAGGACTGCAAAGAGATTACTTCATTTCAGTTAACAGAAGAAAAGCACACAATAATCCCAAAAAGGAGAGGAGTATTTCAATTTGAATAATTGAAACAACATACTACTGTCGCAATTTCCTTGTCTTGCCTCTCTGAGCAGATTAACACTGAAATTATTTAATTTTTTTACTATGCTTACAAGCTTCAAACTACACACACTAGCAAATTAATACTCAAAACAATGAATATTCAGTTAAAATATACTTTCACCGTGTGAGATTCATCTAAACCTCAGAAAACCATATGCCAGGGTCTAAGCCCCACAGGCAGCTAAGCACCACACAGGTGCTCTCACTCACTCCCCCACCCAGTAGAAAAGGAGAGAGAATAAGCAGCGTAAAAGTGAAAAAACCCATGGGCTGTGATAAAGACAGTTTTGGAATTCTGGGGTTTCTCAAGAAGAAAAAAAAAAAAATAAAAAAGAAGGCGACAAAGAAATAAAAGCAAGGAAAATGAGTAATGCAAAAAACCCCTAATTGCTCACCAGCAACCCAACAATGTTCCAACAGTTTCAAAGTCACAGCAGCCTGGCCAACCTCCTTCCCCCTACCAGCTAAGCATGATGCCACACGGTCTGGAAGATCCCTGTGGTCATTTGGGGTCAACTGTCCTGGCTCTGACCCCTCCCCACTCCTGTGTACCCCCAGCCTGCTCACTGGTGGGGTGAGGAGCAGAAAAAGCCTTGGCTCAGCGCAAGCCCTGCCCAGCAATAACAAAAACACCCCTGTTATCAACGCTGTTTTCAGCGAAATATACAGAACACGGTCCCATGCAAACTCCCGTGAAGAAAAGGAGCTCTATCCCAGCTGAAAACAGTACACTGCATGATAAACAAAAATCAAACCTTTTTCTTATGTATCCAATCCATTCAACCAGAAGTTCCTTCTCAAACTCTCTGGTTTAGAAGTGACTTTAGGCTCCTCACTAGGGTATGTGAGAACACAGTAGTGATTATTTCCATAAGCAGTATCAGCTCAACTACAAGTACATTGACAAATGGAATATACTTCAGGGACTTACTTTCCAGGCATTGTCTTTTCATCAACCTTCCAGGTAATTTTGAACTCTCTTTTGAGCTACAGATTCCACTAAGTCAATGTTTTTACTCATTACAGTTCCTTCTCTTTGCCTGAGGCTGGAAGTAGCCTGTGGCCCAAATTCAATAAGCTGTCAGGCTGGGCCACTACTGATTACATTTTAAATTAAAATAATATTGCTTAGTTGTGGGTTTTTTTACCTCTCAGATTACATTTTAAAACAAAAAACCCCCAAAGGCCATGATCATATCAAAATATTCTGATACTGATCTGAGACTCTTCCCAAAAGAGGCAAATGATCACCAGCAAGCTAATGGCAGCTTCCTTCCACTTAAATACTAAATGGTTTCTGTTTTGCACTTCCCCAAAAGCTTGACGTTTTGTATGCAATTTGTGCCATAAATGCAAAAGTGAAGTTCTGAAACATTAAAGTCTATTAATATTACACCTATAACTATTAAATTTACAGTAATTAAATTTCTGCATTTACCAAAGCATTAGTCAACATGCAGGCTAAAAGAAAGAAGTTGATTGGTATTTTGGACATTGTCTCTATACTCCAAATCTCAATTAATGACCTGCTATAATCACCATAGACAATTCACAATTCTATCCAAATTATAAAAAAAGTTTTGCCAGACTTGAAAAGGGGCAAGTGCTGCCACTATACAAACAAGAGTGAATTACAGTATATGCATGAAAGTATCGGTGGTTGCCCTAAAAGAAATGCATTAGATATATTCACAGGACAAGTCATGAGGCAGAGACACAAAATTTCTTCAAGTCCAGAACTCCCTTAATAAGTGGAGCCCAGTCATTATCTTCCATACAGAGGTGTCTGAATGGGCAAGTTGCTACAAACGACCATCTTGAGGCAGTTCCTTTCTGTCCTTAGACATCCTCGCAGAGTTGAAGATCCTGCACAGCTCCCATTCTCTCATCCGGGCTCTTCTGACCAACACGAGGGCACAGAATCCCCCTATGCTGATGTCTGGTCATCTCAGCCAAGGAGCCAGAGTTAGGGTGGCTTGCTCTGATGCAGCTTCAGGTGTGGCCACAAATGGTTGGCTGTCAAGCTGTAAAGCAGCCTGCATGAACTTACTCAGCTCTGCCAGATCTCCTTCTCTGAAGGTCTAAGTCTGTCTTCATTTTTAAGAAGCTCAGCAGGCTGTTGCATTAGCACAGCTGAGGTGGTAGAACTGAGCCATTCCAGAACAGATCACACACTGTCCTCTGAGGGTCTATTTGCTTCACTGCTATGCACAACTCCTGCATTATTTCTAGGTTTTTTGCACTGACTTGCTCTGACTCTAGCCCAGTCCTCTTTCTTACACAAAACTGTAAACAGTTTGAATGCATCATTTTCATCTCCCCCGATGAAAATCCTCAATCCTCTGTTTGATCTGATAAACTGACAGCTCTGCCTTACCACTGTAATAATCAGTTTTACAGCTTTTATCCTAACTAATAGATTCAGCAGAAATTACACATTAAATCTCAAGAGGGAAGATTAAGCAACTGCAGTACTAAAAGCTTTTAAATACGAGGACAGTGTGTATGCTGTGTACTAACCAAGGGAGAGCAAGCCCCATCCTCCCTTAGAAAGCTAGCATTTTAACTTTAAGAATAAGAAGCCTAACTTTGCCAGTAGTCCCTGTAGCAATCTGTTCTGTTAATGCAGAACACTACTACGTGCTGCTAATTGTCAGGCAAACTTCCTTATCTCTCTCCTTCCCCAGCATCACAAGTTTTTGTGTTCTAAATAGGTGTATTAAACTAAGGGCACAAAAGTAGCAATTTTTACCTACTGCTTGTCAGGAGATGTACAGAAATTCAGCCACCAACCCCCATGCCCATATCTGCCCTCTCTTCTTACAACTTTCACATCTTGTATTTTTGTTTAAGTTCTGATTACAGACTTTCCAGAGGAAAAAGCATCTCTCTGGAGCTGAAAGACTTCAAATAGAAGCCAATAATCAACAAAATGCCAAGACTTTTCCATTCTTTAAGCAGAAAAGGTACACTTCCACTTTTGTCAGTGCAGATGACCCCAAAACACTTTATGAAACCAGAACAATCACTTCCTTCCCCCCTGATAAACACAGCAACTAGAAATGCCAAAACAATCCCAAGGTGAAAGTGCAGGCCCTGGAAACTCTTACATGATGGAGAGATATAATTCATCAGACTAGAAGACCCAAAGATGTATATTTGCACTGATGCCTATCATCTTATCTAATAACTGTCTTTACAAAAGCAAAGTTAACCCTAAACATGTCATCAAACCTCCACTACCAGAAGCAGTAAAAGCAATTTTAAAATTTTTTTTTCAAGTTTGGAGGTTGGGTTTTTTTTTTTTTTTTTTGCTCTTGATTTTTTTTCCTGAAGAACAGTGAAGTCTCAGCACTTTAAACGCTGCTTCTTGGATACAAGGGTAACAAAGGCCTCTGATCCAATCAACAGGAGAGCTCATCTGAAGTGTCATGAAACAGAATCTGAGGTGATTCCAATACACCTGTGAAGAAGTAAGATCATTCTCAAAAAGAGAAGCATGGGGTAGGAATACACAACTGAGGGAATTGCTAAAGGGAAAACAATTGGCAATGTCCAGCTAAGCAGAAGGGCAGTGGAGGATTATAGAGGACCACAATACACAAAGTCAAGTCAATGCTTCCCTCTGTTTTGGCAAATAGCAACATACAGAGCTGCATTAGAGTGAAGACTACCAGACAGGAAAAGTAACCCTTGCATCCTGACCAACAATGTAAATCAGCTCTTACGCTCTGCATATAGTTTTTAAACACCTTGCTTCAAAAAAGATCACTGTTTTCCCTGACACATGGAAATGACATAAAGGAAATGCTTCTACCAGTAGGAACATGGTATCCCTCCAACAGATAGCCTGGGGAGGCTGAAGAATACCCATCAGAAACACAGCCCAAAGAAAGGTATTCAAACAAACATCTAGTGAAGAATCACTGGGAGGAAGGGCTGGGAGAGAGGATAAGCCTAACAAGGTAACTATTTGAGGTCCTTACCAGCTCCACGGTCATTTCCCTAAACAAACGCTCCAGAATTTCAGATATTTATTCTGCCCCCAGGCTAGAACCACAGTCCTACATATCTACTTTTGGGTGGAGTGGAAAATCTGTGGGTTTTTTCCTCCAAACCACTGGTGCTACAACATGACTGCCGATCACTGTTGGCTTGTCTTCACATAGAAGATAAATCACAATTAATTTTTATTACTTTTACACACTTCTTAAAATTTTTTGAAAGGTTACACAATCAATATGCTGTACGAAATTGCACTGGGTTTACTTGGTATAGTACAAGTACTTGGTATTTGTTTTGTCATCTCCTTTTAAAAACCACTACTTTTCACTTAAAGCACCTTATTACAATCATGGAAACATATTACAGATCCATTACCTAGAAGCTAATCTTTAGGCCTCAGAAATACTGCTGCGGGTTCCTGACAGTACTCTCAGACCCTTATACTACAATTTTTTCTAAGCTGCCGAACTACAAATACCTAGTTCACCAAACTCATAATGAATAAACACCTAGTTAACATATGAAGTTGACTTCACTATATAGCATCACTAAAACAGAAGGCAGATTTTGCTATTGTTTAAAATCATCTGGGTTAGAGAAACTTCTCTTGAATGTTTTGGAACATTCTGACACTAAGATGACATGATAGGACACTTTGGTATAACCAATTATCACTAATCTCCTGAGCAATAGTCTACAATCTACCCTCAGAATCAGAACCATTTCTCTGTACTATACTTTTCTATAGTATCACCCAGGGGCATCATTTAAATCTCAAATTTGTTATCACTTTGGATTTCCTCTTCCCTGCTTTGCTTCTAGCAGAGACATACTGACAATGTTACAGCAATACAGAAAAATCACAGGGGACTTTAGAATCCCAACAACCACAAACTTTTCAGGTCCAGTTTCAATAATTGTTAAGGACACACACACCCACCAGCTGGAATTCTCTGCTTCCACAGTCACATATTTAGTTACCTGAAATGCTGTGTAAGGATTTAGTATAAAAACATCACACTTGAAATTAATCAAATTTGAAAAGCTGTTTCAAAACTACTCAGAATGATTAATGCCATTGGCAGCAGAATTTATAAATATTTTTTCCCACCACAACACATGAGCATTTAGCAATTTACATGACCATCCACTCTGTCATCCTCGCAGAGTATTGTACTCATTACTACGAGCTCATCAATAATTACCTCAATTTCCCATATAAATAAGTCATAGCCCTGCTCCACATAAACAGACAGCCAGGTGTGGCCTGTATGACAACCAAGGTTCTTGCGAGAACTACTGCATTTTGCACCTTGACAACTCAAACAACTGCCCCCATATGAAATGTGCACAGCATCGCTACAAGTGCTTCAGGACCTTCCCTTGATAAACAGCATGGTGTATTTTGTTTGAGTCAGGCTATCAAAACCACAGAAGCTGAAGTTCCAGACCCTGGTTCAGGTCAATGTGTCCTTTAGGGACAATCACAGTACCCGCTGTCCGTGGATGTTCTGAACAGAAGGCCGAGGTGAGCTCACTGACCTTCTCCAGTAGTCTGGGCTTATCTCTGCTTATTCTGCATTTGAAGTTGTTTCTGTAACTTGAGCGTTATTTCCCAGTATTAACTGAAGTCTTTAAATACATTTTCCAACCAAAATAAATGCAAAGCAGCCCTTCAGAACCTGTCAAAATACACTACTAAACACACAGATACAAGACTGCTGAAGCACAATTGTAACTGCAGTGGGCTCCACCAGACTTCGAGACCTACCCACTAAAATGCAGGGGGGTTATTAACTGTATCATGAATAAATGAATTAGAACAAATTTGTTCCCCATACTTCGTTCAAAATACTGTTCAGAAGTATTAGGATAAGCCTTGACAGAGTGGTAAATTTTATGGTCACAGCTTCAAATGACATCCACACCTCCAATTACCTCAGATGCCAAACGAACACGACTCACCCTGCAAACCACAAGCTGGAGACTGTCTGCCCCAAAACCAGCCCCTACTGCTGTACAGCACAAGAATACTTTTGGTTTCATTCAAGCCTTCCTAAGAGTACAAGAATCAAAACAAACAGCAAACAGCTCAACAAGTACTACGGGCCACCAGGGAGATTACTGTGTAAAAATGGTAGCAATGTCAGCTCCACTTTTTGCAACAAATATCCATAACAGTGTTTGTGGAACTCAGCCAATACATCCTATCACTTGTTTTTCACTTGTTAAGCTAAACTGCTTCTGCAGAAGTACACATCTTCATGGGATCAGCTAGCTTAACAAGGCAACAACTCATAAGTATTTCTTATTTTGATGAGGCTTTGACCTGTCAAGAACTCTTGCAGCTTACTAGACTGCATTGCAATTCACTATATCAGCAAAGGAAATTTAAAAAATGGGCCTATCTCACAAAAGTTTCCTGATCCTGCATTTTAATGCAACTTCAAAATAAAGACTTTTGTGAGTAATTTTTTTACAGACTTCTTCCTTTCTTTAGTGCATGGGAAAGAGCAGGAAATCAATTCTGTGAGAGTCTGACTCAGCTACAAATAAACTTATTTTATTACATACATTTGCTTACACAATTTTAAATAAGCATACTTCTCCCAAATGAAATTTCAATCCATAAAGTATGTATTCTTCACTTTTGCATTAAAGAGAACCCTAACAGTCCGACACCACTCTTCATTGCTACTGTACATATTTTTCTCTAGATAGCGTGGCAAAAATCCAATCAAAAGTCATTCTTCTAAACTGCTTAACTGTGTGCACAGACAAATGCAAATCAAGAACTACACTGAAAAAAAGAAGTGCTGAGTATGTCACAGTACAGAAAAAGGACCTAAACACAGTCTCTAAGCTTTCAGACACATCCTATAAAGTAAACAGCCTCTAAACTTATAATAAACTTGCTAAGTTTTCGTGCACCACGGAGATTCACATGGTGCATAACTCATATGTTTCACCGTGTTCATTCACCAGCAACCTCCAGTAAAGCCCATGTGCAGTGCAGGGCGTCCTGAGAACGCTCAGCTCCACCACAGCCAACATCGCTCCAAACAAGCACTTTAAGAGAACTGCCAAAGGTGCAGCAGGAAGTGCTACCCCCTCTCCAGGTGAAAAACCCATCCCCGCAGTGTAACTACAGGTTAATTAATTTCACTCGTGTGGAAGAAAAGGCGCATCAGCTACAAGCATTGACAAACCTCCCCTGGATTCTGGGCCCAAAGCACGTTCCTTCTGAACCTGTGTTTGGGGGCTGCTCTGCTGGCTCGGACCTGCTCTCCTCAAGCAAAGACAGAAGTGTGAGTGTTTCACAACCTCGCTGAAGTGATGTCAAGCGATGTCACTTCGCCAGTGACCCTGCTCTCACACCCGCGGGTGCTTGGCTGACACAAGGCAGACCTCGCGCAGGGTTCTCCCCTTTTCCCGGGGTATTAAGTCACTGCTACGGTGCTGTGGGAGAAAAACTACAAAACACAACAAAAAGCCCCAACCAAACAAGAACAAACCAAACCAAAACAACAACAAAAAAAGGAA
>VZTA01015991.1:6629-17389 GCA_013398855.1 Mohoua ochrocephala | reverse complement strand
TAAGGCTGTAAGGTTAGGCACGCATGTTGTGTTCCAGTTTAAAACATAGATACTGTTAATATAATCCCATGTGGCTCAAGAACAAGGAAACATTCAGTTTAATAAAATGAAGGTAGAAAAATTTAAACTGGTTAAAATAATTTTGCTGACACATTGTAAAATTAGCCAGAGGGTATTTCTACAAGGAAACATTACTTAAAAATTGTGTAATTTAAAACTACCATTAAGAACAACTGTCTAGCAGAATAGAAGATATACTTTGCAAATTACATAGAGAACGTCAACATCTAGGTTTGCAATAGTATAAATAACAAATGCGTACCAACAATTATGGAAAGAATTATTATAAATCTATGTCCAGAATTTTAGATTTCGAAGTATTTTTAATTGATTAAGAAGACAATTTCTGCATGACTGGATTGTACTCCCCTTGTACTTCAGAGTACTTCCCCAAGGTCCTTTTATTCCTGCTGCTCTAGCAAAGACTTAACAGGATTTAAGTTTTTTCTTCATTCAGTATGGCAGTTTCTATGTAACAAAACATTACTTTCTGTATTAAAATCAATTAAATAGTCCTTCGAATAAACGAAGATTCTAAACTAGCTTAATAAAAATTATTTCTCTCTCTTACAGCTAAGATCACTTCCTTTGCATGGCACTAAGACTCAGCCTACTGAGCTGCTAAACAAACTATCTAATGTTTCAGACCTTTTACACCTCCAAAAACAAAGCAAAACAAAAATGTAACAAATGAAATATGACTTTATTCTAGGCCACATTATCTAAATAATCCACTTGGATGCTGAAACACAGCTATGAGAGATAAAATATTGCTCTGACGGTCCTCATTTGGGCTGGATATTTAAGCCAGGTGTGAAAGAATAACAATATTTAAATGATTGTTTTATTGGTAAGATGTGGTTGTTATTCATAGCAATTACCAACTGGTTAATAAATGTATGTTTTATATTGCATTTACATAGAATAGAATAGAATAGAATAGAATAGAATAGAATAGAATAGAATAGGAGTAGAATTTTCAGTTGTAAGGGACATAAAATGATCATCCAGTCCAATTGCCTGACCACTTCAAGCATGACCAACAGGTAAAGTGTATTATGAAGGGCATTGCACAAATGCCTGTTAAACACTGACAGGCTTGAGGCATCGACCACCTCTCCAGGAAGCCTGTTCCTCTGTTATGCTAGATGGGAGTTTACATCACCTCCATACTATGGATTAGACACTGATCCATGTTCCTATAATCTAGACCTCCTAAAATACCTGTTGATATGGTTTAGCAAAACCTGAGCCCTGCAGGATAACTCAGACTAGTAAATGAAATACTACCTAACAAAAAATTCCCAAGGCAACCATAACAAATTAAAGTTTCATTAAAGAGACAGAATAGTCTACATATATTTGTATCTCATAATAATATATCAGGATATAGACAGGCTATTAAGTTTGAAAAAATTACTGCATGCAATCTCTCTATCTCTAAAAGTACTTTCTAAATAAAAGCTCTTTATAATTTGAATTCCTACCAAGGTGTCTGATTAATTCAATTAATTTGGCAGTGATACGTTGACTCAAAGAATGGACCGCAGCAAACAGGTCTGTATTAAAAACCCAGCAAAACATCTCCCACAAAACTCCCCGAAATTCCACGAAAAGCTGCTACACAAACAGGTACTCTAGATCTAGTTATAGATCTGAGGCTCTCTTAATCAATAGACAAATATATCTCCTGTTTATCCATCAAGACAGCACACATTAGGATTACAATTCAAAGGGCTTTAGTCAGGGAAACGTTCTTCATCAGGAAAGCACCCAAAGAGATGCAGAAGGCCTATGCACAGACAAGTCAAAGGCTGCCTTATGGTTGTGGAAATCTCTCCCTATACCTCCGTCCTAAGTTACAGTATTTTAAACAGAAGCAGCCAACTTTTTCCATCTAGAACAAAAGACAAAAGACAACTAATTGCTTTTACGCCTCTTCTTCGTCTACTGTAGCAGTTACAGCTGTTGCTTCGAACTTGCTACATCCTAAGCATGCAACAGCCTTTAAAACTAGTCATGAAAGATCCAACAAAAATGGATGAAACAAGAGCTTGTAGCCGGGCAAGACTGCTCCCCTTTTCCAAATATCTTGGGTGTGTCAGTGTGATACTGTAACAGAGTAAAATAGTGACACTGCATCCTGTAGGCACACTGAGAGAAATGAAAATTGCCACAGTGATTGATTTGGTTTGCCAGCCAAAAAAAGAGAAGAGATTCTAGGATTAGTTTATAAATATACAGCAAAATGTTTCAGCCACCAGTTTCAAAAGTCTGTATTTTGGCCATTTATAGTAAGCGAGCCAGCTTAATTGGAAGCCCTAACAACTGTTCCAAAGGGGTTAGCTTTTGCTTTTCAGAATAGAATTATAAATTTTTTTCAATACAAAAGCCTAGAGTAGCTGAAGTAGTTCTGTCATTATTCTCTGGGGCTGACTGAAGTACAGCATGTGTGTCTATGTATGTGTGTTATGTCTCCAAATGTTGGCAAAAAGTCAAATATGTCAGGTCTGTGAATGTGAACATCTTCTGATATTTAGTTGACAGAGTGAAGAAGTTGAAGTGAAGGGTGAAGAGCTGTTAAGAGTCCAAGGTGGGCTCTCCCACCAGTGCAGTGAGGAAAGCTGGAGGGAAGGATTTGCCCCAGTAGTTCCCCGGGGGCTGTTTCCAGCTGTGGCTTTACCGCTGGTGCCACAGCTGTGCAACAACTGGTCTGCGCACACTCCCGGGCCTTCCCCGGTCTGGCCCAGAGCTGGACCCTTGGGATGAACTTCCCAGCTCAGCCTCACCCTTCCTTAGCACCATGGGCCTTGCCAAGGGCATCTCTGGGCTGTGTCTGACTGGGATCATCAGCTCTTGACCTTAGTTCTGAACCCTGTGACTTTGTCAGTGAGGCCACTGCTCCCAGATGACTTGCTGCCACATTTGGCTCCTGCCTTGCCTTCCTTCCCAGAGCAGTCAAGCCTCGCTGTGCCCAATGCAATTCTGATAAACTGTTTTGTCAAAAAGAAACAATTTTGGAGTTTAAGGCTAGCAATTGTTTCTGGAGAGAGGGATATCAAAGCCTGAGAGACATGCTACAAGTTTAATCCATTAGGACCCAGCTAAGTTAAGAGGTCTGCCATGCTGTCATTATTGGTATCATAGTAATGATTAAATTTAAAAATAAATCCTGGCCTAGTCAAGGACAAAGAGACAAAATTGTGGAAAGCTCCTCAAAAGCTCAACAGAAGTGCCTTCTGAATTTGCTCGCATAAGGATTTCTGCTGCTCAGAGAAGATAAAGACTACTATTCCAAGCTCATGGAAGATAAAGATTACCTTTCTCAAGCAGTCATAATGAAAAACATTTCTGTGTCTCAGGATCTCCAGTCCTCAGCCTGGCCTTTTAGGAAAAACCATCACGGAAGGGGAGTTTGTCTTAACTTACTGATCTGGCAGATATATTTATAAGTATCGAACTAAATTCTGCTTTTAGGTGCAGAGGTAGAGGTTCAAGAATAGACGACATTGATGCATTTTACTTCTGACTGCATTTCTGGCAAAGGCAGTATGATCCTGGGAGTTGTATTTGTGTAATTGGCAGTAAAGTTTGAACTACTGTACTTTTTTCCAAGTTCCAAATTTCCCTTTCAGCCTTTTTATTGACACACTTGAATACACAAATGCTCAAGCCACTCCCTTCTCCTTCTTGAAATAATGGAATATCTGACTCGAGAGAAGGGAGACTAATGCATTAAGGCACTCTTTCATCTACTAGGTGCCATGGGTGAAAATTTGATCCTAAAATGGAAAATAACTATATGAGTTGTATAGCTGCTACAAGCATGTCCTTCAAACCCTTGTATGTTATGGTTATACAGGAAGTACTACAAAATGCCCCCTTATTTTAAAAACTGCCTGCTTTTTTTTCTTCCCTGTGAGGATGTATGTGTTTATGTCCACAGAGAATTGATTCTTAAAT
Source organism: Mohoua ochrocephala (assembly GCA_013398855.1). Taxonomy (NCBI): domain Eukaryota; kingdom Metazoa; phylum Chordata; class Aves; order Passeriformes; family Acanthizidae; genus Mohoua; species Mohoua ochrocephala. Next base: position 13,366 of record VZTA01015991.1, on the reverse strand, counting down.
TTTTTTTCTTATGCGTGAACTGATTTTTTTTTCCATCTTCAGCTCTGAAGTTGAAGAATCCCCATCCAGCACAGTAACACCACCTTATAGGGCTGTGAATCTATTTTTCACTTCTTCAGCATACTTTTCCTTACTGAATATGGGTGATGTTAAGGACTTTTTAAGCATGTCTTCAATCATATGTAGAAAAAGAGGTCTTGGTTTGACAAAGGGGAATAAAGCTATTTTAGACGATAAGTGCACATATGGTGATCTTACCTTTAGGTATTGTGGTTAAGGTTTTCAAAAAGGCTCAAGAGAGGTGTATCAGTCCTTCCCCGCAAAAGGTAGCTTACATTTAGTAGATTCTGTTCTCTCATACCTTTTAGTGTGCAGTTTCTCCTCAAACTCAAGACTGAATCTTTACAAGTTGTTCTCTGCAGGTAGTGCTATAGTGAGTCTTCATGTGAATGGCTAAGAAGGAATTTAGGTGTCTCGCTATAATTACTCATCCTTTAATTATGGAGCCTCAGCTCGTACCACCCTAGAGAAACTAGGACTGCTGCCTAACACTGATAACATTGCTGCACAGAAAACACCACAGAGTCCTCCCTCCGTAACACTGCGCAGCAGAAATGTGTGGAATACTCTGGCTGAAGTCACAGACAAAGTCTGCACTTGTTTTGGAAACAGAAATTTTTATCCCTTTAATTAAGATAAGCCTAAGAAGGGCAAATATTGTTGCAATGAAAACTAATTTATGAAAAGGGTAAAATCTGGCAGTTCTCAGATACAGCTTCATCAAAAAGCTAACTGATCAAAAAATTGATGCAGCCCACCTATTAGAAAGTTAAAATATTCAAATTCCATGGTTAAATATGTCATATCTGCAGTTCGGTTTCCTAATTAATCCGATTATTTGTCTGTCTGCCTCAGAGTTTTTTTCAAAGGCAGTGAGTAGAACAGGCTTCACTGTGAAAACACACTGTCCACAGTCCATGTGGAATAACTCCTATGTTTGTTCAGCATCAGTTCTTTCATCCACAGGAGACCTGACCCATCAATTCTTCTCTTCATAGCACAACTGACTTAAGTATGGTACAAACAACATAATTAACAGAGGAACTGAAAATTCAGAATGGAAACTTTCCAGATTAAATAAGATGGCACAGAGCATGTGCTAGAGTTTGATTTTTCAGCAACCAGAACCTAGGAGTTATTATAGGAATTATCTTGCTACTTATCTTCATTCTGTTTCAGTAACAGCACCTGCAAGATGTTATTGATGTAACTAGCAAACCAGATGGCAACTTTGCTAAATTTTGGGGAAAAAATATTGATTGATTTTTTATACAGTCATTGTGTAGGACAACTGGAGAATATTAAATTGGATGTACATATTGACCTATTTTAAATCAAGCCACCTTGTTATGTTTGTTGATAATCTACTATGCTATTGATTGCTACGTACTTCCCAGAAGTACATCCTCCAGAATCTGCTGGCTGTGTTCGTATCTTTTACGTGTAAAAAATCGGGAGATCATTGGCAGAATCTAAAAGTTATGCATGGCTTCTGCAACCCTCACAGATCATGCTGGGAAAGCCAAGTCTGTTTTGTTTATTCTGTTACACGCTTCAAGCTAATTTGTTTCCTGGCAAAGAAAGTGGCATATATAAACAGTCTGAATTTTCTTTATTTATTGAGCTCATAATCTTCCCTGGCCAGTCAGATTGCTTATTCAAACTCAGCCAGTTAATAACTATACAAAACACAGTTATCTGACTTAAAACAATTTCTGTAATGTGCAAAATTATGCCCAACTTTCTTCATCCTTTTTTACTGCTTCTGTACACTTTCAAATATACTGTGTTGATTTTCCCAGCAACAGTAATTTAATGTATCATCCAGGAAATAAACAGTGAAAGAATGTTTTCACTGCAGCACTCATCTAATTTTAAAGGAGCAAAGTCTACCCACAACCATTCTACTTTTATAAGTATATAAGTTTAGGTATTTTTCCTCATACTGTGTATGTAGGCATGGAAAAGCTACCAGTCAGGTTTGATTAAGAAGCTGTACCACAGGACATGTTTAAAGAGGCAGCATTCAGACCTGCATGACCCAGAGATGACATTAAGGAAGGAGATCCAATACTACTGTCCATATGTAAACAGAAAATAAATATAGCGGAACTAGTCTGGCTCTCTGCCTTAAGAAACAGGCTCTAGGGAGAAACTCTTCAACAAATCACACAGAAGGCTGGTTTGCAGAATTTCCCAAGTCTTATCTCTTATGTTAAAAAAAAATGGAAAACATAACGACGTTATTATATGTAGATAATCTACAGATTTTAGAACCTTCTTGTTCAAAGTGAACATAGAAAACAGTGAAGCCCGCTATTGCAAGGAGGGTTAGAATAAAATATAATGAAGTCTCTCCCAACACTTGCAGACATCAACAATTAAATCTGGAGTGTCATTCATTTGAGCAGTATTTCATGGAAGAAACCCTGGTGATCTATTCTGCTTGCAAAGACTCTATGGAATTCCTTTCAGCAATAGCTTAAACAGCTAAAAAAAGTGAGTGTGTAAAGACTCTGAATGGTTTGTGATCCAGTGTATATTTCCAGCTTTTAGGGGCTTTCTTATATAAAATTTTAAAATAACACTATAGGCTGTTGAAACAGAAAAATGTTAAATGCTGAAATTCCAAAATGGAATTTCTCAGTTTTGCCTTATGAAACAGTCACCTTATATTATACATTTCTAAATGGATTTTTTCCTAAATAGAGACATTTCCAGAGAGGCATTAATTCTGAAAAACTGATATTTTAAGAAGAGACGTAATTTTCAAGCATCTCTGCCTTGCATTTCCTTAGCCTGTATGAATATGCAAACATCATAGCCCAATGTGAATACCTGCTATCTATTATTATCTCTCTTATGTTTTCTATTGTTTCAGACAAAAGGAAACATAAATATTTGTCCCAGCCCTGAAGAGCTTGCAGTGTAAAGGTGCTGAGCAAAGAGAGGAGCATTCTCACAGTACAAGAGAAGAACGTCAGCTGGCAATTGGCCACATACGCTCCGCATAAAATTTTAGAAATGGAAGGGTTTTTTTCAAAGGATTCAGTATGCAATGTATTCCTACAACTTAACACTAATGGTCAGCTAGCCTCCTGCGCACTTCAGTCCAAATTGCAGCCAATTATTGTGCTGAAAGTCTATCCCCCCACTTACTCAGAGCAGAGATCTATAGAGGATCAGGGGGTGAATTGCACTGCTGTCTAATGGGCCTGTTAGCAAGCTATGTCAAGGTTTCCAGCAGAGTCTCCACACACACTTTATCCCTGCCATTAACAAGAAGGAATGCTAATACTAAAGGATAAGTCTAAGGATCTGACACAGCCTACAGACTATCACAATGCTCCAAAGCACCCAGCTATTAAATAAGACAAAACTGGGAGGTTTTGATCACAGATGAAGATGCTTAGTAGCAGATCTAGGTCTTAGTCCTTGAGCTGCAGAGGTTCAGGGGTGTGGGCTGCCTCTGAGACCAATTCTCAGAGGAGGTGGCTGTAGCCGCTGTGAAATGGTTGACATCTTCAGCTCCAGGAGGAAATCACCACAATCTGGAGAACATGACTTGGATCCAGTTGTGGCTCACAGGAGAAAAAGAGGGCCAGCTCTTGCTGAGCTCCCAGCCGCCAGCACCTGAGTGACAGGTGAATTTACAACCAGTTTTGGTGCCTCAACCTTGCGCTGCAGCTGCTGCCAAAGATGCTTTCTCCTGCCGAGTACTCCTGAGAGCCTGCCGCTCTCGGGCTCGGGCCCCGCCTGCAGCAGGGACGTGTTTCTCTCTGCCAGGTGAGGAAAGGAAAAGCCCCCCCCGGCCCGGGGGGCGCGCTCCCAGCCGCCCTCGGTGTTCCATGAACGCCCTGGATGCACGGCCCGGGCGCGCTCNTTAACCAAACGAACCAAGGAAGGGGTGACAGCTAACCAGAGAAAGAAATAAATAGATCAGCAAGGATCTAACTCTCTTGTGTAAACCTCGCCCCTTCCCTCTTGCCTCGGTGAAGTTTTTCTTGCTCTCGGACGAGTCCTTGTTGTGTTTCTGGAAGTGCTGATTCGGACACAATGACAGGAAAAAATGAGCTGTTTGAGGGAGAAAGTTGTGTTCCCGGGCTCCGCCTTGGCAGGACATCACGCCCAGGGACACTTCATGCGCACAAATGCAGGAGCTGTGGAAGGTGTGGGGCAGCACCTGTGCAGCCCTTCCATGAATTCTTTTGGCGATTGTGTTTGATAACACTTATTTACCATTTCAGTTTCTTCAGGGGTAGGATTTGGGAAACATAATTTAATCCATATTTTTCAGAATATGGAAAGTATCCAAAGCATGATGGCACAATCAGCTTAATATGCTGCAATTTCATGACACTATGGTGATTTAACTGCCATTTTTTTATGTCCAGAGAGGATACAAATGCCATAGCTGACTTGTGCTACGTCACAACATAAAGAGGATTACACATACAGATTACAGCTCTTAGCGTACCACAGAAATATCTAACACAAGCAGTTTACATCAGAACTGGAACTGCTGTTGAGGAACTAAGTGTTTGGGTGAGTCCGTGACTCTCGCAGGGGCTGTGTGCGCAAGAGATGAAACACGACATGGAGAGGAAGCCCGCAAAGTGTTTGGCTGCAGGGATATGTGTACTGCTGAGCTAGCAAAAGCAGTAACAATAGAGCATGATGTCACTTCTTATCTCTAGGGCCTTTGTGAAAATTCACTGCTGCCGTTGCTGTGGGAGCTGGGCATGTGGTTAAAATCCGTAAAGGCAACATTCCATAAGGTCAACAGACATTGGCTGAACTGCCAAAAAAGTTAATATGCTGAGAAGGCTGCAAATTAGGAAGTTGGAAAGAAGCATCTAGTGCATCCAAGACAGAAGAAAAGCTCTGGTAGAAAGATTGGTGAGGAGTTTACTTTAAAGAAGGATTTTTGTCTGTTTGAGGCAGAACAAAGTTTGTGTGAAATTCTTCAGCTGAGTGAGTGTCATTAAAGCAGAAGCACAGCTTCAATCCTCTAAAAAATGACAGAGGGTTAGAAATCATTTTTGTGTTAGTAGGCCTTTAGCACTCCCTTCTGACTTCTTGGCTTCTGGATGTTCCAAAGCATTTGACATAGCAGGACGCAAGCACATGGTGAAAACCTCTGTATACAGAAGTGTGAAGGCTGCTGTGTAAACACACTGACATTAGTGTCAGCTGGGACAGAGTCAATTTTCTTCACAGTAGCTGCTACAATGATGTGGATTTTGGGTTCAGTGTGAAAATAATGTTCCTAACACACTAGGTTTTAGTTGTTGCTGAATAGTGCTTGTCCTTAGTCAAGGACTTTTCAGTGACTCATGCTCTGCCAGTGAGCATCTGCAGAAGAAGCTGGTTGGGAGCATGGCCAGGAGAGTTGGCCCAAACTGGCCAAAGGGATATTTCATAACATCGAATGTCATTCCCAGTATATAAACTGGAGGGAATTGTCTAGGAAGAGGTGGCTGCTCTTTGAGGATGGGCTGGACATCAGTCAGCAGGTGGGGAATGATCGTATTGTGTATTTCTTGTTTCTCTTGGGTTCTGTTACTCTTTCTCTCTCTCTCTGCTTGGCATTACATTTTTTTTAATATTGTTTTTATTACTGTTATATTTGTTTCAATTATTAAATTGTTCTTATCTCAACCCATGAATTTTACCTGTTTTTTCCAATTCTACCCCATACTAGGATGGGCTGGGAGGAGTGAGCGAGAGGCTACATGGTATTTAGTTGCTGTCTGTTATTGAAGCATGACAATTAGGTATTACATTAGAAATTTTTTAACTCAGCTATTCTGTTTCAATGCTCAAAATATATTTATTAGCTAGAGAGAGGTTGTTAAACTCAGAGGATGTTAAGGAATATGGGAATCTCATTAATGGTCATTCACCCTGTTGCAATTAGCAGACAGTGTGGGTAGCTGGCAAATTTTGTTTGATTTCTGCTGCTGATTTGTGTGCTGACTTTTTTTGGAAATAACACCAGAAAATTCTAAAGATGCTGCATTACGACAGTAGGGAGGATTCTGAGGACACTGCTGACGGCTTGCTTGTATTTCACTTGATAGAATCAGAGAATGCTTTGGGTTCGAAGTGAGCTCAGACATTACCTACTTCCAACATCCCTGCCAAGGACATCTTCCATGAGTAAAGACATCTTCCACTGGATCAAGTGACTCAAATGCCTATCTAGCCTTGCCTTGAACATTTCCCAGGATGAGGCATCCACAACTTCTCTGGGCAACCAGTTCCAGCACCTCACCCTACTCAACAGTACAGAATTTCTTCCTAAGATCTATTCTAAAACTATCTTCTTTCCTTTTAAAACCATTCTCCCTTGTCCTGTCACTACATGCCCATTGTAAAAAGTCCCTTTCCAGCTCCCTTGTAGCCCTTTTAGATACTGGAAGGCTGCTGAAAGGTCTCCCTAGAGCTTTCTCTTCTCCAGGCTGAACAGGCCCCAACTCTCCCAGCCTGTCTTCATAGCGGAGCTCCATCCCTGTGATCATCTTCATGGCCTTTCTATTAGTGTCCTGCTTAAACAGCTCCATGGCCTTCCTGTGCTGGGACCCCAGAGCTGGAGGCAGCTCTGCAGGTGGGATCTCACCAGAGCGGGGCAGAGGGGCAGAATCCCCTCCCTCCCCTGCTGCCCACGGGGCTTT
>VZTA01015990.1:300966-360304 GCA_013398855.1 Mohoua ochrocephala | reverse complement strand
GCAACACAAAAACTTTGCAGATGGATGTTGGATGTATGTGACAGAGAGCAGTGAAGGGTTTTTTGAGAAGGCTTGATAAGATCCTGTTCCCCCTCCCAATCCTTGCATCTGTCTAGACCTTTGCTTCTTTCTTTCTTTTCTCGTTGTTTAACAGATCTCACTGCATTTTCCCTGTTACAACTTCTGGGGCAAGAAATGAAATCGTTTCAGCGTGCAGGCCTTGTGTGTGAACAGAGTTAATTAGTTAGAGTACTAAGGGCTGATTATGGACTGAAACAAGCAGTGCTGCCCTTTGGGAGGACATGCAGGAGTGTGAGTGCAGGGTAGCAGGTCAGCAAGTGCGGGGTGCACCGTGACATTCTTAGGTGAAAGTGTGAAAAGGAAGATAAGATTTTAATTAACAGGACCTCTCTGTCTCTCCTATCATAGATGTAGGTTAGCAGGGGAGGATGTGAAAAAGTGTAAAACAAGATCTTTCACATCTGAGCAAATTTCCAGGAGTGTCCTGTTAGGTTTTAGTACTGAAACATGAAAATGGCGTGTGTCCTTCTCCTGCAGTGTAAGTCAGTGTTACGAGTTACTGATTTCTGTTAGCGTGGTGCTTGCCAAACCAAGTCACTGCCTGCTCCTCACGGGTCCAGACCCGATGAGACAAGACAGTAAAATACGGTCTCCTTCCAGGTAGCTCGTGGCCTAAGCAGGAGAACATATTGGCTGGACGTTTGTAACTGAGGACAAGTACCCTGTCTTTAATTACAGACAGGTTGGGAGATATTGGCAGGCAGGAAAGAAACCCATTAGACCAAATGGCCCAGGAAAGTGCTGTTCAGAGCAGTGCTTTTCACGTGGCTGTGAAGGGCAGAGTCTTTTACAGAAAGCGAGCACTCACTGTGGAAATTGTCTGATCATGATTCTGGGTCCACGCGGTGAATGACAAACAGGTGATAGGAGCGGGTGCTGTGCAGGAGGAAGGTTGAGCCAGAGACTGACTCTTCTGTGCATGGATGTACAACAAGGTACCTGTAAAACGTTTGTTAGAAATCGTTTTTCTAAGGCTGAAACCTTAGTTTGCACAGGTGAGGGGCTGGAAAGTTGGGAACATAGAGGTGTTTGAGGATGTTACTGTGATTATCTAAGAATGGGTGTAGAGTCATGTAGGGTGGAAGTGGGTAAGACTCTGTCTCTTCAGGGGTGGTTGAGAGAGAGGAGAGAGCAAAGACTGAGATAAGGAGGGAGAGAGAAAAGTAGTCAGTGGTGTTGAAGGCAGCTTAAAGAATGAGGTGCAGGATCAGTTGTGAGGTGCCATTGTGAAAACATCAATGGAAACCTTGGGAAGAGATTCAATGGAGATTGAGCATGTGGCAGATGCTGAACAGGAATGGGTTCAGTTCTGGACTCACAGCCATAGTTCTTGATCTCCTTTCACATCTGTGTTAAATATGCTGATAAGGTTGGGAAGGTGTGAGATCAAAGAGGGTTTTTGGTAACATGGAGGAGCTGAAATTTGTAATGTAAAAACCTTTGTTTTTAATGTGAAGACAGAGGAGAATGAGATGTGAGAAAGATGAAAGAAAATGAAAGTGTGTCAGTGGGAAGCAGAAGAAACTTGGAGTGCAGATAGTTTTCCATGCAAGAACAGCCATACTAAATCAGACCAAGGATTTAGCTAGCATCATATCCTGTACTCCAAAAAGTCTACTTTTTGGAAAAGAAGAGGATGTGTGTATGTGATACCTTTCCCTTCTGATGCCCGTCGTGTAACAGAATTAACTTGGTGAGCTGCTGTCTGAGGAGGGAGTGATGCAGAATCAGGAGGTGATTTGAAATGATAACTGTGATGGCAGGTTGATGTGGAGATTGCAGAATTGCAGTAGGAAAATGGTTAATTAGTTATTCCATGAGCAGAAATCATGGCCAGTTGTATTCCCTCAACACAGGAGTAGAAGCAAAAATAGGCTTTGGGGTGGGCTCTGGCTTGGCAGGGTGGACCAAGAGATGAGAAGTCCATGGCAAAAGGAGACTCTGCCTGCCAGCGACAGAACAGTCAGAAACTTGCTTGGAAGCTGTTGAGTGGATACAGTGACTCTTCTAAGTTTTAAATATTTTACTGATAAAGAATTTAAGTAATGAAGGATTTATCTGTGTTACAGCAAATAAACTGGACAAACACAGCAAATAAGCAAGTAAAGTCAACTGACTTGATCAATAATAGAGCTCACACGGTAGAGTTGTCTCAGAGTAAATCTTTCATGTAGGTCCCCTACTTGGAAATAAAATCAAATAGAATAATTAAGTGATTTTTTGTCTCAAAATAATGTCCATATGGCAGAGTTGTTCTGAAAAAGCTACACATAACAGTGTACACCAGATTGTAGCAAGTTTCTTGGATAAAAATTCTTAAGGCTTCCATATAACTATAGGAACAATATATTTTTGATTGATCTACTTTCCCTTTTTTCTAGATAAAGATTTTCTTTTTTAAACTAGTTGCTCTCAGCCATGCTCTCTTCAGTGAGACAAATTGGCAAGTCAAATCGTACTGATACTTTCGATGGAACGAGATAATAGACTTATTTTTGAAAGGTCTGGGTTTCCTTTCGTACGCCAATGGAAAAATAATAAGCAGCCTTTTTGGAGAGGGAGGACACACTAGTGGCCATTTCTGCTTATTTAGGTGGGTGAACTGTTTTCTTTTTCTGATCGACAAAGGCAGGTTTAAAATCACGCTGCAGAAAACTGAGTGCAGTCTCTTCTGTTTAAATGATGTTGCTAAAATAAGGTGTGCAGCCAGTTGGTGGTGGTGGGTAATCTTCCACCAGAACCAGACACAGATGAAAACTCTGACCTGAGCTCTCGAAGTCCTTTGCTTAGTCTCCATCAGTGAACTTTTCAGGTGGAAGTAAAACAGTGTAGTCTCTCATAAAGTGCCAAATAAGCTTTGGAAGCTATAAGGTAATCATAGTCACGTTCATCCTTGCAGTTTCCCATCTCAACTTTGTCTAATATAACATTTGTATTTTTACTTTTGCTTATCTGTTGCTAACATTGTCCATTGACACTCTCGGTGTGTGGTGTTTGTTAGGTCTGTGGCAATGCCAGTGTCTGTAACTGAGATTTGTTACACAGGGTAATGCTGAGCATTGGGTCTGTGGTGTAAGCTGCATCTGCTTGGTGCAGTGCAGTTTAAGTGGAAATGCCACCATGAGAGCAGGAGCAGTGCCCTCCTGACACACAGGCCTGAGCTGAGGCAGCAGCAGTGCAGTTCTGCCCCTTGCCTGGTGGAATGGCTGGGGCAAGGCGGAAAAAGTAATTCTTTGTGAGACTTTGGCAAGTGTCTGAACACAGAGTGCCTGCCCTTGAGTTCTGAGGGGCTGTCTTTCAGAATCATAACCACATTCCTGACATGAAAAATGGTATCTTTCAGAAATGGGTTTGGAAACTCAGTGTCTCTGCCTGTGCATGCAGTGAGTGTGCACAGCAGCGCCCTGTGTCACCCTGGTGTCTGGGTTCCTGGGGCAGGGAGCACAGGGGCAGGTGACAGGTGCCCCTGTGTCACCCTGGTGTCTGGGTTCCTGGGGCAGGGAGCACAGGGGCAGGTGACAGGTGCCCCTGTGTCACCCTGGTGTCTGGGTTCCTGGGTCTGGGAGCACAGGGGCAGGTGACAGGTGCCCCTGTGTCACCCTGGTGTCTGGGTTCCTGGGTCTGGGAGCACAGGGGCAGGTGACAGGTGCTGGGGTCACAGCCCCAGGTCTTGATGAGCCCACACCACAAGTTCCCAGAGTGGTGTTGCAGGAGCCTGCAGTACAGCTCCGGAGCTCCCTTCCCACCTGAGAAATGGTGTGTGTCCCTGGGCAGCTGGAAATGCACAGGTCCATCAGGTCCTGGGCTCGTCTTCTGCTGTGAATCTGTCTGGAAATTTGCACGTGGTTTGGGCGCGTTTCAATTTCATCCCATGTGAAGGTACAGTGCAGAACTTTCTTGCTCAGCATGGCTTAGGTGAATGATGATGGCCCAATTGTATAAAGATTTTTACAATCCTAGTTAACTGTCATGAATAAAGACTTTTACTAAGGCTTTGCCTCTAGAGTAGCATAGCCTATTTTATAAATAGTCCAAGCAAGTGCCCAACAAAGCCGTAGATGTGGTGGCACAGTGAATACTGAATGAGGAAAAGTGTCTTACAGTGTATGTCTAAAAATGGACTTGCTTACAGTGCAAAAGGGAATAATACCTGCCAAGCAAATCTAATATCAACTTGCACTGTGAGAACAGGGCAAAAGCACAATTTTCTTACTGTTCCAAATGGATAATATAATGTCTTTTAACATTCTCGGGAGAATAAAATGCATGTCTTTAATTCCATTTGGTTTTGCGAGTATCAGCGCTCACGGTATTCCTCTTCCAGTTGCACTGAGGCCAGGCTGTGTTGGACAGTAGCAAGCCTTTAGAACTGCTCAAGTAACAACTGCTTATCAAGAAGTTTACCTGCGGTCTTCCCTTTTGGCCTTGAGATGTATTTGACTCCCTTTTCCCTGACCTGAATTTGTCTTCCATTTCTAATCACAGCGTTCTCTTGAAGAGGAAGAATGAAAGACTTTTTCTCAAGAACATGTGGTGTTTATCCTTACACAAACTGTAGTTAATTTACAGGAATGATCCGTCCTGCTTTTTTCTTAAATAATCAAATGAACTATCCAAAGCTTTAAGTAAAAATAGTAGGTCTTTAGAGTTTGCTTAGGGAAAGCTTGCTGTAAATAATCTGAATAGTCCGATTCCAAATACGCTTGAGCAAAATTCTGCTGATTCTCTCTTTGGATGGGCATTGCTTTATTTGTTTTAATATCAACCCCCCATCATTGCTTGTGAAAATGCATTTGAAGTGATTGGTTGAGCTTACGTTCTGAAGTCTCACGCACACAAGTTTATTAAAGTCCTGTATTTTAAAAAATTAAACCATTTAGTATGTCCAGGGAGAAGAGTTGGTTTCATACTTTTAATCTTTTTCCTTAAGAGTTTATTCTGGGCTATATCAGTTTTCTGATATGACAGTGGTTTAGACCTGATGCAGATTTTTTTTCACCTTGCCTTTTATATGCAGACATTTATGCTAAAGGATCACAGCTCTTAATTTACCTCTCAGTTTTTTCACGGTAAAGCCTATTTCCTTGCTTTGCAGTTTTTTTTTTGTAAAAACTTAATATGTGATTTTTGTGCTGATTATCAGTTACATGGTTCCATCTAAGAAGAGAGTTTATGTTGCTCAGTAAGGCCCATGACATGTTATGTAAATGTGGATTGGTGATGACTTTCACAAATGGCAGGGGCTGTATCATCCAGCTGTGGTACATACCTAGACCTAGTTGTATTTTATTTGTTACCTCTGGGAAGTAATTTTTTCCTTGTCTAGACATCCAACTGGAAAGAGACCTGAGAACATCCTAAGAAAAGGCACTGGCACATTAGAATGCGTTTCCTTTGCATGTCGCTCTGATAATTAGTCGGTTCCCATCCCAGTGTGAATTTAAGGTCACTTTTTAAGCAGCAGGTTAGACATGCAACTTTTTTGACGCAGGGAAATACATTTGGGATTGTCATTTAAATATGTTGTATTTATCAGTGAATGTGAATCCCACTCCTGTTATATCCGTACATAAAATAAAAATTATTTTTCTCTTTGTAGAACTGACAGTGCATCAGCTGACCAGGACAATTTAAAATACTCCTCATCCAGAGATCGGGGCAGTTCTGCCTCCTATGGATTACAACCCTCAAATTCAGCTGTGGTGTCTCGGCAAAGACACGATGATATCAGAGTCCACACTGACATACAGAATGAAGAAAAAGGTACACAGATTGCTGTTTCGTGTGTGAATTGTGAGGGGACGTTCAGGGAAAGGCAGTGAACTGGAAGTGGTGGAGAAGTTTTTGTTTTGGTTTATTTTTTTCTCTTCCCCCCAAAAAAGGCAGCAAACTGATTTGTCTCATTGCCACAGTATCACTGTTTTGGGAGATTTGTCAGGGCTCAAAGAAGTGTTGTGGTTGATGTGAATACTGAGAAAAATATGCAGTTGCATTAGGAGAAGAATGCAAGAGAAGACTCGATGTGTTAACAGAATAAGCACTTTTTTCTGGAGAATAGTGTTCTGGAGGTGTCTGGTCTTCAGGCTGTGGTTCCTTCCAGAACAGTCTCCAGTAGTTCTGGTATTGGATTAAACAGGCTGCTAGGCTGATCTGTTGCCTGTTGTGGCTTTACTGCACCAAACTGGAACCTTTGTTTAGTAATCAGATCGATATTTTTATCATTAATGGCAGTTTCTACTTCCATGTACCTCAGTCTGACTTCATATAAATCACATGATGTGTGATTCATACATTTTTACTGGTTTGGTGTTTTTTTTTAATTATTAGGATGGAAATGCTATCTCTAGAAAATAACTAAACATTCTGAATCGTGTCTTTTTTTGTATTTATGAAAAATCTGTATTCTGACTTCTTTCTTTAATTGCCAAATACAGTTATCAAATAGGATTTCTTGCTTGCAGAGTCACTTTTTAGACTATGTAAATCTTCAGGCAGGCCAGACTCAAAAAAAAATCTCACAGGAATAATAGTGTGGGAGTTTCTGTTCAGGAACCTAAGAAGTATTTGGACTCCCCCTTCTTCTCTGCCCTGTAACTGACACTAAATAATTGCTGTATCTTAGGGGAAGTTACAGCTGGGTGCAAATTAATTTTTTTTATAAGTTAGTAGGTGGCAGAAGCATGAAGCATGTTTATCTGTGTAGCTTGAGAACCTTAAGATTTGCTTAACTTCAGGAGAGAAACTGCTTAGGAAGTGAGTGTGTTTGTGTGCTAACGTGGAATGTTGTGCTGTGTTTAACACAGACTGGCAGAGGAGGTTCTTATAATTTGAAGTGTGCTAGTATGTAAAGAATGCACTGGCAGCATAGTGAAATAGTAAGTTTTGGACAAATTCAAAAAGGCAGCTCGTGAAGTTGCTGGGGAAGTGCCATTTGAGAAGAGAAATGTACCTGGCTCTCCCTCCAGTGCTGTGTCTTGCAGGGCATGTCTCTGCTAGCTCAGCACTTCATGTTATTTTGTTCAGGTGTGACTTGAAAAGAGGTGATTAGGGTATTCTGGCTATAACCAAGTTCCAGGTATCTCTAGTTCGTTTTTATTATTGGAGAAAGTTGTAAGCTTACAGATGCAGAATAGTTTCCATGTTTACTAAGATTTTTTTTAATTAATCTTTTGGAGTCTGCCAGCATGGAATTTTCATTTGAGATTTTCTGTCCTGGCTTCCATAAGCCCCCTACCCACCTCCTCCCAGTTTCTGGTGTTGATAATAAAAATTACTTCCAAATTGATAATTTCTGGAAGTCTTTCAGGTTTGAAAACCTCCAAGGACGTGACTCTTACATTTAGGCTCAAATGCATTAATTGCTGTTAGAAGTTATTTCCTTCATAGGACAGTGTTGGTTTGTTCTGACAAAATAATGTCAGGGTGGCATGCCTGCTAGTTTATGTTTAAAAACCGAGCTGTAAAAAATAATGTTGTAAATCTAAATAGACACAAACTATCTTTACTGTAATTGTAGTTAACTCATTACAAGTGAGACTTTGCACAGGGTTTTCTGCAATGGTGGGGTAGCCCCATGTGTACAGAAGTGCACAAATATATACCAGTAGTTCACATCTGCTTTTGTTTAAAAGCTTCGCCTTAAAGAAACATTTTTTTACGTTTACTAAGGTCCAGGTTCACCTCAAGGTTTGAACTTAATTTTTTATCAATCCTTTAGTCTCAGTAGGCAGCCTCTTGTGGGGAGCCACCTCTCCTTTTCCCCAGACTTTGTGTTATACATTGAAGCAGGTGGACTTGTGGAAGTATCTTTTCTGAAATAAATCTAGCATGTTTTTTCTGGTTCTGTGTGTAATGTTATTAGTTGATTCTTCCCTGTCTTGGTCACGGAAGGCACTTGAGAAATCTGCCTTGGAAGTGAGCTCTGATACATTGAGTGAAGTGTTGGGCAGGCTCAGGGGACAGTTTCACTCTCTGCAGTATTGAGGGGAAGAACCTGCCTCTCAAATGACGTGGCAGACTGGGAAAATTTCTAGTCTCAACATTTGAGTATGTTTGTTCTTGTGGATCTAGGAGTAAGATCAACTGAATTACTCAAAATGATGCTTTTGTTTTCGTTTTATATTGTTACCAAAGATGTATCTCAAGTGGGAGAATGCAGGATTGAGTTTAATTAAGGATGATATCAGTATTAGTGTGTGAAAATACTGACCTTTGTATATTTAGGGAGAGTTCTTCAATCTGTGCATAACATTTTTTGAAAAGACAAATATCTTTCCCTTTTTTTTTGCCATTTTACTGAGCCTGTGGTGGATTTATAGCAAAAACAGAATGGAGATTTCATGTGCAGTAAGGAGCAAGCAAGTGAATGTATCTAGCCATGTGTACTAGCAGTTTGACCTTGTATTTTGCAAAGCCTTTCCTGTCAAAGTAATAATAAGAAAACATTAAATGCAACAAAATTGACGTTAAACTTCATGGCAGTGGTGTTTTCTTGATGTACTTCAAAAATAAGACAGATGAGATTCTAAATCTGTGACCTGGAAACTTACAGGCTATAACAAAACATCGATGCATGTGGAAGTGAAAAAGGAAGCTGAAGGAGCTGGTAGAGGATAGGGCTGCTAATTTGCACGTGAATTGAATAACCCACAACTCACCACCCTGCTGAACACACGGTCTGAGAGCCTGTTTTAACCTCACCTTGGTTTGTCCACAGGTGGCTACAGTGTCAATGGAGGATCTGGGGAAAATACTTATGGTCGGAAGTCGTTGGGGCAAGAGCTGAGAGTTAACAATGTGACCAATCCTGATTTTACCAGTGTTCCGCATGGGAATCGTGCTTTAGCCACAAAAGACATGAGGAAATCACAGGGTAAGGACATTGCTGATTTTCAGGAAGAGGGTGTCTCTTCTGGCAACATTTCTTGTGTTCAGAATGTGAAAAGAAGTTCACTGTGATTAGGCAATCTGTATGGATTTTGTTTTGTGTGATAAATGATTGGATGGTGTTGATGGAAACTGTCACCTGGTTTTACTGTTCCTTGTGTTGAGGCTTCCTCCATAGGTTTGGCAGATCCCTCCACTCTCTGGCTTAGGCTTTAAATGGCTTTTGAGCCCTTACTTAGGTTAGCCAGATTTGGCAAAGACATCTCTGAGAAGGAGAATTTGCTTTGGATTTGTTGCAAATCGGTGCCTGTTGTTAATTAACGAGCCCCCAGTGTGGGAAGAGCAGCAGTGGCTGGGAGCAGCTCGGCCGTTGCCTGTTCTCCCTGGTCCAGCAGCCATCACATCCTGCCAGCTGATTCCTCAGCCACTGAGTGTCCTCCTGAGCCTGCCACTGCTTGTGCTCCCTCTTGCTCAGCTCAGGGGTAGAGGCCAGGGAGGAACTGGAAGCATCCTAAGAATGTGGGCAAGGTCTTAGGAGATGCAGCAAGAACAAATTTGGAGTTTCAAGAGGGTGCAGGAATGCTGGGCTTGTGTTTTTGAGGAAGAAGGCTTCACTCTTCCCACTATTTGAGGTTTGAGTCATAGTTTTAAAAAAAACAAAGAAAGAGTTATTCCAAGCATTTTTGAATGGAAATAGAAACTTTGACTAAGCACTGTCACTTATTGCATCACTTGGTATAAGTAGTAGTTGAGCCACTGGTGAAAACTGCCTGCTTTATGCCAGGCACATTACAAACATGAGGACATGCTGTTTCTTCTCAAGGATTAATGTTTCAAAGGAGACGTAAGAACGTTCAGTGTGCTTTGCAGGTGGAAGAATTGAGGTGTAAGTGGTGATGTGACTGTTTCAAAAATGCAATTTTAGGAATGGATTAAACACAGACTTTATAACCCCCTTCTGGTGTCTTGATATAAAAACTACATAGTCCTTTTAGTGTCTTTTTATGTCTGTGTAAATAGAAAACTCTTACAATAAAAAAACTTTCTGCCAGCACTAAATAATAGTAAATTCAGACTGTTCTCCTGGGTATGTGAGCATCTCTTTAATCCTTAAAAGGTTGGGATATATAATTTTGGATGACTGAAGTTGCTGCCTATAACTTGTATGTTCTCTCTCCTCGAGATGTCAGATTTCAAGAGTTTCTCCTTTTGAACTTGGCTGTCTTTGATTGTTGTAGGTTTCAGCAAGTAATTTTGGTTTTTCATATCTTCCTTAAAGTACAATGGGATTATGTTGCAACAAGATTTTGGGTTTTAAACTCTTTGATGTTTTCTCGTTAGTATATTCATTAAACAATTTTAATGATAATCTTCTGTGAGTGAGTGAGCATGTGGCTGAGACCTTGCTGAATTTTCACAAAGTGGATGTCACAGGTGTTTGTTAACCAGTGCTTTGATTAGCGTAGCTTCAGTCATGTTCTTGGTTAGTGTTTTTTGGTTCTGGGTTTTTTTTTTTAAGGTTGTGATTGTGACTTGACAATTAGCTGACACTCTTGGGGAGTAATGCCAGTGCAGATCAGCTATTAACTGAATAAAGACAAAGCTGCTTTAGTCACATCAGATGACTGATGTCGAGCAGAGCAAAAAGCTGTCTGTAGCTGTCTTGGAGTTTCTCATTAAAGTCATGTTGACTAAGAAAACATCATGTTCCATGAATCCTCTAATTTGAGCCACCACGAAGCACCTAATGTTAAATTTATTGAAAGAAATTTTGTTTCCTTTTTGCAAATGAGGGAAATGAATGAATCATTTGTATGAATTCATAGGTAATTGGTCCCTAAATCAGGTAAACTGCATTGTGACCTTCCCTGGTATGGAGTGCTGTTGGCCAAGTTTAGGGAAGTGTTTCCTTAGGAAGATGTTGATTCTCCCCCGTTATGATCTGTTTAAGTGAACAGCCAAGGCTGCCTTCACACTGGGGGCTTTTGTTCCTCAGTAAGGAAGAGCAGATCTCTTTCCCTTTTCAGAGCAGAACCCTGCTACCTGTCAGAGAGAAAATCTTGTTTCTTCATAGTTGCTTGAACTTAAATCTGGCTCTTTGCTTCAGGAAGCAGCTTGTTTTTTATGCAAGGTTTTCTCGAAATGTTATTTGTTGAATTATTTTTGTTTATTCAGTCAGAAGTCTGATTTAACCTTACCCCACACCCTTTTTTTTTTAGTTCCATTTATGTAGAAGGGAACTAAGTCCAGGTTTTTGTGTAGCAGTAAAACAGTTCTGCTTAGTTCTGAATGAGTTCTACACAGGTACTGGGCTGTCCACAGGAAGAAATGAAATATTTTGGTAGCTAAATTAGATTTTGCATATAACTTTCTTTTTATGGAAGTTTAAAACCAATTGGGATTTATTTTTAATTTTTTTCTCAGATTACTATTATGACTTACTGATTTCACACATGCACGTATTGGACAATAGAGGTACTGTTGATGATAAATGCTGTAGGAACAAAGAAATAATTGCTTTTTTCAGAGCGACCGTTGTCTTATTCTGACGAGTCTCGACTGTCAAATCTTCTTCGGAGGATTACTCGGGAAGACGACAGAGACCGAAGACTGGCTACTGTAAAGCAACTGAAAGAATTCATTCAACAACCAGAAAACAAACTGGTCAGTAGTTCTTCCTTTTCCACAGCAGTGGGGCATTTCTTGTTTTATAAAACTGTCTTCTTCGAATCTGAGTATTGGGACGTGTCTGCAAGGATTAACTTGTATCCAAGGAGTTTCATTCCACAAGAGAGGAGAGTGTATTCCTGGATTGTCCATCTTGTTTCCATAATTCAGGAAATATTTTATTATGTGTATTGCCTTAGACCAAGCTACTGAATGCCTGAGCTGCAGGAATTAACAGGGCGTGTGTGTGGCTGTCTTTGACTGGTCTTAGGAACAGCCTCTGGTCCCTCAGTAAGGAAGCAGAGGGAAAAGGATAAGTAAAGCGTTGTTATGCTGTGGTTATTTTTTTCAGTTACTTCCATTATTCTCCATGAGGTTTTCCCCATTTTTAAATATTGTTTTGTAGCTGCATTTTATTTAGGTTTATTGGTATCAGAACATACTGGAATTGCCGTTCTGATGTCTAACTCAGTGGTGACAAACTTTGTTAGTGGTCAGAATATTAAAAGTCTGTCACCGAGAAACTTTTGGTTAAGCTTCTCTGAGCTCACTAATGAGAATAAGATCAGATGTCAAGTGATATCAAGGCCAAAACTTAAAAATGGACAGTGTTTAACCTAGCAGTAGTTCCTGCAGTTCTTGATGCTGCTAAGTGTAGTTTAACTGAGTTCTTTTCATCTTCAGGCTTGAAATGTGAGTTCAAAGTAAAGTAGTAGAAGTCAGTAGTCACTTGTCATCTAATGGTGTCCTGCTTTAGCTTCTAAATTATATAGATGCCTTTTCCTTTTTAGCCTCTTTTGCAGATACCAGACACATTTTTTAAATGCCCTTATGAGTTCTGAGGGGTCAAGCCTGTGGATCTCTGTCCCCCCACCTTCAAAAGCATCACGTTGCTCAAAACTTACAACAAAAACGGAGCGCCATCCACTGTGTTAAAGATGAATGTCTTTCTGAAGAAAAGAGAACAAACCTTTTTATTAACTTGTCAAGACAACTTCCTGTTAATATATTAAACAGTTGCAGCTAATGTATGATTTTTCAGACAACTCACTAAGGTGGTGGGGGTTAGTGCATATTAGGAAAACAAGTCTTTCAGGTTGTGTTTACTGAGCAGCACTGCTTCATCAATAATGCTTCATCCCCAAAATTGTATTCCATTTCACTGAAATGCAGGACTGCCTAAGTAGAAACTTTAATACTTCAGATTATATTATGTATTCCATTAAATGTTCTGGTGATACAATGGATTTATTAGTATTAGAGGTTTGGCCTTCAGTAGATGCTACTCATGAGCTGCGTGGTGAGTCTTCCATCGTGATGCAATGTTATCAGCAAGAACTAAACTTAGAGCAGACCTTGATAGCAGGCTGCCAGTATTTTCACGACCACTGTAAATAAATATCAAATATAACATCTAGGATAATATTGCAGTATTGCTTAATATAGTTCATGCTAGTCTTCAGTGGCCATGGAAAGCATAATGGCGTTCTCTTGGCAAGGAGAAGTGGCAGTGTTGTGTTTATTGTGGGTGTAAACAGGACCTGTTGTGGAGACAGTATTGGGCAATTATTGTGCTTATGCCCTTTATGTATCCTATATTGCAGGTACTAGTTAAACAACTGGATAATATCCTGACTGCCATTCATGATGTACTCAATGAAAGGTAAGCTGGGAAAATGCTGTAAAGGGGAAAAGTATTGACAGCATTAGGTTTGAAACAGAGAGGGGAAAGGTCGAAAGAAGTTAATTCACTAGTTTTGCGTGGGTGTCCCATTGCAGGAACGGAATGAAATTAGGGGAGAGTAAAGATTCTTAGGCATATCAACAATACTGTTGGACTGTCCAGAGTACACTTCCCTTGGAGAGAATGTGAAGGCACCAGCGAGGCTTTGATGCTGTAGGTGGTGTGGAGTCTGTCTCAGGTGTGTTCAGTCAGCTGTGCACTGCTGTGGTGGTGTAGCTTCCAACAGGAACTGAAGTTTTTCTACAAGCTGATTCATTTACATCCAATTAAGAGTGTATGTAGAGGATGCTCAGGTTTATCTGGGCTTTTAGGTGCTTAGGTCAGTGTTGTTACCCAGAGCCAGCTGCATATTAAGAGCTATTTCTCTTGGATAGTGTGTTGCAAGTGGAACAGTGCATTTGTTCCATACTTTTGTTCAAGTTGACTTACTCCATAGAAATAATATTTTTTAGAATTTTATTTTAGCTTTGCCACAGCTGCCATTAAGTAGGAGAGAAGCAGCTTCATTTCTGCATATATTTTCTTTTGCTTTAGAAAATGCTTTATTTTGTTCGTGCTTCTGTTCTGCTGTCATGGCTGGAGATCCCAAGTTTCTTTTTTTCTCTCCGAAAATTGCAGTAGCAAATTGCTTCAGGAATTGAGACAGGAAGGAGCTTGCTGTCTTGGCCTTCTTTGTGCTTCTCTGAGCTACGAGGCTGAGAAGATCTTTAAATGGATTTTTAGCAAATTCAGTTCATCCACAAAAGATGAAGTTAAACTTCTTTATTTGTGTGCAACCTACAAAGCACTAGAGACTGTAGGAGAAAAGAAAGCATTTTCATCTTTAATGCAGGTAAGACTACAAGTTAAAACAGGATTATTAATGATTTTCTCAGTGCAATGCTTGAATGAACTTTTTAAACTGAAATGAACAATAAGTGATGCTATATTGACGTAACAAGTAAATATCATTATGACTGGATTACGACTTTCTGACTGGATGGGGTTCTTTGATTCTGGTTACATTAGAAAAGAATGACAAGTCTCTGGAGGCACATATATATTTTGATGCAGTTTTCTAGTACTTATGGCAGATCCAAGAAGAACAATCTCATTGAGACCAAAAAGAGAACTGAAGTGGAATGGTACACAAACCCCGACCTTTTTATTGTTTTGTGCTACCTCCTATTTACATTTTCTAACTTGAATTGTGGATAGATCTGAGAAGGGAGTAGGGTGTGTGCAGACAAGATGTGGTCCCCTTGTTCAAGTTTTAGGGTCTCTTATTTTGGGTGTAGGACAGCTATGGCCAGGTCTGTGCTCCAATGTAATAGTTACTTTACAGAGCCAGCAAGCTTCAGCAGGAGAAATAGGACTTAAAACAACTCACACTCGTTCCGTGGCTAAAGAACTAAAGAAAAGTGTTCCCTGGCTCTGCCATATTTCAGGCAAATGCCCCTTGAAGTGATTATTTTCATGCAGTACATGTGATGCTTTTTCCATTTTGTTCCTGCAGGAAGAGCAGAGTTTTGTTGTTTGAATCAAAGTAGTTTGTTACAGTGTGTTCTCTCACGTGTTTTAACGAAGTGAAATGTCTGGTGGCTTTGCTTTGCCTTTCAGCTTGTAATGACCAGCCTGCAGTCCATCCTAGAAAATGTTGATACACCAGAGTTGCTGTGCAAGTGTGTCAAGTGCATCCTTTTGGTGTCTCGATGCTACCCACACATTTTCAGCACCAATTTTAGGGTAAGCTTTCTTTGTCCTCTGTGTTTTCTTTCTTGAATAGAAGTGTTGGTGCAGCAAATTGGGTAATTACTCTGTTTTCACAATTGCTTTCCAGGACACAGTGGACATACTGGTTGGGTGGCACATAGATCACACTCAGAAACCTTCTTTGACACAACAGGTCTCTGGTGAGTTTGGCCAGAGGAGCTCATGGAGAGTCTCAGAGCCTGCTCTGGCTTGCAGATGTTGTGGGTTTACTTACACAAGTTTGGGTCTACTGATGTGGAAGTTGACATAAAACCAAATTGGGTTTCTGGCTACGTGGCAAGAGACTTTGTTGTGAACTTTTTAGTAAATTTGCATTTGCCATTTTATGCTCCTCCTGGGAAAATGGGATGCTTTATTCAGGGTACATTTAAACACCAATTGTTTTGTGCAACTTTATAACAATCTTTAATAAATGTGTAGGTCTTGGTATATCCTCTGTGAAAGGATATGTTTTTCCTAAGCACTTTTAGAAAATCTTTGTGGTAAAGATACTGTACTGGCATTTAAAAAATGGGGAAAGTTTTTCCTGTAGCTTTATCAGTTTTCTTGGGAGTTATTCACAGCAAGTCTGTTATGTTTCTTGTGTCATAGTCCTAGATTGTATCCTTAGTGTTTAACTGCTGGGGGGCAGAACTGACACTTAAAAGGATTTTTACAAAAGGACAGAAGAGGGAGATACAATTTATATTTGTTTTAAAAACATCTAGTGTTAGTATTTTCATGTGGATGACCTTCTCTTAGCAACTTTTCCCTCAGCAATATGCAACTAAAATTTAATGATTGTAAGTTACCCTGTATTAATTGGCTTGGTATTTTTATACAGGATGGCTGCAGAGCTTGGAGCCCTTTTGGGTGGCTGATCTTACTTTTTCTACCACACTCTTGGGTCAGTTTTTGGAAGATATGGAAGCTTATGCTGAGGTAAACAAGACTTTATGGTATATACCAGAGTTAACTGTTATGGTTTTCTTAATAAATCCACAGCTGTGGTTTTTATGGCTGTATTACATTTGTGGAAAATAAAATTACATGGCTTTCCTGGGGAAAAGAGGACTAAATTATGGAGTATACTTCAGTCATGTACAATGACCAGCTGCACAAATACTCATGAACTATTTCATTAGTACCACAACCAGGCCTTCAGTCATTGTTGATGGAGAAGATCATGTTGTAATAAAATTATAAACAATTGACCAAACTGGAATGCCTTCATTTTTAAAGAGCTGATGACAATTCATGGTCTTTCTTTGGTGTTTTCTTTAATTGTCCAGCCTCAGGGTGTTTCAGAAGTAGTAACTGTTGGGGGTAGAGAGGAAATCTTAACGCTTCAAAAGACTAATGATAAATCTGTCTTTTTAAAAATAAAGCAGCAGATTATATTGTGCAGGAGATAATGCAGCAGGATCTGATGGGAAACTAGATTGTATTCATTTAACATACCTCATTTTGACTTTGTAACCTTTGCTTAGTTAACAGGGCATAGAGTTTATCTGATGCTTTCATTAAAGGAAGAGCTTTGGGATTGGGGGCAGGGGGGAATGCTGTCTTTTGAGGTGTATGTGCTCATATGAATATGTACTTAGAGGTAGATTATACTATAGTGTGTGTGTTAACATGCAGGTCCTGTAGGTAAAATTGTACTCGGAGCACAATTTGTTTCACTCAAAGCAGAATCAATAACTTGGTCAGTGTCCTTCTCTAGAAGTACAGCAGGGCTGCTGCTGGGGCAGCTTTAGAATTGACAGTGCAGTAAATCACTGCTTATCAAGTTGGCTGCTGCACTGGTCAATGTGTGTATTCTTAGTCACGGAAGAGTTTTAAGATAACGTGTGCTAACATGGAGGAGGTGCTTCCAGCCAGTGTTTCTTATCTCACAGTGGGGTAGACCAAGGCTACAGCTAAACTAATGAGATCAGCATTTCTGGGAATGTTCCCAGGCGCTGGTGCCAGCTGGCATGGAGCAGTCTGCTAGTAAACTCTTAGTCTCCAGATCAACATAGTTTGCATGTGTGATGGGGATGGCCAGTCAAACATCTCGACTCCAATTTGGGCATGGGAATTTTTTGGAAGAGTGGTAGAAGTGTGCAGACAGCTGTTGTAACAGTGCAGCAATACAGATGATCGTGTTCCAGAGACCAGGAACTTCATAAACCTCTGGTTTAATTTACAAGATATAGTCTGAGTACTTTGTTTCAGTGGCTAAACTTATTGCTACTCTGTGACTTCTCATTGTCATTGTGTGCCTATGTCCCACCTCTGTGTGTGTGTGTGTAGTTAGGAGGTACTGGATAAATAAATATGTCTGTAATTGGGTTGTACAGTTTAATGTCTGGAAAAGAGATGAAGTATTTTCAGTCTCATATTTTGCTATTTTACCCTTGTGTAAGTTAATGATGTGTGCTGATACTTTAACCTCGTGTGCTGCAGGACCTCAGCCACGTGGCTTCAGGGGAATCTGTAGATGAGGATATTCCTCCTCCCTCGGTGTCGCTGCCCAAACTGGCTGCGCTTCTTCGGGTGTTCAGTACTGTGGTGAGGAGCATTGGGGAGCGCTTCAGCCCCATCAGAGGACCACCAATTACAGAAGCTTATGTAACCGATGTGAGAACTCCATTTTCTTTGCTTTTCTTTGCTGCTCACCTGATTTATCACCATATAACAATGCCATTCACTGAGTTTATTTAGGTTTTATGAATGTTATGTGAATATGTATATTCTCAGCTTTGAGTAAATCTATTTTTTTTTTAAGAAATATGCTACGATGATTTTATTAAAGTATAGGTTGTGATAGTGGCACATGGGACTCGGATCAGAAACTAACTTCTTTAGGCATTTTAACTTCATGTGGCTAAGTTTGCTTGTTATCTTTGAAACCGTGTTGCTGTTTATTCAGATAACTATGCTGCTATAGAAACTTGAATTCTAGTTAAGAGTTTGATTTTTTTAAAATGTGATGGGTTTTATTCCTGTTGAAATTGTATCTATTAAATCTTAGCAAACTTCTCTAGCTCTATAGGGTGGTGTAAACTCCGAATAAATATTATATAATATGCTAAGTAGCTGCTATAGCTCTGTAACAGGTGAGGAGATAAGATAAAAATACCTGCAGTCAAAGTCTTGTGGTTGCTGGATGACCTGCACAACTGGAATTGATGCCCTTGCAGGATTTTGTGAGGGACACAACGTCTTGGATGAATAAGTGTATGGACTTCCCAGTTGAAGACAAGACAGTTATGTAACTTCTGCCTTAATCTGCAGAGGATTCTTGTGAGGAAAGCTCAAGAAAACTAGTCTGTCTTTTGCAAGGGGAATTCTGTTGGCATTAGTTGGAACTGAACAGAATTGTGAATAATGAACTTAGGTTTTGTAGGTCTCGAACTGAATTGGAAACCAAGCAGTTGAAAGTTTGTGTTTTTCTTACACTTCTGAAATGTAATGCCAAGATTATTCGTAGAATTGACCAAGGTGCAGAGTAGGTGATGGGACAGGATATCCAATGGATGTGAATACAATTAAATAGCATCTTTTTTCAATGGAGTTTAACTCAGTTGTGTTTTTGATTTTGCAGGTTCTGTACAGAGTGATGAGATGTGTGACTGCAGCAAACCAAGTGTTCTTTTCTGAAGCTGTGCTTACAGCTGCCAATGAGTGTGTTGGGGTTTTGCTTGGCAGCCTGGATCCCAGTATGACCATCCACTGCGACATGGTCATCACCTACGGATTAGATCAAATGGAAAATTGTCAGACTTGTGGCACTGACTATGTCATCTCAGTCCTCAATCTGTTGACACTGGTTTGTACATGTTTTTATTATTGTGGGGGACTGGAAAAACAGTATTTTGATTAATCTTAAATAATTAGTAAAAGTTCAGGTAAAGATACTTACTTTGGTTTTTATCCCCAGATTGTTGAACAAATAAATACAAAACTACCATCATCATTTGTAGAGAAATTATTTATACCAGAGTCTAAACTACTTGTTCTTCGTTATCATAAGGAGAAAGAGGTAAGAGTGAGTAACTTCTGCAGGTGTATTCCAGTAGCCTTCATGCACTTCCTAGAATATATTAAGCTGTAAAACTTAGCTCATCTTAAATATGTTTTTTAGTCTAACTGAATATCTGAGACTTCTGAAAAGGCAGATAGATATAGGTACTTCTTGGTTTTAGCATTGAGATTTGATAAGAAATTGGTAAGTTTGCCATCATTCCACGTAGAGAAGTCCTTAGTTCATCTGGCTCTGATACTCAGCGTGTTAGGTGGATGATCAAGAGAATAATTAGTAGGTTCTGTAAGTAAGAGGTACAGAAAACCGAAGATGTATATCAGACTAAGCTGTTCATAGATAAAGAAGAGTCATTTTAAATTCTTTGTTGCTGATTAGTGTATTTTATGATTTGTTCTAATTGCTGTAATTATGTTCTCAAGGTTGTTGCAGCAGCCCTTGCTGTATACCAAGCTGTATTGAGCCTGAAGAACATTCCTGTTCTGGAGACTGCTTACAGGTTGATTCTAGGAGAAATGACCTGTGCTTTAAATAGTCTTCTCCATAGTTTACATCTTCCTGAGGCCTGTTCTGAAATCCAGCATGACTCTTTCAAGAAGCTTATATCCAACGTGGATAATGCCAAGTTTGTTGTTATATTTGACCTCAGTGCTCTAAGTACTATTGGAAATGCTAAAAACTCATTAATTGGGGTGAGTAAAAACTCTACAGACAGTTCGTTCAATAAATGTAAAAAATACTTTATTACTTAAAATTAATGTATTACACCAGTAGGGCACATATGCATAACTAAAATGATCATGTTTGTCTCCAAACTTCCTAAGTTTTAGAAAAACTTCCAGTATTAAAACTTAGGGGAAATGGTGGGTGGATTGTGTCTCTAGTAGGTGCATAATGAAAAGCAGTTTCTAGGGAAGAGCATCTTATCAGGGTTATTAATGGTTTAATGCTAAGATCATCATAGTAATTGCTTTTGAAAATCGGGACAGATAAAAGCAGCTGCAGTGTATCCTTTGGTAGTATATCAGCCATATGAGAACACTTTCCAGATCTTTCCATACAAAAACATGAACTGCTTTTAACAGACTTCTAAAAAACGACAAAGAAAGTAGTTACAGTCAGAAAATAATAGAGTTAAATTATTTCCTGTGGGGGGAAAAAGCAAAAGACATTAATTAATGGTCTGACAGTTACGGTTAGAAGTAGATCCTCCTTTTTACGTTTCTGTGCTTGTGTTGCCATTGTTTTATAGATGTGGGCCCTTTCGCCGACCGTGTTTGCACTGCTGAGTAAAAACCTGATGATTGTTCACGGTGACATAGCAGTTCACTTTCCTGCTGTCCAGTATGCAGTGCTCTATACATTGTACTCACACTGCTCCAGGTATGAGGTTCAATAATTCAGCAGCATTTTAGGAGCACTAGGATGGACTGATCCGAATAGGATATATTGTCAGAGGGGTGAATTTAAGTAGGTTGATACAATCAAGCTTTTGCCCAAACTTCCCTGATCACTTGTTGCTTTCATTAATTGCAGGGAAGCTGTATCTCAGCCAGGAAAGCATATCCTGGCTTGAAGTTGGCCTTTTATTCAAAGGCAGATTGGAAATCCTGTGTTTGAATAGAGATAACTGAGGGATAACTCCACTGAAAGTAAATGAGGAAAGATTGATTATTTACTGTTTTGCTTACTGAGAGTTCTAGGAGAGGTAATGAGATGTGAACAACAGATGTAAATACATTTCAGACCTTATTAATACAAACTGTTGTCAAAGTAAGGGAATATGCCAGTTTAACTGTTATTCTTTACACTCTCAGTTGTGGTGATTTTTCACTAAGCATTGGATACCAGACACAGATGAGAACAGGTTCCTGGCCTGCATGGACTGATGGCAAATTGTAGCTTTGTTCTTTTAGGCTAGGGATCAAAATATTTGGATTTTGACATCGTGTGGTTTGTGCATGTATGTGTTCGTTTCACTTTTGCTGCTGATTGTTGTTTTCTCTCCTCCTGTAAGCTTTAGGGAAGTATCCCTAATCTTGGGGTAGTTTTACAGTTTGTTTTTCCTTGCCTTTTCAGGCATGACCATTTCATATCCAGTAGCCTCAGTTCTTCCTCTCCCTCTCTGTTTGATGGAGCAGTTATAAGTACTGTAACCACAGCAACAAAAAAACATTTCTCAATCATACTGAACCTTTTGGGGCTACTGCTTAAGAAGGATAACCTTACTCAAGATACCAGGTAAGGAAAATTTTCTTAGAAATTGGGAATTTTTTTTTTTTTTCAGTAGAATACATTCATTCAGAAACCAGGGTTAATTTGAATTTGTAAAACCTGGGGTAAATTTAACCAGTCAAACATTTTAAACATTATTAATGATGTTGTGGAAAAAAGTAGCTGCTCATTTTTATACATGAAAACTAGAAAAGTTTAAACCATCCTAAGATCTATCCAGTAGGAGCAGAGCTATCAAACTTTACTGAAAGAAAGGGTTTGCTCACTGAAAGCACCCTTTGCAAGAGTTGCCATCCTGTATTACCAAAATGCTGTGAAAGCTGGGGACGTTTTTAAAGTCAAGAAATACCTTGTTTAAAAAGTATGAGCTATGGTATAATACTCATGTGCAAGGTGAAGTAGTTGAAGTTCTTTTATTCTGTAACTGTGTGGAGTGACTAATACTCTTGGTTTTTGAAGGAAACTGCTTACAACGTGGGCTTTGGAAGTGGCTCTTCTGATGAAGAAGTCAGAAACATATGCACCGTTATTTTCTCTCCCATCTTTTCATAAGTTTTGCAAAGGACTTCTAGCAAACAGTAAGATATTGCATATTTTTACTTAACTGTCTTTTGCATTTCAAAATTAAGTACATAAATGGCCTTGTCCCACTGATAGTAGCAGCTGTACTTGTTTAATTTACTTTAAGGATGCCTCAGGGTTGCATTGTGCAAGAACTTACACTCTTCTTATGATTTTTTTTAAAAGTAGATCCCTGCCTGTTACTTAAACAATTAATTTTCTTAAAATAAAACGCAATCTTAAGAGATTTGACACATCACTGACATTTTTGGTAGATCAGTGTCCCAGTCACAAATCATTACTTTACCAAAAGTGCTGGAACAGCTCCGTGATGTGATGTGATGTTTTCAATTTCAAAACCTGTAAACAATAATATGGGGACAAATGCAGAGTAGTGCAGAAGTTACCTAGTTCCAGCAAGAATAACTTTTTTTTTTTTTCTCCTTTCAACTCCTTAATTCAGCACTTCTGGAAGATGTGAACATTTGTCTTCAAGCATGTAGTAGCCTCCATGCCCTGTCTTCCTCCCTTCCAGATGACCTTTTACAAAGGTACTTGCACGGAGTTCTGTGTGTTGTTTGAATCATGCTGATAATGGGGATGTTAACACCTCTTTCCCTTTTGGTGTTGCAGGTGTGTTGATGTGTGTCGTGTTCAACTAGTCCATAGTGGTGCCCGTGTGAGACAAGCTTTTGGAAAACTTCTGAAGTCAATTCCTTTAGATGTTGTGTTGAGGTAAGTTGCTCAGATTGACTGCAGTGTAAATAATGGTTTAGTTTCTTCAGTGACACTTAACCTGAAAAATAATGCCATTGGGAAGTCATTGTACTGTCTTAGTTCAAAATCAAAGAGCCTGAGCTTACAGTGATTGTTCTGGGTTGATGGTTAGGCTCAGTGATCTTAAAGGTCTCCTCCAACCCAGGTCATTCTGTGGTTCTAAGTGTCTTGCCATCTCTCCTGTGCTTTCACAGGTCTAAGAACAGTGTGTAGTACACAAAGTAATGACCAAATTTGATAAGCTGTGCATCACTTCTTGAAGCAAATACTGAATACCTGTAAGGTCCGTGTTATCCAGAGCTTCAGCAATATCACATCCTACAATTTGAGCAATATTATGTCCTATAATTTGTCTTGGAAGACCTGAACTCTGAAAGCACTTGGTATTAATACCAAAGTGTATATTTAGTTCTAGTCATTACATATATACATAGTGTGTGTGTGTGTAACTCTTTTACACAGCTTTTTTTTGGATTGATTTAAGTACATTATAGCATGAGTTGTTTTCCCTCTCCCCTCCTTCCTGCAGTAACCGTACCCACACGGAAATACAAGAAATTTCTTTGGCTATAAGAAGTCACATGAGCAAAGCTCCAAGTAATACATTCCACCCACAGGATTTCTCTGATGTCATTAGTTTTATTTTGTATGGAAACCTCCACCGAACTGGGTAAGAACTTCTTGTAGAACTGAAATCTGGGAATGTTGACTTTCTAGTAAACAAGTCCAAGTTGTATTTCGTTTAAAATCTGTAATTATCATTACAAACTACATTGCTTTACTTTCAGTCTTTTTTTATACTTCTAAATATTTATAAACATCTCACATACACACCTTTTGGCATATTTTCCTGTGTACATTGCTGCTTGGAAATTAATTTTGTGAGAGATTTGTTTGTGAGCAGTAGGGAGATGAAATGTGTACAGTATGAACTTGTTACCACGTGAACTCGTGTTAATGCAGTGATGTTTTCTTTCAGGAAGGATAACTGGTTAGAAAGGTTATTCTATAGCTGTCAAAGACTAGATAAGAGAGATCAGCCCACCATCCCTCGGAACCTGCTGAAGACTGATGCTGTGCTGTGGCAGTGGGCTGTCTGGGAAGCTGCTCAGTTCACTGTTCTCTCCAAGCTACGAACTCCTCTGGGGAGAGCCCAAGATACATTTCAAACAATTGAAGGTAAAGTAAAAAATACGCTTTATTTTAATGAGATTTTTTTGGTACGGTTGTGAAGCCAAGGTCTTCATGTCCGAGGCAAGAAGCACAATGGCTTTATTTTTCAGTGCTTATAGATGTTAAAGATGCTGTATAATTACTGTTAACTTGTGATAGATTTTGAGAGATAGCACTGCTATCCCTTGACACGTGTAAATACAAGACCATCTGGTAACTTTTTTTCCCCCATGTTTTGGTGAAATGTGTAGGTATTATTAGGAGCCTTGCAGCCCACACGTTAAACCCTGATCAAGATGTTAGCCAGTGGACTACTGCAGACAACGATGAAGGACACAGTAGCAACCAGCTTAGGCTTGTTCTCCTCCTGCAGTATTTGGAGAACTTGGAAAAATTGATGTACAACGCATATGAAGGATGTGCCAATGCCCTTACCTCTCCACCCAAGGTTTGTCTGTCTTACAGTGCTCATGTTGCTTGAAATAGTCTGTTGAATGAACAGTGTTTTCAGAATTGTTCAGTTCTTAGCCATGGAATTTCAGAAGAACTTCTCAAACAAAGTTTGAGACTCTTAAAAACCTCGGGCTTTGACTTTGGTTTATTCCTACAGAACACGTTAAGCCAGGCTTTGTTTCTGGAGTACCAGCTGGTATCCTGGTACAAACCCAGCAAGCCCACAGTACCTCTGATTTGCAGCAGTCACTTACTTGTAGATTGTCAGCAATCCTGTTATAAAGTAACACGGTTATTTGAGGGTTTGAATTGCTTTTTGAGGAATGTAGTAATTATTTATAAGCAACGTACCTTTTTGTGTAGTTTTAAGTTGCTCTTGAAATAAGCTGCATAATTGCCAGACTTCAATGTGACAGTAATACATAATTTATAGAGAGTTCATGTTAAGACTTCTGGCTTGCCAGTGTGCCTGGCCAGCTGCATGCTACGTTGTGATTTCAGACCATTTACATGAATAAAATTAAAGATGCAGAATTTTATCTGTTTCTTCATCTCTCAACTGAAAATTGGAGAAAAGAAACCTTCCTGCCTTTGATATAGATATCAAGTACTTAACTATTTTGGTCTGTACAGAAGAATGTTGTTGTGAAACTTCTTTTCTGTCCCTGAAGGTTATCAGGACGTTCTTTTATACCAACCGTCAGACATGCCAGGATTGGCTGACTCGGATCAGACTTTCCATCATGAGAGTTGGATTGCTGGCTGGCCAGCCTGCTGTGACAGTCAGGCATGGATTTGATTTACTCACAGAAATGAAAACTAATAATAGTATCTCTCAGGTACTCTCTTTTCAAACTCTGCAGACTATTGCAAAAATATTCTAGGATAACTAAGCTAAGACAATCAGTAGTTATTAAACCAACTGGTGGTAAAAGAATGAGTTATTTAAAGCCACATTTTTAATTTGTGTGTTTTTATTGTGGTTGTAGGATGTACTGTAGACGTGTGGTCACATACTGCACAGGAATGAATGCTTTATTTCATTCACAGTTTCAATTGAGCAATTTCTAATTTGGTGGAAGCCTTGTGAAACTGGTGTTGCATTAGGATGGGGCCATCCCAAGCTTGTGGTGGTGTGATGTCTTTGCTTACCTGGGGGTATGAGGAGTAGGGTTGTGTCATGGGGGTATCCTCCTTCAAACTAGCAGATAAATGCAGGGGTGGGATGGGGGGATAAAGTAGTTAAAGCCTTCTAGAAAAGGATGGATATTTCTGCAGCACATGACTTGATTTGCTTAAATGTTTTACCAAAGGAGGTTTGATAGGTGTTTGTTACTTCATGCTCCTTAATGAGTTCCCATGTAGGTATAAACCAGCACACAGTGATTGCTGACCATTGGTGTTCAGGCTGTGCATTCCCAGCACATACTCTTCCCTTGGCTCCTCTGATTTTCCAAAAGCAGTGCAGGGGATGGGTGTGAGGAGCACTTGTAGATGCGTGTAATGAAATCCTGCTTCACCATTTCTGGGTATTTACCCACAGATATGTGGCTCTTGCAATAGAGGAGTTTTGTTAAATAACACTTTTGGTTTGGATTTAGGGAAATGAATTGGAAGTGACAATTATGATGCTGGTAGAAGCATTATGTGAGCTTCACTGTCCTGAAGCTATTCAGGGTATTGCTGTCTGGTCTTCTGCTGTAGTTGGGAAGAGTCTCTCCTGGATCAATTCCGTGGCTCAGCAAGCAGAAGGGCGGTAAGTGTTTGCAAATAACTGGATGCTACAAGCTTGAGACACACTTTCCTTCTATGGAAAATTCTACTTCTGAGTCTTCTAAATTGTGGCACGAGTCAAGGCTGCTGATGTAATTTCTGTGTCAGTTATAGTCAGTGTATCTTTTCAAAGATACCTAATGCATCCAGCTCTTTCAGGTGTTTTAACTGTTAGTTTTAACAAGACTACCAGGATTTGAATGTAAATTGTTCTCTAAAATTGCTTTTCTTAGTTTTTTCCTACACAGTAATGTTGTTTTTTGTATTGTATTTAATTTTCCATTGCAAAATGTTGCTGATTTAAATATTTTCTGGTGAAGTTTCTGATCGCTGTGTGATCTGATTACCTGCCTCACTTTGCCAGGAGAGGGACATGCTTTGCAGTTTTAGTTCACATGTGAGAAAATGGCTTCTCTGTCTATTGCAGTGGAGTCTTTGGATACAGATACGAATAAGTGGGTCATTGTTCCAGATAGGGTGTGCCTTGACTGTGGTGTTTTCATCTCCTTAAAGGAATGCATCCTTTCTTCTGTATGGAATGAAAAATGGCACCTTTCATTAATTACCTTCCATGTGAAAATCCCCAAACAAACAAAAAAGATGTTTTAAATTTATAACTGCCTTTCCCCCATTTTTTGTGAAGTTCCTTAAAATCACGTGCAGTTTTGTAGTAGGTGAGAAGTTTCTCAGAAATGTCGAGGTTCAGGTGTGAATTGCTGCCCTAGACCCAGTTCTGCAATCCTCTAATAAATGATATGTATTTAATCAGGATTCAGCTCTACTCGTTCAGGTTAAAATTGTGACAGTCAAATATAAAACTCATTTATTTCCTCCTGTCTCTACTTGATTTGAAGTTGATGTAAAAACTTGTGTGGACAAGCTTTTATCCTATGCTATAAGCTGGAAATTCAGCCAGTAAACTTGTATCCTATCTTAATCCCTTCCTTTTGCTGAAGGTGATGTGAGCTCTTTGAGTATTGAGGTAAAATAATGCTCAGAATCTATAGTCTATTTACAAAAAACCTCAGCCTGGTTCGAGATGCTGACTGAAATATTGAACTGTTTTAGGTTTGAAAAAGCAACTGCGGAATACCAGGAGCACCTCTGCTCCATGACTGGAGTGGATTGCTGTATAACAGGCTTTGACAAGACTGTTCTGAAGTTGGCCAATTCAAACAGTGTGAATAATGCCAGCCCAAAGCACTCCTTGAATGGTCAGTGTTTGTTTTCTTTTAAAGAGGAATACAGTCGTGTGGATGTGTGTGCATGAGAACATTCAGTGATACAGCCGTGGGAGTGGCGAACTCTGAAATCTGCAAACCTGTTCCTGTCTGCAGTTAAACTGAACCACTTAGTGCCCTTGAAACCAGAATTATGTGTAGATAGGAGGGTTTGCAGTACTGAGGTCTGGCTGAATGAAACTAAAGGTAATAGGTAAAATATTTCATAACTTACTCATTTAAATCTGGTTTGTTTTAGGTCATCGTAACTTAAACCTTCGTGTTTATGACATAATTGTATCATAAATGCACTAGTTACTCAGAGGTTTTTAACCACTAAGACTTGGTTGCAGTATTCTGTTTCATCTTTGAGAATGAGCCTTCTTTGTTCCTTATTTAGTTGTTCTCTTTTTCTATTTTGATGCTCCTTTACAGATATGAACCAAATTTTTTCAAAACCTGCTTTGAAAAGGTTCTTTCTTCCCTTAGAAAAAAGTGTCAGTGGAAGAATACTGTAAAAGTTGTGTAACTATTTGATTTTCTTTTAAATTAAGAGTTCTTCTTGCAAAAGGCACAGGAATAATGTTTGAGTGGCAGAACTGCTGTGGTAAATGATATATTTAACTGCGTGTTTATATAAACTTTTTTCATTTCACAGGAGAAACCAGAAAAACTGTTCTGACTAAGCCAAGTGACTCTTCCCCTGAAGTGATAAACTACCTGGGTAACAAGGCGTGTGAATGTTACATTTCCATTGCGGACTGGTCTGCTGTTCAGGAGTGGCAAAACATGGTCCACGAGCTGAAGAAAAGCAACAGTAATACCTCAATCAACCTGAAAGCAGATTTTAACTACATAAAGTAAGGGTATAATTAATTTATTCTACAGTACCTCAGAGTTCATTATTTTGCAACCGAAATAGTAAAGTTTTAGTGGGTTTTAAAAATCGGGTGTCAGTTTCTAAATAGAGGCATGCAAAGAAGAAAGGTGTGTTCTTGGGAGGGTGAAAACTTGGCCCTGACATTTACAGATGAGGGAAGAGGTAACGTCCTTCTAAATAGCTGCTGTAGCTTTCAGGCTGCTGAGGCTGCTTAGTATTCAAGAAAAAAAATCTTTCATTGAAGAAAAAAGATACCAAATTTATTCTGCTTCACTCAGCAGAAGATGCATCCTTTTGCACAACTGAAATAAAATGTCTTTTGGTGGTACAGTTCTTAAAAATATCTTAATAATTTTATGTAAAAAGTATAGGAAAGAACTGGTCTTGGCTGCTTAATTTTTAAATTTTGAGTTTTTTAAAAAGGAGTTTAGAATTGTAGCTTGTGCAATTTATTTCCTGACCTCTGATGTTTTTCTGGTTCATGAAAAAATACTTGTGACATTGAACAGCCCTTCAAAGTTTAAGGATCCTTTATTTGACAGCCTGATTGCTTTCCATTCCTGCATGATTCTAGTAAGCATAGTAAAATCCTTTTGGCTGAAATTTCTTGACTTGAAAATAAAAGCACAGAAGGAAGCAGTGAAATAAAATCTTGCAGGTCTGAAAAGGTGACTGCTTCTGTCAGAGAAAGGGGCTCTTCTTTCACTTTGGTACTGGATTCATTCATTTGGTGCAGAACTAGTGCCTTTTACTGATGTATGTATAATTGAGATTTTTGCTTAGAATTAATCATAAGTGCTCTGTAGGATTTGGAGTTAGTCTTGAGTCTTTTGTTTTTGCTGTGTAATGTACTTAGCAACTGGAGTGAAGTAAGAAATGTGAAAATAAAACTATAAACGTTGAATTGCAGATCTTTGAGCAGCTTTGAGTCTGGACAACTTACTGAATGCACTGAACAACTAGAATTATTACCAGGAGAAAATATCAACCTGCTTGCAGGGGGATCCAAAGAAAAAATAGGTATAAATGCATAAATTAACATTTACTTCAAATGCAAAAGTGAATATTTCTTCATGTATCTGTCTCTATAAATGACAGACTGAAACTCCTGAATGCAGTTTGCTGTGTTCAGTGGACTGACTGTAAACTTTATGAATCAAGCTTCCAAATGATTGGCAGTGGTCATCCTAAATGTTGATGCAAGTGTGTTTTCTGGAGTTCATGTGACTGTTTATAAGTAATCTGTGATGAATTTCTAATATGAATACATACAGATAGAAAATATGTATTTTTTTAAAAGGGTTTTTTTCCAAACTTCCTTACTGTCAAAATGCATTCTCAGATGGTGAAACTTGATAACATTTGGCAGTTCTAGTTGGTTTCAATTGTTTAATCTCCATGTAGACATGAAGAAGCTCCTTCCTAATATGCTAAGTCCTGATCCAAGAGAACTTCAAAAAGCAGTTGAAGTGCAGCTTTTGAGAAGTTCAGTATGTCTGGCAACAGCTGTAAACCACATAGAACAGGAGCAAAAGTGGCAGTCAATATCTGAGTAAGTTGAAACGTGCTGTGAATTAATGTAATACACTGTGAAAACGTGTTCTAGTTTGTTAAACATAACTTCGTGTAAAGCTTCAGCATCCATGGCAGTTTGCTGCCAGTTCTAGCTGCCGTGAGTTACGAGCTTACTGAGGAAAAATAAGATTATGTTTAACTGGGAGT
Source organism: Mohoua ochrocephala (assembly GCA_013398855.1). Taxonomy (NCBI): domain Eukaryota; kingdom Metazoa; phylum Chordata; class Aves; order Passeriformes; family Acanthizidae; genus Mohoua; species Mohoua ochrocephala. The sequence continues at coordinate 330,374 of VZTA01015990.1, read as the reverse complement.
TTGTATGGTTTATAAAGTACATGAGTTGATAAAGTACTTCTGCGTGTCAGATGAATAATAAAGTATTGTAATGTAACTTGTACGATATTGCAACACTTTCTCATCATCTTTTTAAAGATACTGAATTTGTTTTTTCTTCAGTAACTTTGATATGACCATGTACTCTTAAAGTCTAGCTAAGAAAAATTACTGTCCTGATCCTTTTCTTTCAGGAATCTTATTAAGTACTTAAAGCAAACGTCCCGCATCGCCATTGGGCCCCTGCGGCTCTCCACGCTCACCGTGTCTCAGTCCTTACCAGTGCTGAGCACTCTGCAGCTGTACTGCTCTTCTGCTTTGGAGAACACTGTGTGCAACAGGCTGACATCAGAGGTAACTCTGTGTGTTTCAAACCCAAATTGGGATCATGTCCTTTTCTGTGTCATGGAGTATCGAATGTTAAGCATACGTTGATTGTTTTGACAGTTAATCGTACTGTGAAAAGACCTCATTTAGTTTTCTAGTGTGCCTTGACCCAAGTTTTTATAAGTTTACATGTCAATTGGACTTCTTTCTATAGTCATAAATATGCCTCTCTTTCAATTACACTTAGAGTATTTTTGAAGTGTTAGTAGTAGCTGCCTTTTAGAGTGTTGGTAATTCTTCTCTGAATACACTGTGACACGTATTCCTGCAACGCATGTAATTTACTTTCAAAGCAACTTGAAAATATTCTAATAAAAAAATCACTTCAGCAATTAAAAACTGAATGTCATCTTTAACCACTATGAATGTTCTAGATCTAATTTCTAGTCACGTTGTTCAGAAAACAATTGTACTTGATTCTGAGCAATTCTTAGTGGTGTCCTCTCAAAATCAAGCATAAAACTTATTTCTCTTAGTTAATGGTAAAGTGTGGCTACTAATACAAATAAGAATGTTTGCTCTAAAATGGTCTTTGGTTTTATTAATGAAAATGCATTGTAGTAAACTTGTCTCTCCTGACAACTGTGCGTTTTCTGTGCCTCTTCCAGGATTGTCTTATACCTCTCTTCAATGAGGCTTTGAGGTCATGCAAGCAGCACGACGTAAGGCCGTGGATGCACGCGCTGAGGTACACGGTGTACCAGAATCAGCTGCTGGAGAAGCTGAAAGGTGTGTAAACTCTCGTGGTGTTATGAAAAGTAAATAGAGAATTTGAACTTCAGTCTTCTGCTGAAAGCAGCAGTTGTGTCTTTTTCTATTATCTAGATGGAGTACTTTTTAAAAGCCAGGTTTTTTCCTTCAGGTGTTTTGCTTTACTACTCATTGTCTTGGTTACTGCTGTGATGTAGACGGTGTCAAAAAGAAAAACAACATTCTGAAGTGTTTAATAGTTGTATACTCCTCTCCTAATTACCCCTTACTTGCTCATCACTTCGTACTTTAACTGTTTTCACTTTTGAATGCTTCAACATTATAAATAATGGGTCTTCAAAAACAGTCATGAAAGCCATTTAAATGTGCAGTATGATCAGAAGTAATGGGACAAAAAAGTTCTGTCAGGGGACAAGTAGGTTTATTAGCTAAGAAGAATGGTTATAGTGGAAAAAACCCTTTTGCCCAGCAGATAATCTATGGATATAATTTTTGTTTCAGATGAGGTATGTAAATATTCTAGACAGAAATGAAGTAAATCTAAATTTCTGAGCAGTTTTTTACGGATGGCCGTGTACAGAGTACATTGGGCAGAAATTCTCCTTGTGTCAGGTAGTGGTTTAATGCTTTTGTTTACAATGTCTTGCTCTCTTCTTTAGAACCAACAGTCCCAATTAAAAGCCATCTCATGGAACTGGGCTTAACAGCAGCGAAATTTGCACGGAAGCGAGGAAACATCGCCCTGGCTACACGACTGCTCGCCCAGTGCAGTGAGGTTCAGCTGGGGAAAACCACCACTGCACAGGACTTAGTCCAGCACTTTAAAAAACTCTCTGCACCAGGTCAGATAGATGAAAAATGGGGTCCTGAACTTGATATTGAGAAAACAAAGTTGTTATACACAGCAGGTGAGTGTTAGGTTGTAGTGATTTGAGCTGTTTTCCTTCTAACCAGGCTAATTCCCCTCATGTGAAGAAGTCACAACAGGGCAGTATCATTAGGGACTGATTCCATCCCATTAGCTGTTGTCTGTCTGAAAGTGTTTTCACAAGTTTTTTTCATGCTTGTCGTTTTTAACTTCGAAAGAGAATTTTCTGTGTAAAAATATATTGCTACAAGCTGCATCCAAGTGTGCTGAATTTCAGAATTGTTTTAAATGATGTTAACAGTGTACTGAAATCTGGTTTTTGTGATATGCAGGTCAGTCAACACATGCCATGGAAATGCTGAGTTCTTGTGCCATATCTTTCTGCAAATCTGCCAAAGCCGAATATGCAGTTGCTAAATCCATTCTCACACTGGCTAAATGGATTCAAGCAGAGTGGAAAGAGATCTCAGGACAGTTGAAACAAGTATATAGAGCTCGACAGCAGCAGAATCACACTGGTCTGTCTACCTTGTCTAAAAACATCTATAACTTGATTGATCTGCCAGCTGTTAATACACTAGAAGATGAATACCCTAGGATTGAAAGTGAATCTACAGGTAGATTTGTTCTCATTATTCTTTTTTAAAATTAGCTACTGATAATTGCACTGAGGGATAACCCCAGCTATATTGATAAAGACTAAGTGCTCCCTCTCTCATCTATTTGTTTTCCTAATGCACGTGTCACGGGTGTGTATTTTGTGCAGTAGGTAACTATACACAGTTAAAAAAACCCAAACATAGTGATATTTCATATTTCTGTCACATTTTTCTCGTTCAAGTAATGGTGGCCTGGTGAAGAGACCGGGATGTGTTTATTTTGTATTGAGGATATCAGTTATTGTCCTGTGTGTGTTTGCTGAAGTTTGAATTAGATCTTTCAGGTTTAAGTATGGACAGGATTTATGTTATTAAGGCCCCATAAGTGTGAAAAGTACTTTAGGTTTTTTCATGACCTTTAATCTATACTTAATCTGAACACTTCTGCTGTTGCTGCAGAATGTGTTCTCATTCGTGATTTCCAGCAAAGTTTTCTTTAAATGCTAAGATAAATTCTGTCTTTCTTTAAACATGGATTTCATAAAGACCTTAGTTCCCCTCATGCAGAGTCAGAATTAATTTAGAGCTGTTGGTGAACGTTAAACAGTAGGTGCTTTCTGACTTGATGGCAAAGAAAAGAAATACATACACAAATAAACACAACCACAGTGCACTGTGCTCCTTTGGAGCTCATGAGTTCCGTGCCTCAGGTCCACCTCTCTGTGAAAGAGGAAGGAATTGCAGAGTACCAGCAGTGGTTGTTGGCGAATGACAACTGGGCTTTATTTTGAAGCAGTGTCAGAACTGAAAAATAATTGCATTTTGGAAAATTTTGCACTATTGAGTACTAATTTTACTAAAAAAATACTGTATAGCCATTATTTTTTGGTGTTATTTTTTGTGTTAAGAAGCCAGAAGGAGGTTTTGTGCTGTAACACCTATTACTCTATTTCTCCCATCACAGTAAACATTGGAGTTGGAGAGCCAGACTTCATCTTGGGCCAGCTGTATCACTTGTCTTCAGTACAGGCACCTGAAGTAGCCAAGTCTTGGGCAGCCCTGGCTAGCTGGGCTTATAGATGGGGCCGCAAAGTAGTTGATAATGCCAGGTAAATTCAGTTAATGCTTGAATTTATACAGCACACTCGGTTTTCTTAAGATAAACCTTAGCTATGTACTTATGACTACTGCTGTTTGTGGTCTGAAGTTGCATGTGAGCAGAGAAATGAATATTCTCTTGATCACTTGCCCTCTGTAAAACAAAGCTAGTTTAATTCTGAGATAAAGATGATTTCTTCCTTCAAAAAGTTTAATATATAGACTTTCAGTAGCTCTACAAATACTCCTGTAACAGGGATCAATAATTCATTAAATGTTACAGTCAGGGAGAAGGTGTTCGGCTGCTCCCCCGGGAAAAATCTGAGGTTCAGAACTTGCTTCCAGACAACATTGCAGAGGAGGATAAGGAGAAAATCTATGGGATTCTTGGGCAGGCAGTGTGTCGGCCAGCTGGGATTCAAGTAAGTTGTAGATTTGCTTGCTTAAAAAAAATATTCAGCATGAACCTTATTTTCCTCTTCTTGCAATTAATGTTAACTCTTGCCAGTGTCTTTAAAGTTGAAATTCAGTACAAGAAACCATCTGTTAGCTAAGGGGTCACACACCTGTTGGATGAACTGTGGTAATGTGATCCGGTAATGCAGGTGCATGAGTTGCTAGACAAAAACTGACTTAGGAACTAAGATTGCTTACAGAAATTGTTGGAGGACTTAATCAAATGTGCTTTCCCTTTATTTGCGTTTAGGATGAAGATATGACTCTACAGATCACTGAAAATGAGGACAATGAAGAAGATGATATGGTGGATGTGATTTGGCGCCAGTTATTAACAAGTTGTCCCTGGCTTTCAGATCTTGATGAAAATGCAACAGAAGGATTAATTAAAGTCTGGAGGAAAGTTGTAGACAGAATCTTCAGTCTCTATAAACTGTCCTGCAGTGCATACTTTACTTTCCTCAAACTCAATGCTGGTCAGGTTAGTGTTCATGTTGGTGTGGAAACCAAGTTACAAACTTTCCTAAATGATGATAGGAACTATATACTGAGGGGAGTATTTCTTGGTTTCAAGGTTCCACTGGATGAAGAAGATCCCAGACTGCACTTAAGGAACACCTCTGAGCAAAGCACTGACGATGTAATTGTGATGGCAACCCTGAGACTGTTGCGATTGCTTGTGAAACATGCTGGAGAGCTTAGGCAGTACCTAGAGCATGGGCTAGAAACTACACCTACTGCTCCTTGGAGAGGTAAATACACGTTATCTAGTTGTCTAAATGCAGAAAGCTGTTTGTTGCACTTGGATAAAATTTCTGTTTAAGCATGATGGAACGAGGCTCTGTTTTACTAAAGGATGTTAAACTCTGCCATACACTCTGACTGTGAAGTAGATAAGTAGCACAGATTTTGATCCCCTCCTTCCCCCACTTGAAGACATGGAGGGAGAAAGGAGATGTGGTTTATGAAGTATTACATCATGTGACCACTTTAAAAAACAAACAGGGTGGGTTTTTTTCTAGCTGTAGTTGAGAAAGATGTGTGACTAAAGCCACATGTTTCAGAAGTATTTGTTAGTCACTACACTGCAGGTTCTGGTTGTTCAGGGACTTTCCCTCAAAGGTTATGGAGTTAGTGTTGGAGGGAAAGAAGAGGAGGCCAACTGGTGTAAAATTGCACTTTCTTTTGGGCTTTTCTGTAAATTAGTAAATTTGTGCTTCTTTGATTTACATTCTCCCTATGCACAAAAAGACATGCTTTTAAAAATAAAACCCTACCTCATTTGAAGTGGAATGAAGTGAATCAGCACCTTTCCTTTTCCTCCTTGTGCAGGTATTATACCCCAGCTGTTCTCCCGCCTCAATCACCCAGAAGTGTACGTCCGTCAGAGCATTTGCAACTTGCTGTGTCGAGTTGCTCAGGATTCTCCTCATCTCATCCTCTACCCTGCCATAGTGGGAACCATTTCACTTAGCAGTGAGTCCCAGACTTCAGGTATGGGGAAAAAAAAAGTGTTCAAATAAACTTAACTGAATATATTTTTATATACTGGATAAAATGATACTGAGGTGGTTTTTTGTTTTCTCAGTAACCCTAATGTCTTAAGAGTATTTTTATTATGGCACTTCACTGATACCCTTAATCTGATTTACCAGACTTTTCAATTTTGCATATTTTTGGTATACTTCACCAGTACTTAATGGGGACCTGATTCTAAATAAACCATGGAGTGATATATCTTACTATAGCTAATATTTTATCATCTGTTTTTAATTTAGGAAACAAGCTGCCTTCTGCCATCCCTACTTTGCTAGGTAATATTCAAGGAGAAGAACTGTTGGGTGGTGAATGTGATGAAGGGAGCACCCCAGCTTCCCAGGAAAGCAGTAAAGATGATACCAAAGCTGGATTAAATGAAGATCAAGCAATGATGCAAGATTGCTACAGCAAAATCGTGGAGAAGCTCTCTGCTGCAAACCCAACAATGGTATTGCAGGTAAATAATCCAAATGTACGTGGCTTGGCTACTTGAACCACAAATATGTCATTTGTATATCTTGGGTATTGGCCTGCTGAAAGTTTGGTGTGTCCTTGCTGTTGGGCTGTCACCTGTTTTGGATTTGTTCATCTACAGAAATGAGTCTGAGCACTAGTTCTTGTAAAAGAAGTGACCCTTCCTTTCCCCAGGTTCAGATGCTCGTGGCTGAGCTGCGCAGAGTCACGGTTCTCTGGGATGAGCTTTGGCTGGGAGTTCTGCTGCAGCAGCACATGTACGTCCTCAGACGGATCCAACAGCTGGAAGATGAAGTCAAGAGGGTCCAAAACAACAACACCTTACGGAAGTACGGCTTTGTTGTGATTATTGTTTGTTCTTGGGGGAGCTCACAGTCAAATGGATCAATCCATACTGTCCCAGCTGCTGCTTCTTGAGCCTGGGACCTTATTTCAGGGACATTTACAGCTAGTACTGCAATCAAATGAGAGAAACAGTCTATCTGTGCGTCCCTGTTGTGATTTCTTTAGTAGTAATGTGTTAGAACCCAATGTATGTTGAATTGTGGATGATGAGATCCTGTGGTTCTCAACTCCCAAGTCGGATGAAATAAGCATGTTGAGGGGTGTAATCTGTTTAGAGATCACTGTAAATGCACATAGTTGGAGCAAACAATGTCTTAATGTGCTTTTAGTTTTCAGTGTTGAGCAAGTCTGTCTTTCTCCCTCACCTGGGTTCTCCTGTGAACGGATTAGTGGAAGAGCAGATCCATTCACTGGGCTCCTGGCTAAACTTAAGAATGCCTCTTGTATTCTGTAGTCAGGACTGACATGGAATGGGAGAACAGAATGATCTGAATCTCTCTTTCTCTTCTTTATAGTGTGGTGCAGCCTCAAGAGGTAGTAGTAAAAAGGTCCTTTATTGAAGGAAATCAGTTGCTTAAAGTGATTTCTGCTTAGAGGGTTTCTAATTAGGGTTTCTGGTGGTAAGCAGTGCATTTCAAATGGTTTTTTTTAAAAAGTGTGGTTCAGAGGAACATGCCTTCAATGTGGAATGAAATACTCTTCATTTTAATATGATCATAATTGAAGGCCTCATTTTAGAGAAGTAACGATTTTTGTGTATTCTTCAGTGTCTCATTTGTAGTTGAATGCTCTGATTATGAGGTAGGTTGGTTTTATGGCGTTAAGAGGAAGTTGTTGTGTGTTTTACAACAGAGAGGAGAAGATAGCGATCATGCGTGAGAAGCACACGGCTCTGATGAAGCCCATTGTGTTTGCTTTGGAACATGTGAGGAGCATCACTGCAGCTCCTGCAGAAACTCCTCATGAGAAATGGTTTCAGGATAACTATGGAGATGCAATTGAAAATGCACTGGAGAAGCTGAAGAATCCTTTGAATCCTGCTAAACCTGGCAGCAGCTGGCTCCCATTTAAAGAGGTATTTATTACATGCAAGATGAAGAGTACAGTGCAGAGACACTGGCTGTGCTTGCTGCACCATGTACTTGACCCTCTCCTTGTTGTTCTCTTGCCATATCAAAACTGCAGCCTGAAACTTTGTCTGCCCAGCAGTCAGCACAGGCACACTGGGCACTAAAGCACTGTGATTTTTGCCTCTAGCCAGTCCTATTGATTGTCTTTTATTGCATTTCTATCTATTGAAATTATTTTAGATTTTTCAAATCTTGCATCTCCTGCCATCTGGGATGCTGTCAGCTCTGGGAGCAGAGGGCTTTATTTCTTTTGAGTACTGTCTCTCTGAAACTCCTCCGGTATTTGAGTTTAGTGGATTTAAATTTTAAGAGGATGATTCTCTGTTGATCTAAGCGTAGTCCTTGGGCTGTGCAGCAACCTTCAGATGATCAACCCTTCCCAGGGGTACTTTGTCATCTTCTCTTAGTTTTTTGTGAGTGTGAAGAGAAACAAAATATTCACTCAGCTATCCAGAGCCATCCTGGTGTTTTTAAAAGCCTTGCTAGATGGAACCAAGCTTTTACATGCAAATAGACCTTTTTTCCTTGTACTTCCTCTTCTGCTTTGCAGAACAAACAAGCATTCAGATACATAAACAGGAGGTTGCTGAATGCTGCTGCCTTTAACCACAGCTCAAATATTCATAAATACAGGAGCAAACCTCTTGAGGAGCGTGGTTTGTTGTGACTTTGGTGCTTATCACTGCACAGGGTATATTTGCTGCAAAAAGGATGTTGTTTAGTTTTTGTAATCTTCATCCTAAACTGTACCTGGATCAGCAGCACAGTGAGGGTGAAAGGGAGTTTATGAAAAATACTTGTTTTATGGAAGGTGACAACCATTAAGCCCAGCTTGATGGTGTTTTTGTTTCTTAATGCTGACTGTTAAGGTGAACGTCAACCTAAAAAAAAAATTTCTTTGGAATAGGTAATGCTAAGTTTGCAGCAAAGAGCACAGAAACGGGCCAGTTACCTCCTACGGCTTGAAGAAATCAGTCCTTGGTTGGCTGCCATGATGAACACTGAAATTGCACTTCCTGGAGAGGTGTCCACCAGGGACACGGTCACCATCCACAGCGTGGGCAGCACCATCACCATCTTGCCTACCAAAACCAAACCTAAAAAGCTGCTTTTCCTGGGTTCAGATGGGAAAAACTATCCCTACCTGTTCAAAGGTAAGTGATTGCATTTTTGTCACACCAGGTACTGTCTCTTGTTATAAATTAGACTGTATTAAAGGTAGGCAGATTGCACAGTGCAACTCTAGTTTTATTTGCCTGAATAATACAGAGAAAGAGGAGTTTGAAGCATTTGCTCTCTCTTCCCTACCTCCCACTTCCCCATACATTTTCCAAGGAATTTTGCCTTGTGAAACTCTAAGTCAAATCCCTTCTCTACAAGGCTTTCATCAGAAACAGTGCTCTGCTTGCACATCGATAGGATTAGTTGGATGCAATTTTCCAGAAGCTTAAGGTAGCCCCTAAAAGAGGACTTTAGAGACTTCTTGCTTTCCCTGAAAGGGAAAGACCTCTTTGTTGTGTACTAACTGTTCTGTGTGCTGCTCACACAGCGAGCTGGCATAAACTGGTAGGTAAATGCCATGTAAACACTTTGGTTTAGGCTGAACAACTCGTCCTTAATCTACATGTTATAAAGATATTCATAGTCTGAAATGCGGTCGGTTTTAAAATATGCCTAATTTTGGGCTTTAAGAGAATATTTTATTTTTCATCTAGAAGCTAAATTTTACACAAATTTACCACAGGTTTGGAGGACTTGCATCTGGATGAAAGAATCATGCAGTTCTTGTCCATCGTGAACACCATGTTTGCGACGATCAACCGTCAGGAGACGCCGCGGTTCCACGCGCGGCACTACTCGGTGACCCCGCTGGGGACGAGGTCAGGCCTCATCCAGTGGGTGGATGGAGCTACCCCTCTCTTTGGGCTCTACAAGCGCTGGCAGCAGCGGGAGGCTGCTTTACAGGCACAAAAGGTAAGGGCTCTGCTCTGTGCTAAGTGGAGCAAGTCAGAAGAGAAGTACTTATTTTGATTTGCTTTGTAGTTCTAAGTCACGGAGTCTTACAAGGATTGTGTTTTGTTCATCATAGTGCAGGAAGGTTCTGTGTGTTCCTGTATCTTGGGACTTCACCAGAAGTCAGTAAAATTGCTTATTTGTTATTTATCTATAATGACAGTACGTAACATAAAAAGGCTGTTCTGGCATGGTAATTCAAGAGAACTGTTTTTTACAAATAGAATGAACCTTGGTTGAAATTATTTTAGTTCTATATCTTGTTTACTCATTCTCATTTCATTCTAAATACAGTTTTTTGCAGTTATATTTATGAGATCTACTTTGAGAGTAGAATTAGGCCAAAACAATGTGTGTTCAGTTTATTTAGACCTTAACTACTGAATTTTGAAAGCATTCTCTGAGCTGTAGAAGTCATGCTCAGTAGAGGCATTGATTTCATGTTTCATTCTCACCAAAACTGAGTATGGGATATGTTGCTGTGGTAATACATCCACACTACCACTTTTCTCTCTTCTAGGCTCAGGACTCTTACCAGACCCCTCAGAATCCTGGAATAGTTCCTAGACCCAGTGAACTTTACTACAGTAAAATTGGACCTGCTCTAAAGGCAGTTGGGCTTAGTCTTGATGTGTCACGTCGTGACTGGCCCTTGAATGTCATGAGGGCTGTTTTGGAAGAACTGATGGAAGCAACTCCCCCAAACCTCCTCGCTAAGGAGCTCTGGTCATCCTGTACCACACCAGATGAGTGGTGGAGAGTTACACAGGTGAGTTGTAACAACTGTATTTTACATATGAGAGGCTGTGGTTTTAATGGGATGAGGGGCAACAAATGCCTGAGGTGTGATGCTTGTGAGTTTGATGAAGTGTTGGCAGTTGTGCCATCTGGAATTAAAACATGGGTGTAGATCAGATAAGTCTATGTTATTGTACTAGAGTTATCAGCCAAAATAATGAAAACTCTTGTAAGATACCATCAAACAACAAATAGAAAACTGCTTGGAATAAGTTGGGCTTGATTTGTTTTACACTTACACTTAAAATAATGTTTTAAGATGGTAGTCAGTCCAATGTGTTGGCAGAGGATTCCCACAAATAATTTTTTCCTGAAACTCTCTTTTAAGTCGTATGCAAGATCCACTGCAGTTATGTCCATGGTTGGCTACATCATTGGTCTTGGAGACAGACACCTGGATAATGTTCTTATAGATATGACTACAGGAGAAGTTGTCCACATAGATTATAATGTTTGCTTTGAAAAAGGTAATTTAAAAAATGCTCTATGTTATTCAAATAAAAGGTTTCCTTAATTGGTAATTAAAAGAAACAACTTAATTTTTTATCTTAAAGGGAAGAGCCTTAGGGTGCCAGAGAAGGTTCCGTTCCGGATGACGCACAACATCGAAACAGCCCTGGGAGTGACAGGAGTGGAAGGGGTGTTTAGGCTTTCTTGTGAGCAGGTATGGCAGGAGATTTGAAAACTGAGGGCCAGCACTGGCCAGATACTGTCTTAGAACTTTTCTATTCTACATTCTGCTGCTGGTTTATAGAGCCCTCACCTTTCTGCTGTGATTTTAATTGGACTTACTTTAGCTATATCCTGTGGTATGTATTTAAGAAACCCGAGGTTGTCTGATAAATGCACATGCAAGTAATGGTACAACTAAAATTTAGGGTGGAAGGGGGACTTTTAGTTCTAGATTAAAATGTTGTATTTCTCCTGAATTTTTTTTTCCTGATGTTTTGCTTGCCCTGTTCCTTTGGGACTCATCCTGTAAAACATGACAGATGTTTTTAAAAAGAAAAGTGCTCTGAAGAAGGGAGGTTTTTCCTCCTGAAGTGTCTGTGACTCGTGCATAGAGTTTGTGTGGAAGGCTAGAATGCAGCCTTGACTTTGTGATGTTCCTGCAGGCTTGGCTGCATTCGTACCCACTGGGGTGTTCTTCCTGTCTCTGTAGTGGTTAGGGATACATCATGGATTTCTGTACCTACTCAGAGTCAGTGCTTTGCATGTAAGTTCCCACTGTTCTACGAGGATAGTGCAGAATCAGAATGAGTCTGTTTGAAATACGCTGCAGGTCCTTCACATTATGCGGCGTGGGAGAGAGACTTTGCTTACGCTGCTGGAAGCTTTTGTGTATGACCCACTGGTGGACTGGACAGCTGGAGGCGAGGCAGGATTTGCTGGAGCTGTCTATGGTGGTGGTGGCCAGCAGGCTGAAAACAAGCAGAGCAAGAGGGAAATGGAAAGGGATATTACCCGGAGTCTCTTTTCCTCGAGGGTGGCTGAGATAAAGGTGAGTTTACTACAATCATTTTCTGTTTTTTAACCAAAGTAGGCTCTGTGCTTTCATTTCATTTATTTGCAGTTTGGGGGTGGGGGAAGATACAGTCATATGTTAGCAATAGTTCACAAATTTTATTGTGATAAATTGAGTTTGTATGAAGGGAAGTGTTTATATTGAACTTGCAAGTATTTGATTTTCAGTTTCTGCATGCTTAATTCTAAGACATGTTTTAGTGCCTTGCTTGAATTTGGGCTAGGAGAATAAAAATAGATGTTTAGAGAGCAGACTAAATAAAGAATGTCTGGTAAGATTTGGCACTTGTAGCTCTGGAAGCAGTGCTAGATGAATGGCACTGTCATTCATGGGTTAAGTTCTGCCATATCTTACTTTCTTTTACCACTTTGAATTAAGTCCAGTTCATTAACATCTGAGTCTTAATTGCAGGTTAACTGGTTTAAAAACAGAGATGAAATGCTTGCTGTGCTGCCAAAACTGGACAGTAGTTTGGAAGAGTACCTGAACCTGCAAGAGCAGTTAACAGATGTCGAAAAGTTGCAAGGAAAACTACTGGAAGAGATAGAATTTCTGGAAGGTGCAGAAGGAGTGGATCATCCCTCCCACACGCTTCAGCACAGGTACAGAGGAGCCAGGAATTCTGTCAGGAGTCCCACAGTTCAATACAGATGGTGTTTTAGCAATGTACTTATGGGTTACACGTTAGAAATGTGAATATGAGTGAGTAGCTGGGTAAAAGCTGTTCTTGCAGTGAGCAGCTCACTCCTTGTACAGAAGAACTACCAAAACCTTTTCCTACTGAATGATCTTATTTATGTCCTGCACCTCATACTCCATCAGTATAATCTGTGCTAGTCCAAGTTCCACATTTAACCCTCAAGGCAAGAGAGGGAATGTTCTGAATGTGGTGTCCCATCATAATAATCCACATAAGGGAACTATTGATAAATAGCACAAAAATCTTTTCATCTCAGTCTCTAATTCTTCAAGTCATTTTTGAAGGTTATGTGAAATTGATCAAGTACTTCAGAACTGCTGGAGTATGCGCAGGCATTAATTGTTTTGTAGGAAAACAGAATGAATTAGTAATGCACCATGGTTAGTTTTATGTAATTGGCGAGGCTAACTGAGTTGTATTGTTCAGTATGGTTCTGTGTTTCTACAGTGTGAAGCATTTCTTTTCTTGTGGTACTTACTTGATTCTGTGGCTTCAATAATTCAGGTATTCTGAGCACACCCAGTTGCAGTCTCAGCAAAGAGCTGTCCAGGAAGCCATCCAGGTGAAGCTGAATGAGTTTGAGCAGTGGATAACGCATTACCAAACTGCCTTCAGTAATTTAGAGGCAACGCAACTTGCAAGTCTGCTCCAAGAAATTAGCACACAAATGGACCTAGGTACAAAATAGTCTTTCTGGGGGTGGTTCTAATGGTTTGAAAATAACTTGATTTTAACATCAGGAAGCATTATGAGTATCCTCTAATTTAAGGCAATGATCTGTATGTAATAAATGAAAAGAAAGGGGCTTCTTCAAAGGGTGATTTAGAGCACTTGAAGGTTTCAGTGCCAACCTGTCTGAAGGAACTTGTCTGTCTCATCCTGCCTGGGCATGAGATTCTCTTACCTTGTGCTCAAAATTCTCAGTATGAATTCTCTATGCTTCCTTTATCACAAGTAAAAGAATATTTTTGAAAAGGTGTTCATGCTCAGTCTTTGTATGGTATAAAATGTGTCTGCTTCAGAAATGTCTTTATTTTTTAACCTTCTTTCTTAAAAGGTCCTCCAAGTTACGTCCCAGCAACAGCATTTCTGCAAAATGCAGGCCAGGCACATCTAATCAGCCAGTGTGAGCAACTGGAAGGAGAAGTTGGTGCTCTCCTGCAGCAGAGGAGATCCGTGTTACGGGGTTGCCTGGAACAACTGCACAACTATGCAACAGTAGCTCTGCAGTATCCAAAAGCTGTGTTTCAGAAGCACCGGATAGAGCAGTGGAAAACCTGGATGGAAGAACTCATTTGTAACATGACAATAGAGCGTTGTCAGGATATCTTTAGGAAGTAAGTTGACAGAATAACGAATTGTTCAAAGAACGTAACTTTCAAGCTACTACCCTAATTTTATCATTAAAATACATACTTTTGCAAGGACCTATTGAATTATAAAACAAACCAAGATTAAGTTGTAATTCTAGGAATTTGGAGTAACTATGAAAACCTGCTTTAAAAATACCATTCCAGAGTTTAATCTGTGTACTTCAACTTGAAAATCAAGTAATGTTTGCCCTGTAATGAACAAATGAAGAGTTTGTGTTTGTGGCTTCAGGGTAGTGATATCTCAGGTTTTAGAAACTTCTAGTATTTAAAAATCAATTAAGGAAAGATTATTTTTTTTTTAAATCTAGTAGATTTTTAAGCAGTTTCTGGTTCTTATTTTCTTCTGAAGTCAGGCTGTTTCAGCATTATTATGGCTTGTCTTAGATTATATTCAAGATGAAGATCTACACTATATTCAAACATTTACTTTGAAACCTGTTTCCTTCCTTTTTGTCTTCTGTTCATTCTTTGCCTCGAGGACTGTTGTCAAAGTCCTTGCAAATAGGTGTGAAATATGGTGCATTCCAGGATTTTATAAAAGCATCTCTAGGGTAGCCATTAACTGCTTGTAGATAAGGATTAGGTGATATGGGAATGGCTCAAACACTGGTATTTTTCCTCCCTACAGAGCAGAATGCAATTTGTTACCACCTGAGAAGGGGAAATGTGGTCACTGTGCTTTCTCTCTGCAGGTATGAGATGCAGTATGCTCCTCAGCCCCCCCCGAGCATGTGCCAGTTCATTACGGCCACGGAAATGACGCTGCAGCGCTACGCGGCCGATATCAATAACCGGCTGATCAGGCAGGTGGAGCGCCTGAAGCAGGAGGCCGTCACCGTGCCCGTGTGCGAGGAGCAGCTCAAGGAGATCGAGCGCTGCATCAAGGTCTTCCTGCACGAGAACGGCGAGGAGGGCTCGCTGAGCCTGGCCAGCGTCATCATCTCGGCTCTGTGCGCGCTGACCAGGTGAGCTCCCCCCGGGCAGTGCCACCCGAGCTCGTGTTCGAGAGCACGTCCATGGTGTAGTGATGGGGAGGCTGCAGCAGCAGGCACGCTGTCTGAGTGTCTCTGTTCCTCCAGGCGAAACCTGATGATGGAAGGGGCGGCGTCGAGCGCTGGGGAGCAGCTGGTTGATTTGACTTCCAGAGATGGAGCCTGGTTCCTGGAGGAGCTTTGCAGCATGAGTGGGAATGTCACGTGCCTTGTGCAGCTGCTGAAGCAGTGTCATCTCGTACCCCAGGACCTGGACATTCCCAACCCCATGGAAGCATCAGAAGCTGTTCACTTGGCCAACGGAGTATATATCTCACTTCAGGTGATTCTTTTATGATACTTTTTGCCCTCATCCTTCAAGGCTTCAGCTAAGTCATTTGTAATAGATTCTTCCTTAATGGGCTACGTGTTTCTTTATGATGCTGCTGAGATTTTTTTCATAAGTCTTGCTCTTGATTGCTGATTTCTTCAAAGTTAATAAAAGAGCAGACTTTGGACTCTTGGCTGACCACCATCATGTTATGTTTCAGATGATGTCTGCTGCATGCTGGTGTAGTACTACAATGACAAAAGATGTTGCATGTGATACTTTTTGAGAGGGAAAAATTTCTTATTTTTTCATGCTTGCTTCCCAACAGGAATTGAACTCAAACTTCCGACAGATCATTTTCCCTGAAGCACTCAGGTGCTTAATGAAAGGAGAGTATACTTTAGAGAGTATGCTCCATGAATTGGATAATCTTATAGAGCAAACAACTGATGGAGTGCCTTTGCAAACGTTGGTTGAATCCCTTCAAGCCTACTTACGAAATGCTGCTATGGGTATAGAGGAGGAGACACATACTCATTACATTGATGTTGCAAGGTAAATCACCTATTTTTTTAAGTTTAGGTGTGAGAGACTGAAGACTGAAGAACATTAGTTTTTCTGAAGTTACTTTAGGCTTTTCTTGCCCAAGAATACCTTTAAGCAGAGTGCAGGGTCTAAAGTGTGCACTCTTTTCCTCTCTGTGTGTCTGTGTGTTTATCCACGTGCATACACAGCACTATGTGGAGCTGTGGCCATTTACACTTAGATCTGCCTAAAGCTGACTTCTGGTTGTCAACTTTTTCCAAAATACGCAGTTGTGATTTTATATTTGAAGTTAAAGGACGCTAAAAATAGGAGCTAGTTCATTAGTTTGTGGGAGGAACCTGTGAAAGGGAGAGCTTGTAACCATGGCGCTCTTCATCAGGAGGTTTTGATGAGCAGCTTTTGCTTAATGAGTCAGTGACTTGATTAAAAAACCAAAACGAAACAAAACCCCAACCAAACAGAAAGACTTTGTGCATCTCGTAACGTGGGACAGGATCTTTCTGGGTAAGTGCTTGGTACACAGCTAAGCCAATTCAAAATCTTCAAGTGGCGTTTCCCTTGGGCCAGTTGTGCTGGGTTAGGGTTAGTTTAAGAAAATTCTATTTATTGTGGACTAAGTGAAACCATGTGAATTTTCTTTCTTTTTTTCCTTTTAAGAGTACTTCACGCTCAGTATGGTGAACTGATTCAGCCAAGAAATGGTTCAGTTGACGAAACTCCCAAAATGTCAGCTGGGCAGATGCTTTTGGTAGCTTTTGACGGAATGTTTGCTCAAGTGGAAACTGCATTTGGTTTATTGATTGAAAAGGTATGGATTTGTTCTTTTTGGAGGGCAGTTTGAGTCAGAATTAGGGAACTTTTAAAAAAACCAAACGAATTAATTTCCTTTCCGTTGCTCAGCTAAACAAGATGGAGATACCTCTTGCTTGGCGTAAGATTGACATAATTCGGGAAGCCCGCAGCACCCAAGTTAACTTCTTTGATGATGACAACAATCGGCAAGTTCTGGAGGAAATTTTCTTTCTGAAGAGACTGCAAACAATTAAAGAATTCTTCAGGCTGTGTGGTACCTTTTCTAAAACACTGTCAGGTAAATAAACGCTATCAAACATTCCGTATGCCTTTATCCACTTCCCATCCCGTTCAGAAGAACATAAAGTGGTCACTTTTGCTGTAACTTACCCTTGATACAGGGTAAGGAAGCAGAAATTGAAAATGAATTCCTGTGCTTTTGCTGTGTTTGTAAGTCGGGTATTATTTTTCTGGGTGCATCAAATGCTTTGTTTATAACAAAAATACCATTTCTTTCCCTTTAAAAGGAATCAGTTCACTTGAAGACCAGAATGCAGTAAATGGACCTGTTCAAATTGTCAATGTGAAAGCCCTTTACAGGAACTCTTGTTTTAGTGAAGATCAAATGGCCAAGCCAATTAAGGCTTTTACAGCAGACTTTGTGAGGCAGCTTTTAATTGGCCTTCCCAATCAAGCTTTGGGGCTGACCTTGTGCAGCTTCATCAGCGCTCTGGGTGTCGATATCATTGCTCAGGTAGAGGCTAAAGACTTTGGGGCAGAAAGCAAAGTTTCCGTGGATGACCTGTGCAAGAAAGCTGTGGAGCACAATATCCAGATTGGCAAGTTCTCCCAGCTGGTGATGAACAGGGCCACGGTCCTGGCCAGCTCCTACGACACGGCGTGGAAGAAGCACGACCTGGTGCGCCGGCTGGAAACCAGCATTGCCTCGTGCAAGACCAGCCTGCAGAGAGTGCAGCTGCACATCGCCATGTTCCAGGTGAGAGCCCAGCCTGGCTGTTCCCACCTTGGCTCTGGGGACACTGAGTGTGGGGTACAGCGTCTGAGCACTGGGGTTTTGTTGGATAAGTTCTAAGGGATTTTAATGGACTTTACAGCATCATTAAAACCAAAATACTTTATATAAATATATCAGGAAACAGTGTTATTGCTAGCTTTTTTTGAAGACTGGCTGCTTTACAAGAAGCAAATTTGGCAATGTATAAATTTTTTTGAATCAATACATGTAATTTTTTTTCAGTAGCCATTAAGTCATTTTTTGGAAAATGGTTTGTTCACTGACTTTCTTACCAGCAGTGCTGTCCCGTTCCTCCCCCTGTTTTTCAAACAGATTATGACTTTAAGGGAGGAGATGGCT
The DNA here is from genome assembly GCA_013398855.1 of Mohoua ochrocephala. Classification (NCBI taxonomy): domain Eukaryota; kingdom Metazoa; phylum Chordata; class Aves; order Passeriformes; family Acanthizidae; genus Mohoua; species Mohoua ochrocephala. The sequence continues at coordinate 312,325 of VZTA01015990.1, read as the reverse complement.
TAGGCCAGAGGGTATGAGTTGCTGAATGTCATCTTGTACCTTTCCTTCGAAGTTTTTGATGCATTAACTGTCTCCTTGCTCCACTCTTTGCTTCATTAAAAAATACAAATAGCAGCAGTATCAGTCCTGAGCAATGCTCTTCTGAGGCTTCAGATAAATGCCAGTGTGTACCTTTTACACTGGTATCCAGTTGTGTTGTACTGTCAGTGATCTTCATTTCATAGTGATTTGCAGGTTTAGGGACAGGGCTTTCTCCATGTCTGTTACTGAACCATTTCGTAGACTGGTAAGCAAAATTGTCTTGGTTTTAGTGCATCACAAGTGAATTGTTTCTGAATATTGATGGCTTTTCCTTTAGATCAAAAAAAGTATGTAAATCGCTTGTAGTGAATTAATGGACTGATTAATGGTATAAACATCCAAGCCAGCAAAACAACCACTTGTGTAATTTAACACTCTCGAGTGATGTAGAGCTTTGAGCTGTGCTGGCATTGTCTGACACGCAGCCCTTGCTTATAAAGTGTAGCAGAGCTCTGGAGTTGCTGTTTGTGATGCAGAGTATTCAGTGCTGAGCAGTATCGATAATGGAGTGTTGCTGTTACAGTGGCAGCATGAAGACCTCCTCATCAGTCGCCCCCAGGCCATTTCTGTCACTCCTCCACCTCGTTCTGCAATTTTAGCCAGCATGAAGAAGAAGCTGCACACGCTCAGTCAGATCGAAGCTTCCATTGCAACGGTCCAGGTACGGCTGCTTTGGGGAGGGTTGTTCAGCAGCAAACTGAGCTCTGGCTGACACAAACTGCAAAATCATCTGCCCCCTTCAGATTCTGTCTGTCCTGCACAAATGGGGGGGTACTGCCATCGATCTCTGTCAGTCTGTCTGATGGATACTGTTACATTGTTTGATTTTGCTGTCTCACCCAAAATGTTCTCTCTGGAGTGGCACTAAATCTCTTTGAAGAACAGTGCAAGTGTGTGAAAGTACCTTTCTTTGTGAAGGCTGCTAATGCTCCTTTTCTTTAAGTTTGTCTGCCTTACATCATCCTTACTATCGTTCTTGCTGCTGAATGTCAGAAGTTTCCTTTGTAGATCTGGGCAAATTAAGTACTCTGTGTGTTAAGGTTTGTGTGCTGTGGCTTGGCTCAGTATTTTAGATCTCTTTGGTGCCAGTAATATGGGGTGTTTAATTGTTTATTAAATACTGCTTAGCTTCCTGAATTTTAATTTCCTTTTTTAGTTGTGAAGGTACTGTTTGTAATAATTTCTTGAATTATTTGCAAAATAATGGAGGACTCCTATGATTTTATATCATTCTTAGTCTAGAAATCTGGTTCCTTTTGGTTTTTGTTGGGTTGTTTTTTTTGGTGAGTTAAAATTTAGACAGACTTTCTATAACAACCAAATCCAGTTGTGATGTGTACTGGAAATAAACTTTTAAACAGCATAAACTAACCCTTGTCAATCATGAATACCACAGTATTTTACACATATGGGCGTAAGAATGTGTCTGTGTGTGTTGAATGTGCATAAGTTATTGAAAGTCAGGCTTAGAATGGTGCCTATCAGTGTGAATTGTCCATATGGGTTTTTTCCTTCCCCACGCAGGAGAAACTAGCAGCACTTGAAGCAAGTATTGAGCAGCGTTTAAAATGGGCAGGAGGTGCTAATCCCGCACTGGCCCCAGTCCTGCAAGATTTCGATGCCACTATTGCTGAAAGAAGAAACCTTGTACTGAAAGAAAGTCAGAGAGCAAGTCAGGTACTACAGATAAGTACAGTGCTCTGGACTCCATAAGTGTGTTCACTCTTCATTTCCTACTCGAGGTTTATGTAGAAGATACTTTTCTGCTCTGCATCTACAGAGCAAACCTGGATAACCGAACGCTTCTGGGAATCCCACTTGAAAGCAGTAGGAATAATCTTTGTGAGAGTTGCTGCAGGGTTAGATGACCCTGGGATTGATGCTGCTACTGTAACTGAGCAGTATCTGGGTGTTTAAAATTCTCACTTCAAAGGACATGGAAAAAAATGCTGTTTGTCTAATAGACAGTTGAAGTGGAATAATTTTTCTCACTCTTGATTTTTCAGGTCACTTTCCTTTGCAGTAATATCATTCATTTTGAGAGCTTACGGACGAGAACAGCAGAAGCCTTAAACCTGGATGCTGCATTGTTTGAGCTCCTCAAACGCTGTCAGCAAATGTGCTCCTTCGCATCCCAGTTCAACAGCTCCGTGTCCGACCTGGAGCTGCGCCTGCTGCAGAGAGTGGTAAGCAAAGGGCAAAGCAGAACCTGAACCTTTCAGAATCCCTGCAGGCAGGTCCCAGTTTTGTGTTCCATTCTCAGTGTTGTGTGTGCCTTCAGATGGAGTGTGGCTGCAGAGCTTGTGCTGTCAGCTGCTAAACACTTGGCACTGCTGTCCACACAGTAAGTGAATTTTATCTCTGGGCACAGATAAAGAAATGTTTCTGTTATTTTTAGGGCACTGGTCTTGAACATCCTATTGGCAGCTCTGAATGGCTTCACTCAGCTCACAAGCAGCTGACCCAGGAGATATCTACACAGAGAACAGTACAAACAGAAAGAGAACAGCAAATAGAAACAGTTTGTGAAACGATTCAGAATCTGGTGGATAGTATTAAAACTGTGCTCACAGGTCATAACAGACAACTTGGAGATGTCAAACATCTGCTGAAAGCTATGGCAAAGGTATGCCTGAAACATCCTTAAATTTATTCCTCAAGCCCGTGTCAGTACAGTTAAAGAAAAATAACATTGTAGAAAAAGTTGTAGCTTTGTGCTTTGTAAAGTATCTAGAAACAGTAAAAGGTGTTTGTGCATATGGAGTTCAAGACATAAAGTTCGTGTTTAAGAATTCATAAAGCTTTCTACCATTAGTCTTGGCAGGCTTTGGTTGAACTGAACTTTTTCTTTCTCTTGGCAGTTGAAACATTGTGTTTATAAGTCCTCTAGGTTCTTAATCAGTAAAAAAGCTTATCATTTTAAAATTTGTTTTCTTGATACGTAACTTCTGAAAATGCAAATGACAAACTGAGGGGCTGAAAGGGCTGAGAAATGCTCCACTTCATTCTCTTAGCCAAAATATAGCAGTTGACCTTTCTGCACATCTTGGTTACAGGATGAAGAAGCGGCTTTGGCAGATGGTGAAGATGTTCCCTATGAGAATAGTGTTAGGCAGTTCCTGGGCGAATATAAATCGTGGCAAGATAATATTCAGACAGTTCTGTTTACATTAGTTCAGGTTATGGGTCAAGTCCGCAGTCAGGAGCACGTGGAAATGCTGCAGGAAATAACTCCCACCTTGAAAGAACTAAAAACACAGAGCCAAAGGTAAGAAAGTTACCTCGTCTCAGGTGAGAAAAGGCTTTTTTTGCATAACTCCTTTCATGTAGCAGGAGCACACCATGGGGCACATACTTAATGGTTGTCTTAGAACTCAGAAATACTTTTGCAAAATTTGAATTAATTTAATTTTGGAGTTTTCAGTAAGTCAAGTAGTTGTGTGAATATTTATCAACTCCATTCTGTTTCCCAGTGTCTACAATAATCTGGTGGGGTTTGCATCACCCTTAGTCACGGATACAGCAAATGAATGCTCCAGCCCAACCTCAGCTGCTACATATCAGCCAACCTTTGCTGCAGGTAAAACTTGCAAAAGTACAAACATGAAACCACCAGGAATTGATATCAGAGAGGGGATCGTAGCTCTTAATGAATTTTGAAATGCAGACAGTTTCTATAAGATTATAAAACCTATAAAATTTGAGACCTGCGTTCACCCCACAACACCCAGAGCACATGGAAAGCACTGTCGTGTGTGTCAGCTGAGCTGTGGTTCCTGTTGAAATTAGCATTAAAATATGTGGTGACTTAGGAATTAATCTGGAAACTCTACAAAAGCGCTCATGTCTGCAAAGTTTTCGTTACTTTAAAAACATGAATAACATTTCTCCTGAGAAATCCTCTCCATTTAAAGGATTACTCTGCTGTCAGTATTTGGTCTAGGTGCAGGTTTATAATTTCTATCAAGAACAAGAATTGCCTTTCTTAACTGTCCTACGAATGATAGAGGTTGAGAGGCAATAAAAATTTGCTTAATATAAATAAATACTTAGCAGTGGAATAAAACTTCTTGTTTATGAAGTGAAAGAAATTAGAAAATTGAAAGATTGAAAACTGGTGCAGAATTTAAAATGCAAATTTAAAATGCATTTATTCTGAAAAACTGATAGGTCCATTTGAAATGCATTTAATTGTGCTTTTTCTTGCCTCTATAATATGCTATTATTTTGGGGACTTCAAGCACTTTTAAACTTTCTTTACAGCTGTACGTAGCAATACAGGGCAGAAAACTCAGCCAGAGGTGATGTCACAGAATGCAAGAAAGCTAATTCAGAAAAATCTTGCAACATCAGCAGATACTCCTCCAAACACAGTCCCAGGAACTGGCAAAAGTGTTGCTTGTAGTCCCAAAAAGACAGCCAGGGACCCTAGAACAGGAAAAGGTAAATACAAACCTTAAGAAAAAAACCAACCCTACCACCGACAGCAACACCAAAAATCCCTCAGTGGGTTTCTGTGCAGGAATGTCGAGTGGAATTAACTGTGTTTTGTGCCTGCAGCCGTGCAGGAGAGGAATTCCTACGCAGTTAGCGTGTGGAAGCGGGTCAAAGCCAAGTTAGAGGGCCGAGATGTGGATCCCAACAGGAGAATGTCTGTGGCTGAACAGGTGAGTTGAAAGTGAAGTTCCAGTACTGGTCCTTGCTTTGAATACAGGTAATTAGCAGGTATGCTGAAGTGTGCCTTCAGGACTAGAGTCCTGTTGTGAATGGGGTTCCTGTGGGGCTGTGAGCTGTTCCAGTGCACATCAGGGTTGCTGCTGCCTTGTATTGCTGCATTCTTTTTTTCATTTTTTTGCTGTCATATGCTTCTGGTTTTCATATGGGAGGTTTATGCAGAACTGTGAATTAGCTAGAACTGCCTTTTGTCTGTCAGGAAGCCAACACTTGTTCCTCAGCTGCTGATAGCCAGGGAGAACACGAGATCTGTACAGGGACAGAACTTGTCTGTGTTCACTAACAACACAACCACTCCTGTCTCTGGGCAGGACACACTTGTCCACGTCCATTTGAGAACGTTTGGCTACTTTTGAGATAGGGGCTGTGAGTGAGGTGATGTGTGACCTTTTTTTGCAGTACAGCTTCCTGTTTCCTACGTGGACTGCACAGAGTTATGTCTGCAGTTACCTTAGATTTTTTTCAGTGAAATATTCGCAGGTGACATTCGACAGTAAAGTCTAAGATCACTTAAACACTTTTAACATTCTAGCTTATTTTTAATTCCTTGTTTGACCTTTTTGATAGGTTGACTTTGTGATTAAGGAAGCAACTAATCTAGATAACTTGGCTCAGCTGTATGAAGGTTGGACTGCCTGGGTATGAGTAGGGAGACAGCAGATCGGTCTGGTTCAGCGAGGTCAGACATCCACCAGAATCAACTCGGCCTCAGGCATCCGTAGCCGCACCACAGTCGGTGGTGATGCATACTGGGGCTTAATCTGAGGAAACCTAGGAAATCTCGGTGCACTGGGAAGTGAATCCTGCAGGATAGCTGCACTCAGGGATACGCTAAACACAATGGTCTGCAACCCCCACGGTCAAGGGTGAACGCTCACCGCTTGAGCAACACGGTTTGTCTTTCTGCTACGGAAGAACTGCAAACGTGTCTGGGGGCCAGCTGCAGAAAGAAATCAGGATGCTACAAACCGCAGAGTGATTTGGAACTCAATTCCACCTGACCCTGTGAACAATTCAGGAAACACCGAACCCTGTTCAAAGAAAAACAGAAAAATGGGGCCATGAAGAAATCACAGCAAGGGCAGATTTGATGCATTCAGATTCTTGTTCCTCTCGTTACGTGGCAGCAGTGCTGGTTGAGTTGACCAGTTAGTACGGGAAAAGGCTACAAAATGTAAACTTCAGAAATGGACTGAAAGCAAAGAGCTGTACATCAGATACACGCTGCATTGGAAGAACTTCTGAGATAGAAGAAAAAGCCTTTGTTCTCTTCTCCCTTTCCTCTTTCCTTTCACTCCTCCCTCCCAGCCTCTCCTTGCATACACCCCTCTTGGCTTATTCTTGTAGGTTAGGCGTGCTTCCAATATACTTTTTATTTCGATCCTTCTACTTCACAGTTTAGTCAAATTAACAACTTAAATTCTGTTTGGTAAACAATTTTTCCAAAAGCACTGAAAATATAGAACATCAATGATTACTTATGAGTTGGATGGTCAAATGCAAAATGTAATTTTGGTTATTTTAAAGTCATTTTTGTGATTCTATTATGTACAGTTTCTCAAAATTGTCACTGTGCATTTAAAAGTAATGATTCCTACAGGCATTTGATTTAATGTGCACTTCCCTCTGCTTGCAGTGTACACTTTTTTGTAATTCAAATTGTCCCTCCAATCTCATTCTACTGTGATTGCTGTAGTTTCTTTCGTACGACGTAGCTAATCCAATGTAATCTTTACCTTTTTAAAAACCAGGATAGAGTATCTAGTAGAGTTTTACATTGTTGATGACAGATAAACAATAAAGTGATGTTCTGGTGGAGGTAGAGTGATATGCTTTTTACTTCATTTTCCTAATCCTTTAAGTTCACACTTGTAAATTCTAGTGCTTCACTTCACAGGGGTATACATATAATCCAAGAAATGAAGGACTCTCAAATTTTTGTTCAACTAGATCTGTAAAGATTTCTGCAAAGTAGTTTTTCCTTTGCCATATTTCTTCTATAGATGGTTGTTCAGTAATGCATCCGTAGAGAATCTTCCACCAAGGTTTTTTTTTAATCAGTTCTCAAAGTGTGATTATGGTCGGAAAAGTCGCTTTAAAAATGGCATCGTCTTACTTGGATCAAGGTCCTGCTTTTCTGCTGGTTGTCTAAAAGGCTTCTTGCTTCATTTTTTAAGTGGGACACCTTTAGGAAAAGGCAGCTTCCTTTTCTTAGAGCAAACAAACCCCACAGAATTCAGTTGCAGCTGCAGAATTGTGAAGGTGCTGACAGCAGAGGCAGAAATGCACCCTGGCATTCTGAACCCAGACAAATTCGTGCAGCTCTGTACAAAAAGTTTCTCTTTTGTAAACTTGGTGAATTCATTATGCACAGTTGCTGAAAAATGTGGGAAGATCCTTAATGCCATTTTAGTCACTTTTCAGAGTAAAACCACACTTTCGATACAGCATTTTTTTTCCGTCAAAATCCAAGTATTAAAAGATTGGAGCCAAGCCCACTACTGGCATAAAATTAATTTAATGGAAAGGGTTTGCAGCAGTTCATCTGAGTAGGAAGCTTGGCTGGTGATTTTTGGATAACGCCAGGCAAACTTCTGTTCCTTTCAGTATTTGCACTATGCTGGCTGCTCTGCCTCCGCAGTAGGTCTTAGAATTCACTTTCTCCTCTGTTGCCAATTTTTTGTGGACATGCACTTTGAAGTGTAAGAGTTTTCAGCAGTCATATGGCCTTCCTTGCACTCTGATTGCCTGATTACCTCTAGGGAAGTCACAGGCTTTGCATCTAACAGTACCCGTGCAGACGCATTCCACTGCCGCTGCTTCCTGCCCCTCTGCCGCGCGCCGCAGGAAAAGCTCTCGGGATGTTGCAGTGAAGAACGTTCGTGTGCAGAACAAGACACTTGACACTGTTGGTCCTTTTCATTTTTCTCCAGTTGAAAATAACCTTATGAACAATCTGTTGGAGAAGCGTAGTGACAGGAGTGTGTTGTACCTGCTGTTTTGTTTCTTGGAAGCCGGGGGGAAGGGAGGGGTAATGCACTCACCTGTGGCTCATGTATTATACCTCTGCCATCCAGAAATGAAACACTTGTGTGGAGATGGGTTCTTACTGCGTAATTTAATAAAGTTTTAAAAAATAAAAATGAACGCGTCTGTTTAATTTCCTCGCGTGCAAAAGTGTGTGGTTGTGAAGATTACAGGGGAGAATGAAGTGCCTGATACAAACAACTACAAACCAAACCCCAGATTAGAGCAGGATTCTCCAGAGCCTTACATTTGCATAAGTAATGCAAAGGAGGCAGCTCAGCTGTGCGGGAGGCAGTGGGGCTGTCACCGTCGGCCCGTGTGCTGACGCATTTCTCTTGGAAATGGTGACAGAATGGGAGGGTGGTACAGTCTTGGTGAAACCTGAAATTCAGATTTTGCACACACATCCTGCATAGTAAATAAGAGTGCATTAGTTACATTCTCTCAAAAGATGTTTCTTGCAAAGACAGAAGGGTATTTCCTTTGTTTTCAGTAAAACTGGTGTTTACTTTTCTCTGCAGTGAGGCACACCTCAAACAATGCAAGTCTGGAATCACCTCTGTAAATACAAACCAGGTAAAGCTGTAGAAGTCAGACAGTTCAGTGCTGGCAGTTCTTTGCCTGCTGGTTCCTGCAGTGAATGTTAACCAAGGCACCAGGCTATAAAGTCCTTTCTCAAAGCTGAATTCCACACACGTTCAGCAGTTTCGTTACCCCCTCACAATGCTGTGGGCTCGTGGTGGAGATGCTCTTGACCCTTTGACAATCGAGTTGCTTGTTTGCCTCTCTTCCTTCTCCCCTCGATTAGAGCCAGGATGTGAACACGGCTCTGCCAAAGGGGTTGCTGAGATGTGATAAAGTGGAGTCATGAGTGGTGTCCTTCCTAGATTATTTTGTAAGGATAATGGCACTGTCAATACAACAAATTGAAAATGCAGCAGATCTATGCAGTTAACAGAAATTAGTTTTGTGCTTTGTAGGGACTTCATGGTCCAGTTTTGCAACAATTAGTTCTGCCCTGAAGGATTGGTCTATTTAAATAGTAATGTTTTGTCTAATTTTTCAAGTGTCTGTAAAAGGCTCAAGTCCCCTGTATAAATTGGACAGAAATCAGAGGGAAGGAGCTAGTTTTCCAAGGAAAAATGAGTGAGATATCTATGAAAGCATTGGTGACAGTGCTGTCTACCCTCTGGTAAACTGATCAAATAATATTTACCCTGTTAACTGCTTTGGGGTGTCTGTATGAGAAACACCATATAAACATCTTCCTTCAGAAATACCAGAGAGGGTTGCAGAAGTTAAAGCTCCATTTTTCCAAGTGCTGTGGTCTTTAAGCTTAATTTACTTCAATTATTCATCAGTATGTTCTGTGCCTGGTGCATTAGCCATTCTGGTTTAGTACACTCAAATACTTCAAAGGTTTCTTTGCTTGCTTTTTTTTCTTTTTTTTTTTGTCATCAAGCTGTTCCTAAAATTAGCAGACACAGTTTATGCATTAAAGAATTTGACTAGGAAGAAAGTTTGAGATGATGTCTCCCATCTGTGTGTTTGTTAACATGGTCCCAAATTATAAAATGCTTTTTTTTTCCTTAGTGGAAAAGTTTATGAGCATACTGTTAACACTTTAGCTAAAGAATGTCATTGAAATTACAGATATTATCGACAACTACTGCTGTGCACATAAATGCACAGCTGATTAGAGCAATTCTGCCATTCATCGGGCTGATTTTTTATTAATAGCGTAATAAATGTGTATTAGGTGTGCTGAAAGGGGGGAGGCCTGACATGTAAACTTTGTGTGTCTGCTCTAAGTGCACAGAGCAGTCACACTGCCCCTTTCAAAGGTGCTTTGGAGCCAGCTTGGGCATTTAACTTTCTGTGCATCTGCTGAGAGGGAATCTCGGTGCAGGGAGCACTGATCCCAGTGCAGCACGGTCCGTGCCGTGCACTGAGGCGAGCGGAGCAGCTGTGTGTGGCTCAGGTGAGGTACAGGAGCGGGCACTGAGCTGCTGCTCATCCTCTGCCTCCTGCACCGGGGAGGGATTCCATTTTAACAACGGAATTCCCAAATACACGGATCCGTAGGCACACATTTTTTAATTTTACGTGGTGCCTCGCAAGGCCTGGCTGCTCAGCGAGGGAGGGGTGGGCAGGTGCCAGGACCCTCTGGCATTGCTGGGCTTGAGGGCACCCGGCAACGCTCACCCGTCCCTCTGGCCCTCTGAGCAACGCTTAACGGGAGGGAGAGGCACCTCTGCGGGAGAAAAGCTGCAAGGGCACCTGGTTTGGGAGCTGGAGTTTGAAAGACTGGCTGGAAGATGGTGAATGTGACGGGCTGGAGATGATGGCAATGCCTGCTTTTTCCATTGGTAAGTGCTTGGGTGTTTTGTGGTGAGAATCATGTAAATGGATGAAACCAGGAGCTGGCTGATGGTATCAGACAGAGCAGTGCTGCTGCAGGACACTGCAGACATCCCTAGGCACTGTAACACATCACAGATGGCAGAATGCCGAGGGGTTGGAATGGACCTTAAACCCCATCTCGTCCCAACCGCCCTGCCATGGGCAGGGACATCTCCCAGGGCTGAGCCTCCCTGGGCAAACCCGTTCTCACCACCTTCAGTAAAGAATTTCTTCCTAAAATTGTCCCAAATCTCTCCTCTTTCAGTTTGTACCCGTTACTCCTTGTCACTACAGTCCCTGTCCTTGTGGCCCCCTTCACTGGAAGGTTGCTATGAGGTCATGCTTCTCTATGGCTCCATACTCTTAAAAGACTAATAAAATTACTGCTGGCATCACCTCCTTATGAAATCACCTTTTGTGTGAGCTTTGCTGTGGCAAAATTACAGACTTTGAGAGCGAACTCCACCATTTAAAAGTGTAAAATGCTACACGAAAATACTGTTAGCTTTTAGCAGCGTGTGAATGAATCTGAAGGTTATTCAGTAGAGAATCTGCTCTTTACGTACATTGCTGAGTGAGCGTGAGAAGCACCCTCTGAAACACCAAACCATTCAGGACGGACACATGTTTGCTTTTGCAGTGTCCTCCTTCGTCTTTCTCTTGTTTTTGTCTCCATCAAGCAGGTGCCAGAGCAGTTTTGGTGCCCGGGATGTTTTCCTTGCTCTCATTATAGCCTTGCGTTGCATCCTGGGCGGAGCGATTAAGCTCATTAGCACACGTGCCTGAAGCATTTAGAAAGCTGACTCAGAAACAATATTTATATCCCAGCGCCTTTCTCCTGCATTTATTCCCATGCTGCCACAAGTTCTGAAGGAAATAAAACGCGTCGTTGGGCTTTGATGTTACCAACAGCATTCGCCCTGTGCTGGGCACTGACGAGGCCACGCCTCGGACTGTTGTGTCCAGTTCTGGGCCCCCAGTTGAGGACATTGAGGGGCCGGAGCGAGAGCAGAGAAGGGCAGAGGAGCTGGGGAAGGGGCACAGGGCTGGGGAAGGGGCACGGGAGCTGGGGAAGGGGCAGAGGAGCTGGGGAAGGGGCACAGAGCTGGGGAAG
>VZTA01015990.1:267120-292476 GCA_013398855.1 Mohoua ochrocephala | reverse complement strand
GGTGGTGTCTCAGTGAGGAAAGTCCCCGTGTGCCACCGGACCTGTCCCGGTGACCGGGGCAGGGACACCCTTGTGCACGGCTCTGGCGGCGCCCGGGCTCTGTCAGAGCGGGGTGGCGGTGCCAAGTCATCCCCGCCGTGCCCGGCTGCTCCGAGGCTCCTCTCCGCGAGCGTGCGAGAGCTGCTGCCGGGGTTACTTTGCGAAGTGCTGTGTTGGTGCATCCTGCAGGGTTTTTGCAGATCAATGAGCCGAGCAGCATCTGTTGATTTAATACCACAGAGGGTTTAGTTACTGCACAGGGTTGGTGCTGTGCACTTGGGTTTTAGTTGGGCTGTAAGGCCGAACTGATTGACCCGGGGAGGTGTCACACGTCTGGCGGGGTGTCTGGTGGTGGTTTTGAAATAGTGTGTGTGCTTTGATAAAGCCAAGTTTAGCTGTGTCACATTTCCCGACGTGTTGTGGTAGTGCTGACGCTTGATCACAGCCGAGCGTGTGACTTGGCTCCCTTATTTAGCTTGAGAGTGCTTTTTAAGGTTTAATGCAACTTTCTGTCAGCCTTGGATCTTTGAGATCTAACATTAGCGTTGAGGGGAGCGCGGCGCGGTGTTTGCGTGCCGAGAGGCGCCGCGCTCACTGCCGCCCTCCCCGCAGGCACCATGGTGCGGATGAACGTTCTGGCCGATGCTCTCAAAAGCATCAACAATGCAGAGAAACGTGGGAAACGCCAGGTGCTCATCCGGCCGTGCTCCAAAGTGATCGTCCGCTTCCTGACCGTGATGATGAAGCACGGTAAGTCCTGCCCCTGCTCCCCCCCGCGTGTCCGGGGGTGCTGCTGTGGTAAAAGAAGTACATCAAGGCGCTGGAGCAGTTTGGTGCAGCATGGTTAGTTAGTTATGTTGTTGTAACCGAGTGTTACTTGTTTCCCTGTCTGCTGCTCTCCTGCAGGTTACATTGGTGAATTCGAGATCATTGATGATCACAGAGCTGGGAAGATTGTTGTCAACCTCACAGGCAGACTCAACAAGGTAGGATTTGTCTTCCTGAATTTGGCTCTCTCAGGAGGTGTTTAAATGAGACCTTTTTTTTTTTTACTTTATGTTTGTCTGCTCCATTTCTGATAGAACTGCTTGTAAAGAAGGTGGTGTTTGTTGAATCTCTGTGAATAAGAGTAGCATGAAAGTTGTCAGTTAAAAGGCTGGTTTGTTTGTCTGGGTTCATCGTGATGTGGGTCACTACATTTCTTTTAAACTCTGAGTGTGTAAGGTACGCTTTCAGGGAAGTCTCCTTGCAAGTGCTGCGTGTTTCTCTCTCTTCAAAGGCTTTCTGGCTACCTAGTGCTTTCTCAGTGTCTTTGGTGTTTAAGCTCTCTGGAAGACTTGTCTTAAGAGATAGGAGCTGAGTTGGTTTCCAGTTGATGTTTGATGCCTGCAGATGTGGAGAAGACAAACCTTTCTCCTGCTGCCAGGTGGGCTTTGCTTGCAGCGAGGGAGAGTTGAGTGTTACATTAATTGGTGCTTGTTAATTTCCTGGGGCGCATGAGGCATTCGTTGTGTTTTGGAAATGTTTAAATGCTTGTGTCTCAAACTACTGAGCTGTGTAGTTCTGTGGTGGCTTGCTGTGCATCACTGTTTACAGTTAAGCTCTTCAGGTGAGAGTTGGCTCTTCAGTAAAGAAATTAAAAAATTACTTGGTCGGAATGTGTAGAGGGCTGTCTCCATGATGAATAAATACTGCATCTGAAAATTGTGTGAGTGTGTAAGGCAGATAATCCTGACACTCCCAAATTTCTGTGGTAATTACAGTGTTACATGTCTGTAACAAGAGTTATGCAGGTCAGGTTGGAGGGTAGTGCTCCTTGAACTCTTCCAGGATGGTTTTGTAATGGATCTTGCAGGCTGCAGCTGGACATAAAGTTTCTCTCAGTCGTTGCAGTAAGGGAGCAGTTGTTTAGTTCACAGAGATGTGCGTGGGGCAGGAAGGTGTGCTGCTGGTTTGGTGATGGGTAGTTGTTGAGATAATTGGAGCCAGTGAGGTGATGAGGTGGTGGTGGTGGTCTTGGTCAGCAAAATGATTACCATGAAAGTTCCAGTAACTTCTGTGCCTGTTAATTTCTTCCTGGTTAAAATCCACATGGGTTTTCCTAACTGTGTATGATGGTTAGAGGTGGAATATCCCTGAGCAATCCCAGGAATTTTGCTGAGGTTACAGCGTGCTTTTGTGCTCCCCCAGGTGTGGGCATTACTTGGGTGGTGTAGCCTCAGCAGCAGTTGAAGGCTGCTGAGGTGAGGAGGAGGAGGGGGCGAGGCTGAGGAGGTAACGGGTGGGAGGAAGCACTGCTCGTGCTGGAGGGAGCGGAGTGTGTGCAACAGCACTTGGTAAAGCCCTTCAGGCAGGGAGCTGGGATCAGAATGTGCAAATCCATAAAGTTCTTTTCAGTTTGTAACGGAGTCCTCTTTTACAGTGTGGTGTAATCAGTCCCAGATTTGATGTGCAGCTGAAGGATTTGGAAAAGTGGCAGAACAACCTGCTGCCTTCCCGTCAGTTTGGGTGAGTACAGGAAGGGTCAGGTGTGTGCTGTGTGTAAAAACGTTACACTCACAAACTGCCCGAGTTACACTCTCCTGGCACCTTTCCTCTGACCAGCCTGGAGTTCAATCCCAGTCTGAAAATCCATCCTCCATATAATGCCCTTTGTAACCCGTTTTAAAGGGGCACTGCTAAGCAAGCATCTCTTTCTGCTTGGCTTTGGTAAAATCCCCGTTTCACCATTTCATGGTTTGATGGAAAATGGGACTTTTCTCGTACTTGTTTCGGTTTTATGAATGGCCATTTTTAAATGGGGGGGGAGTTATGTAAGTTACCAGGTCAGTGGAAGTAGACTGTACTACTTGAATTCAAATGTCCTGACTGTGTGCAAATTACTCAGATATGAAGTGATGAGGGACTTGAAGCCTTTGTTGAACGAGCCTCCACAACACAGGAAATGTTACTGTTGTGCAGTGAATCTTCACAAAGTGTGTGGAATCAAGGGCAGTAAATCCCAGCGCACCAGGATAGCAGAGCCAGTCTGTCCCATCAAAGGCAGGATTAACAGCTCTGAGCTGTTCCTGTTCTTAAAGCTCCAGCAGGAACTCCTGCTCCAGCTGTCCCTGTGTGGCTGCTCTGGGTGGTGTCACTGGGAGTTTAAGGGTGTTTCCAGAGTGGTGGGACAGAAGCTGTGTGGGTGAGGTGTGCTGGCAGTGCAGATGCTGGCGTTGGCAGTGACAGCTGCTGCAGGTGCAGCTCCTCCCCTGCACCAGGCAGTGCTCAGCGCTGAGGCAGAGATCCAGGCTGAGGAGCTGTCTGGCACCGTGGCACCTCTGCCTGCGCTGGGGAGCAGCATCTGTGGGGGACAGAAGGAGACTTGGGCTAGAAACCTTGGAGTTCCTGCTGCTGCAGCAGCTGGACAGGGACTGCCCAGCGGGAATGGGCAGGGAAAGAGGCACACAGCTGGAGAGCCGAGGCACACAGCTGGAGAGCAGAGGCACACAGCTGGAGAGCAGAAGGCTGTCCCTGCCCTGCGTGCCCTGCAGAGCTGTGCTCGTGAGAGGAGCTGCCTCTGCACTGTTGATAATCCAGTCTCACTGTGCTGGGCCCGTTCTTGCAGGAGCAGGCCTTGCTGTGGTAATGCAGATGGAGTTGGTGCTGTCAGCTCTGCACCAGCCTGGAACAGAGATGAACTGAACATTTGCTCTCTCTTGGCAGGTACATTGTACTGACAACCTCAGCTGGCATCATGGACCACGAGGAGGCGAGACGAAAACACACAGGAGGCAAAATCCTGGGATTCTTTTTCTAAAACTTGTAAAAAAAGAGGATACTAATAAATTGTTCAAATGGACTCTGGTGTTTCCAGTCGGTATTTTAATGACTTCGAGCACTGCCTGTGCTTGTAACAGCTCTTCAGTAGTGCTCAAGTTCCAGCTTCTCTTCAGGCGATGTTTGGGTTCCACACCATCCCTGCTCACAGTTCTGTTTCTGTTAATGACACGAGGTGCTTCTAACAGTTACCACTGGAGTGGCAGTTCGGGGTCACTGTGCAGGGGAGCTCTAAGGCTAAACTGATGCTAATCCAGCTGTCCTGCGTGGGTCACCTCGCAGGTGTTCTGTGCATGTGTCTCCACGTTACCCGTGTGTGATTCCAGAGTTTCACCTTGTGGCTCAGTAACAGAAGGTGCCTTGCCAGAAGGTGTTTCCTGTTTATGGTTAAAAAAAGTTGTAGGATGTGGGATTCTGGAATAATTAGGATGGTTGAAGTTTGATTTCAGATCACAGACTTGTTCCACATCATAGAGTGTAAGGAGTAACTGAGGTTGGGAGCTGAATAATTCTTCTTTTCCTTGAAATTTCTACTTGGAAAGCGTTTTGAAACACCAGAATTTTTGGGTAGAGTAGCTGCCGTGCAGATGCTTTGTGTGTTGGCACCGGACAGCTGTTCAGCGTGGCCTGCTGTGGTGCTTCCCGAGGAACGCGAGAGCCAGCAGGGCTCTGCAAGTGTGACAGGAGATGTGGTGGCACCAGCGCCCTGCCTTGAGCCTGCCTGAGAAGAGCAGGGACACAGCCAGCAGGGCTCTGGAAGTGTGACAGGAGATGTGGTGGCACCAGCGCCCTGCCTTGAGCCTGCCTGAGAAGAGCAGGGACAGTCTGGAGCTGCTCACCTGCCCTGTCACAGCTGTGATGGCCAAGGTCACAAAGCATATGTGGATTGGAGACAGCATCAAAACATTCCAACTGCTGCTCAGATGGACTGGAAACAAATCTGCTTAGCTGAAGATCTGAACGCTGAATTAAGAGTAGTTACAAAGTCAAGAGTCTGTTTTAACCCCTATTTTGTTGTCGAATCAAGCTATTTAGTGACAGGTGGGGTTTTTCCTGTCCTTAATGGATATCATTCTGCAGCACCAGCCACTGGCACCTGAGATTGCGTGCCCTGCAACACAACAGCTTTACATGGCTTTGCAGGAGTTCTGCCTCTCAGACACGTTTCAAATCTGAAGGTGTTCTTTTTTCTCAGCCTCGGTGATGTTTAGTGGCTGAGGGCACGTATACACCTTGGGCAAGCAGTTTGTGGGTAAAGAAAGGATTGGTAGGAGGTGAGAGGGAAAAGGGCACAAAGCTCATGGTTACAGCAGGTGCTCAGGGTTCAGTGTTGGTCAGAGAAGGGGTTTGGTACCCGTGGGGCAGAGGGAACATCAGCGGCAGCTGCCCTTCACGTGGGGACAACTGGCAGGGTGGGCGACCCCGAGGAAGCCCCTGGGTTACCAAGCTTTGCCCCTGGTGCTGTCCTGGGCCCCCTGTGTCCCAGCACTGACCCGGAGGCGATGGTGTCACCTCCGTGTCCTTTCCGGCACCCCTGAGCTCCGTGCCCGGCGCTGGGGAGCGGCCGCCCGTGGAGAGCCCGTCCTGCGGCTGCACCGGCCCCTTCGTGCTGCTCCGCCCGTCCCGGGCAGGCCCCAGCATTAGGGGAGGCCCAGGTGGAAGAATGGGCTCAGAACTCAAATTAGTTGTGAGAACGAGTGAATTGGAAGTGGCTGGGAGAGGGTTGGTGACGCCCTGGGAGGCACAGCCCGGTCCCACCGCTGCGGTCAGATCCGCGTTCCGGGGTGCCGCGGCTCGGGAAGAGGCTCAAGGATGTTCAAGCGCTGTGCCTGCCCTGAACCCAGGGAAACACCCGCTGGGTACCGCATGAAAGGGCTCAGCAGAGGGCAGCAGCCGACCTGCAGTGGCTGGAGAGGGAGGGAGCCGGTGTGAGTAGAGGAACATCCCGAATTCTGTGCCCTGGTCTGCAGTGAGAGGTTTTTCTGTCTTTGGTGCTTTGAGCCTGCTTTAAGGCGGTGCGGGGGGTGAGAATAAGTGTGGGTTTCAAAATACTGCAGCAGGCTAAGAAGCCTGGTGTGTGACTGTGGCTGCACCTTTCCCCTCTCATCCTTTTTCTAATGCTATTTAGCTAATTTAGATTTAAGGCAAAGCTGTGTCTTACTGCCAATTAATGTAAATATCCATCTCTCAGGAAATGTCTGGGTGGATTTAACCACAGTTTGTCTGGAGAACTGTTCTAGTGGAGTCAAGGGGTTTCAGAGGCTGGTGGCCTCCGTTCTTGTTCATGCCTCTGATGTTTTCTCTGCTCGGGTGCTGCTCTTGGATTAATGCAGTAATGGGCTGCAATTTTCCTGGTCCTCAGGCCAGCCCATCTGATCAGTCGTGTGATGGAGTTGGGAACAGCGATGCTGTTGGTACATTTGTGCTGGGGCAGGATTCAAGTTCCTAGTCGAGTTTAGTTATGTTTTATTGAGGGTTTTATCTGCTGGTGCTGCACTTAATCATTGTGGATGCATTCCTGTGGCATTGTCTGCTTTTGGACAAGGTGCTCTAGCAGGGTATGTGATCCCCCCAAACTTTCAGACTGCTTAGGAGGTGCTTTTTCCACAGTTTGGGGGGTAGTGCTGTGTGAGGGCCACACAAATGGAGAGCATTCCTGTTACTCTACAATCCATTGCTGTTCCCTCTTGGGCCTTTATAATTTATGATTAGGAGTTGCCTTTTTTTCATATTTAATTCACTTGATTTATTTTTCCCACTCTGTGAACAAACCCTGCTGCACATTCTGCAGAAAACTCTTTTTCCAGGAGCTTGCAGTCCCCTGCCTGTCATCTCTAGGTGTCTCTCTTGCCTTAATATAAGAAAATATGAAAAAGGCAAAAGTACCGAAATGCTTGGTCTGTGATCTTGGACAGAAATGTGTATGTGCAACACTCCTCCATCTTCACCTCCCCAGCCAGATTAGAGCAGGATTGGCCCCCTCGTTTGTGGGGAAGAAACGTGGCACAACCATTCTTGTTGTCTTCCACTGATGAAGTTAACTGTGCTTTCAGCCGGAGCAGGCTGTAAGCAGGAAGAGGCAAGGATTAGATCTGGGAGTAGGGGAAAAGTAGGGGATGGGTGAGGTTGAAAGAAAAGCTGCTGCTGAAGCCCACCTCTGGGCACCTTCCCACTCTCGTTAGCTCCATGGATGGAGCCCAGCTGGTGTTCAGTCCAGTGTTCTGTCCCATTTTAAAAAGCAAACTCCAGGAACACCAGTGACAACTTTAAGTTTTTAGTATCTCTATAAATCAGACCTTTAACCATGAGAATGAGAAAAAAAAAGGGGAGAAATGAATGGTTATTTTTTTCCTTTTCTCCCCACACCTCTGCAATTCACAGGGGTGCTTGTCTCCTCGCTTGCAGTAACATGCCCAGCTGTGTTCTTGCACAACAGGATCCTCAACACATCATCCACACGTCTGTGTGGGCTGGTAATTAGCGCTGGCCCTCGTTCAGCCCTTGGGATTCATTCCTCAGGGCAGCAACATCGGCCCCTCAGTCAAGCATCTGCACCCCTCAACTTTGGAACCGTTTTTACCTGGCTGGGGCAGGCTGTGGGTGTCGGGGCAGGCTGTGGGTGTCGGGGCAGGCTGTGGGTGTCAGAGCAGGCTGTGGGTGTCGGGGCAGGCTGTGGGTGTCGGGGCAGGCTGTGGGTGTCAGGGCAGGCTGTGGGTGTCAGAGCTGACTGCACACCTTGCTGTGCTCGTGCTGGGACCTCTGTTCTGCTCAGGATGGGCACGTGGACCTGTCCCTCTCGGGCAGGAGCCAAAGCCTTGCTGGTATTCCATGACTGGAGGTGCATTTCTGTCTGGGTTCTGTTTCCAGTTTGACGCTCTAGGCCAGCCCAGGTAGCAGGAGCTGGGGTTGTGTGTGAAGCCTCGTGTAGCGTGTGTTACGTCAGGTGGAAGATGAGATGTGTGTCGTGGGACCCCCGGATTCATCTGCCAGGCAGGTGTTTGCTCTAGGAGGGAAGCGAAAATCAGGAGACTATTTTTAGCTCTGAGATTCTTTTCTTGAATGACATTCAGTCCTCGCCAGCCTTTGATGAGCAGAGAAATAATCCCTGGAGGGAGCAGCCGGAGGTGCGTGGATCTGTGCCGGGCTGCTGGCAGCTCCCGCTGTGGCTGTGCTGGGACAGCTCCTCCTGGCACAGCAGCCACCCCCCAGCTCAGGCACTGGGTGACACCGAGGTGCTGGAGCACAGGGGTGCACCTGAGCTTGAGCAAAAATGATTCTGAGCCCATTTTCCTGAGAGAGACCCTGTCCTGTGGGGCTGAGAGCCCATCACACACCAGGAGTCAGCCTTGTTCCCATGCCCAGGCCTGAGGACCCACCTTGCAAATCGCTGAATTACAGACCCAGTGCTGCTAGGTGGTGGTGGCTCCAGGAATAGACACACAGATAGCACGTAACGCTCCCTGATAGCTGAAATGAAAAGAATTAAACTGTACAAAAGTGTGCTTTAATTGCTAACTCTCTCCTGTCTGCTTAAATCACTGGAAATAAAGGTCTCCTCTTTAGTGATGAGCAGTTCCAGGCAGAGCAGACGTGATGGGGGAAACATGTTTGGAATACATACTGATGTGAATGACACTTATTAGCTACAGCATGGCATATTTATTTCTCTGTAGTTAGCATAACAGCGCAGCTAGAAATGAGAAGGGTTCTTTACTTGTGTGTGTGTGTAAAAACAACAACGGGTTGTTCTGGGCAGAACGTGGATGGTTCTGCTGTCTCTGGGGTTGGCACCCCAGTCTGGGTGGTGTCAGCTGCTGCTGCAGGAGGTGCTTTGGGCGAGCACAGCCCTGGTGTCCTCCCTGTGCCCAACGGGACACAAATGCCAGCAGCTCGCTGCCTCTTCCCCCCTCTCAGTGCCCGGCAGGTGCCTGCCCGCGGCGGCTCTGCTCCGCTTTGGGGGCTGCAGAGCTCCTACAAGGGCACAACGCCCCTTGCCAGCCTCCCTGGGACTGCTGGCATTTCAAATGAGAAGCCAAGGGGGTCTCAGGTGGGCTGTGGATGTGAGTCCTGTCTCAGGAGCCTCTTTGTCGAGGGGAATTATTACGCTGTGGTAAAAGTATTTCCTTGCTAGGTATCTGCCTGCCTCGTTGTGCTATATTCTTCCATTGCTGAAACGTAAGATGAAAAACCTGGGAGTAACAAACTTTCTGTTCTAAGTCCACGTGATTGAGTGCTTGGTTCAGAAATACCATAAAAGTGCCAGACCAGAGCTTGAAATATCTCATTACCAGGTGTCGGGCTGCTTATAACTTCCACTCTGGGATTGCTGAGGATATTTTTTTTTTCCTGTTGGTCTTCTAATGAAAACGCCAAAGGGGGAAAAACTATTACAAAAAATAAAAAATGCTGCTTTGATTGAAAACAAAAACGCTGAGGCAGCAGCGACTTTTCAGTAGTGCTTGCTCTGTTGCATTGCCCTGACACAGATTGTTTCCCAGGCCTGGGGGGTGTTGTGAGGGTCTGGTATGGGCACAGTCCTGCTGGTTTTTGGTGTGCTGGGGGTATTGTGGGGCTGAGAGATGAGCAGGGACTCAGTGTCAGGGAGGTGAAAGCTCCGATGCTGAGGTTGCAGCGCTGGCTCGGCTGCAGCAGGACAAGTGTCCCCTGCACAGCGTGGGCAGCGTGGCCAGTGGAGGGGACCTCGTTGGATCTTTGGTGGCTGCTGCTGACCCGTGACAATGTGGGGATGCTGTTTTCCTGCTCGTGCCTTCTCCCACAGGGCTGTCTGCTCTCCCAGCTTCGGGTGCCAGCGCAGGGAGAGAGGTGAGGGAGCTCGTGGCACTGCCAGGCTCTGTGGGACGGGTGTTGGGGCAGTGAGGCTGCTGTGGGCCCGTGAGAGGTGGCTGAGGAAGCAGCTGAGGACTGGTGGAAGCAGCTGAGGACTGGTGGAAGCATGAACACCCAACAGCAGTGCTGGGAAGGAAGCGTGGGCAAGGCTAACACAGAGCACTGCTGGAGACGTGGGGAGGGCGTCTCTGTCTGAAAGGAGGAGGAAGGTGCTTAGTCAGAGCTGGAGATTGATGAGGCATCTTCATTGATGGTTTATCTTCATAACCCTCCTGGGGTGGAGAAAATTGTACTCCAGAAGGATAGGCTTGGCCAGGTCCAGTTCATACCGACTTTGGGTGGCATCAGTGTCTTTAGTCCTGGGCTTCTGCAGCGCTTCCCTGCTGCCTGGGCGTTTTCCCCGTGGGGTGGAGGATCTCCAGTTCATGCTGGAGGATGTGCTGTCATGGATGGAGGAGCCACACACAGCCTGTACACCAGCACTGGAGCAAGCTGGCTGCTGGGAGCCCACCATCCCCTTGCTGTCTGTCGGGAGCTGTGTCCCTCCTGCCTGGGACACACAGACAGAGGTGCTTGGAGACACCAGGGAACCTCCTGGGGAGGCCACGGCGCTCCAGAGCAGCCTGCATTTGTTGGGGATTCTGTGTTCCTCTCCAAGGCTGAGCAGATTGCTCCTTCGGGGCTGCCAGAGGCTGCCATCCCCTCCTCTGGGGAACGCTGGCGCTTCCCGCAGCAGGGAAAGGGAAACTTGGAGACGTGGCAAACAATTCTCAACAGCTAAAGCTGCACGAAAAGCGTCTTGCATGGAAAATCAGACAGAGCAGGAAAAACAGCACTTACCATCAATATAATGCAGCTGAAATCTCTTTCTTGGAGATAATCATCTCTGACTCCAGCAGTAAAAATAAAGGACAGAAACTGGAAGAAGCCAGAAAACACAGTCGTGGGAGTGAATCTCGGTGAAATGAAAATTAAAAACACAATGGAGAGCATAGAATTGCCTTAAGTAAAAACAGCCGCCTGCCCAGAACAACGCCCGGGATTATCTGGGGAGAGCAGGGGGAGCGGGCTGAGCGTGGGGCTGCAGCGGGGCTGGGGCCGTGCCAGGGCTCGGCTGGGCAACAAATGCCAGCAGCTCAAAGGGCCCTTGCCCAGATCTTGAGAAAGATGGAGATTTCAGGTTTCCCTTGCAGTCTAGGAGACATTCAGGCCCTGGCCTTTGGCACCCAGCCTGAAGGATGAAGCAATTTACGGTCTGAAGGACAGGGCTGATGCTGGCTCCTGCCTGGGGATGCTCAGCCCAGAGCTGCTGCCCTTTGCTGGCCGGCTGGTGCTGACCTGGCCTCCCTCAGCACATCTCCCCCCGTTGGAGGGCTGTGTGAGCCAGTGCCCGTCCAGAGCTCCAACAATGGAAGGGAAGATTTCCCCTGGCACGGGTCCAGCCCCCACCAGGCCCTGCTGGCTCCGAGAGGCAGCGCTGCCAGCTGGGCTGATTCAAGAGCAGCCCATGGACGCCGTTATTGTCCCTGCTACGTGGGAGCACGGATTTATGCAAACCAGAGCCCCAAAACCATCTTCTCGTGCCGTTCCCTGCTTCATTTAAAAACAGGTATCACTTTTGGAGTGCTGCAGGAGATGCACAGCCTTTTATCGAAGGATGTCAGCGCGCGGCGTGAATCCGCGCGTCTCCTGACTATTTCAGGCTGACCTTGATGTGTTTGTTATGCTAAGTGTCATAAAAATCAAACTGCTAAATTAACTAGCTGCTATTTCCACAACACCAAGGAAGCACCTGGGGCCCTTTTGCTCCCTGTAGACAATGGCTGAGGGAGGCTTATGCAACTCCTGCTCTGCTGGTGGCTGCTCTCTTCCAGAGCTGGCATGGTATTTTTAGATGCAAAGGAGAAGTGTCTCCTAACTATATGCTAATCACATTTTCAAAGCTTCAGCTGATATTAAAATGATTCAGCCGTGTCCTGAATTCACATACTTTTGTTTGTTGCCTTTTGTATGCTCTGTGTAGCTTTTCATATGGCTGTGCCTATTTTCATCCAAAATCATGGTTTGGGAGCTGCTGTATGACAAAGGATGTTTTTATCCTTTTTTGAAGATCTTTTGAGTTATCCTTAGCCCCAGCTATCTGAAATACAGACTCATGCATATATATTCTCTCTGCAGGCAAAGAGCAGAGGCAGGAATAGACTTTACAGCTGTGATTCTCAAATTTTATTAAAGGGCTGCCTGACCTTCGGGGGAAAGGAAAGTATTTGAGAACCATCATATCTGATGCTGCCACCCTGATGTTCATTTATGGCCAAATAACTTCTTGATAGGATTTTTTTATTAGTTTTGCTTGCCCTTTTGTTTACCTCTCTTGCCTGATGGGAGTGTGCTCAATAAACGTCTTTGCCCGTGTCTCCCGTGGCACCCTCGGGCCCAGGCTGAGCACGGGGCTGCAGCCCTCGTGGCCTCTGCCCCGTCAGTGATGTGGTGTCTGCCAAGCTGGGGGAAAAAGTCACTTTACTGCGCATAGTCTGGTGAAATTAGTCCTTTTCTTAGCCAAAAGTGCCTCATACTGAGCCCAGGACATCGTCTGGTGCTCGAGACGCGTCCCCAAACCCAGTGCAGCGCGCAGCAAGGTCCCTCTGTACCGGCACAAACAGAGAGTGCCACAGCTTCTCCTGCTGAGGGCTGCAGCTCAGAGCAGGGTCCCTGCTGGTGGGCTCATTGGGAATGAAGGGGAGGTGATGGGAAGACCCAGCTGTGCTCTGCTGGTGCTTCCAGGCTCAGCTGGTGGGGCAGAGGAGAGCTGAGAGCTGGGGGCAGCTCTCCAGGCAGGGAGGTGATGCTTTGGGGACCCCTCCATGGGATGGTGCTTCCAAAACCAGGCCCTTCCGTGGCCAAGCTGCACCTGGGTTTTCTGCTCCCTCCTGGGCCACCTCTGCCCACGACTGAGGGGACACTGGGTCCCTCTCCCAGGGATTTGGGGGTCTTTGCCCTGTCCGCCTCGCCCGGTGCTGTGTCCAGCCCGTGGGCTCAGGTGGGCCAGGCGTGTCTGGAGACCTCGTGGCTCCTGAGGAGAACGGGCTGATGGCCCAGCACGGCTCCTGGCCCGCTCAAACTTTAGGGGGCTGCAGGCAGGACCCCCTGGCCCTGCCCAGCTGGAGCTACTGCCTCCCCAGTGTCTGTGCCATGCTTCCTTCTCTTCCCTCTGCCGTGTCCCCTCTCTTCCCTCTGCTGTGCCCCCTCTCTTCCCTGTGCCATGCCCCCTCTCCTCCCTGTGCCATGCCCCCTCTCTTCCCTGTGCNTCTCTTCCCTCTGCTGTGCCCCCTCTCTTCCCTGTGCTGTGCCCCCTCTCCTCCCTGTGCCATGCCCCCTCTCTTCCCTCTGCCATGCCCCCTCTCTTCCCTGTGCCGTGCCCCCTCTCTTCCCTCTGCCGTGCCCCCTCTCTTCCCTGCTCTGCTCTTCTTCCCCTCCTCCTCTTTTAATCCCCGTCTTGCTTGGATTCAACTTTTTTATCCTGATCTTCAAGGACCAGCGCAAAACGCTTCCAACAGCTCAGGAAGCTGCCCAGATTTGCGTTTAGCATATTTGAATATTTAACGTATTTAGGGCTGAATTAAAGCACAGGGAGACAAAATTGGGACCAGGCTGGAGGACGAGCGTGTGCACGCATGTACGGGGGAATAAAGGAGATGTGTGCGGATACACAGGGAAAATGAAACATGGGAAAGGAGGCAGAGAGAGCCTGGTCCTTCTTTGTTGTTGTATCAAGCACACTGTGACTAATGGCAATAATTTCCCGTACCCCCCCCCCAGCACCATAATAGAAGAAAAAACCTAATTGTCATCTGCCACCCACTGTTTGTAAAGCAGCTTCTCTTAAATAGTTCTTATGTATTGAGTTCAGCTGTCAGAAGGAGCAGCTTTTCTCAAGGTCTGCAGAATGCATTTCGGTACGAGCACAGCTCGATGCAAAGGTCACCCCATCAAAAATGTTTCCCTCAGCAGTGAGCAGAGCGGCAAAACCCAGCATCCTGCAGTCCATTCTCACCATTTTGCTTGATATTTCTTAAATGTTAGACAGCTGGAGATTAAATCCCCTTTGATGGGCAGGATCTGAGGGAGAATGTTCTGTAGCATATTTTGGGTTTTCCCCTCCTCTGTGCCATGCTGCAGTATGGGCTCTTTAACAGCTCCTTATGACAGGTGGTATGAGCCACAGAAAGAGCAGGAGATGGAGGAAAATTGCCTATTGTTTTTCGGATTGGCTGTGGCTCCTCAGGATATTAGCATGTGCTCCCGTGTGTGCCAGTGTTTTAATGGTGGTTTGGGTTCCAGATGCTTAAATTCCTCCACCTGTCAGTGTTTCCATTCACCTGGCGCGTTCCAAAATGAAAAGACTTTGGGAGACAGCCTGCAGTGTGAGGGAGACCACGGCAGGAAATATCACTGGGGATATCAGCGGGCAGGGGTCACACAGCAGCAAGAACATTTCCCAGGAGCTGGGGTAAGGCAGAAGAGAGTTTTAGTGGCTCTGTGTGTGTGCTCTCCCACATAACCCAGCAGGGAACGATGACACGTGGTCAGGCTGTCTTCTGCTGGACATCTGAAGGGTGGGTGTTACATCTTCAGGGACAGAACTTGCATGTTTCACCCACATTCTCACAAAAACTTTGCTGTGTTAAGGAGTTGTGGAGGGGAAGATTGGAAAAGGTTTTATTTGCCCCTAGAGGAAATGTTTTCTGCTGTTGTGCTGCCGGGATTAACCCGTGGTGACTCTGGCCCGAGGGACTGTGTGCAGACCATGAAAATAGTGCTCTGCATCAGCTCCTACCAAGTGTGTGTCGAGTGACCTCCCTGTAATGGCAAAAAGAAGCTTGGGATAGTTGAAAACGTAACCCTGGGTGTTCCCCCTCTCCCCTAGAAGAAGGAATCTGGCTTTCAAGCAGACATTTCTTATAATTTCATCTGTGGCTGGATTGTGTGCACTGATTGAGGCTTCACTCTGCTTAAGGGCAGAGAGACCTTAAAGAAAAAAAACCAAGGGAGTACAAATGGTGCTACACTTGAGATTTAAGAGGTGCCAATAAAGGCAGCGCTCAGGAGAGGTTCACATTGTGACAGTGGCTGTTGGACAGCCCTGGGAGCCTCACCAGGGGTGGTCGGTCAGTGTCAGCACACAGGAGGCTGCAGTGCCTTGAGGAGAGGTGAATGGGTCTGCAGGAGGAACCAGGGCTTGCCTCATCAGGGAAGGCAATGCGGTGTCACAGCAGTGTCCTGGTGTGGTGACAGACCGGGGCACAACAACGGTCTGGAGATCTCAGACGTCAGCCTTCAGCAGGGGCCTGGATGCAGACTGACCCTGGAGCACCTGAATCAGTAAGCCCAGGCTTTACTGTTTGATCTGTTAATGAGTAGCACTAATGGCTGGAAATCTTGTTGGAACAGCTTCTGAGAGAGCAGGGACAGCTGGGAGAGTGCCAGCAGCACCTCATCTGCAGGAGGCACTGCCCGCTACACCCCGGACAAATCCTCTGTGGTACAGGTGGTGCTTTGTCTCAGCCACGCATCAGGACCGAAAACTTCACGTCTCTCCAGGCCTTGTTCTTCTTGTAAATGTTAGATTTCCCTTTTTTAAAGGGCAACTGTGCCACGTGTGAAAAATCTTAGTTAGGAGTGTGCTGTGGATGAGCAGAACCTGCTCGGTTCTGTCGTGCTGGCAAAAGCGTCTTGACAGGGACAGGCACCGAAGGCCTGGGCTGAATAAACTGGCCGGGAATTAGGCAGAGGATGTTTTGCAAGGGTGTTCCAGCTGGGGAAAACTACACAGTCTGGTCTCTCCTCGCTTCTGTGCCACTGTGCAGTGCAGAGAGCTCCTCTGTTTTAAGTTGTGTTTTCATGCTGAGTGCCAGGGTGAAGAGTCCTTGCGTGGCCTCTGGGCCCCTCTGCAGGTGACAGCGCCACGAGGTGGCACTGGCCACCAAATAATGTCTGGCCAGAAGCAGGGTGTCCAGGCAGTGCATTTGTTGAGCTCTTTGCATTCTGCAGTCAAGTTACTGAATAATCTGAAGGCAGGCCAGGAGGGTGGAGAGAAGGCAGGAATCACCTCTGTTCTGCTTTTCTGCTGATAAATCAAGCACAGCAGCACAAAACTGAATGAAGCGCTGTGACATTTTGGGCAGAACGTTGCACATGGGTTAAAGGAGCTGCCTACCTGTGGTGGGAGGCCTCACTTTCCAACAAGGGACGCTGTTGCTGCGGCATCATAGGGGCTGGTAGATTCTGTGTGCCATGGATTTCTGTAGGCAAACGCCCCATTTTGGGCTCTCTCTGTAAAATGGGTTTTGCTTCACCCAGCAGGGGTGATGTCAGGATATGTTTGTTGATGTTCTTGGGGTCCTCATCTATTTTTGGGAGAGCGCCATGAAAGGCTTGAATGGCAAATTCTTCCTGCCAGAGCATACCCGTAATTAGAGCGGTCTGTTTACCCGTGACAGACAGGCTCATGACTGTTTTGTCTAACCTTGATCTAACAAATTGCGCAGTGTGGTCTGCCACACATCTGCTGCTCTGTGCCTGCCGGGGAGGGTGGACACCTGGTGCCAGTGGAGGAAGAGCAGTGGAGTGGAAAGGGTGGCCTCGCTGGGAATTTCCTGTGGAGGTACAAGCCCTGCATGGCTATTTGTGAAACGCTGCAGCCCGGGTGGGTTCGTTGTCAGGCAAGAGACACTGGAAAAGCAAAGAACTGCGAGCTGGCCGAGTGCTGGGTGAGGATCTGTGGGTTATGACAGGTGAGCTCACCTGGCAGCAGCCCTGGCTGTGTCACACGCTGGTGGCTGCCTGTCACAGATGTTTGTGCGGGGTACCTGGGGCACGTGCTGCTGCTCCTCGGTGCAAGACATGGGCAGCTTCCGTCACGGTGTCTTGGGGCCAGACAGGAAAATGACACGTGTCATCATGTCACCGTGACTGGTCCTGCTCTCCTGGAGCTGAAGGGAGAAAGGGAGATGTCCTCTTGTGGTCAGAGTTGGGTAGGAAGGGGAAGCAACTGGTTGGAAGAAGGGAGGGTGCCAGAGTGCTGCGTCTGCCCGCGTGGACGCTCGAGCCTTTGCAACATATAAATCATGGAAAATGTGTGTGTTTTTCTCATTGTGTCGGAGTCAGAAAGCCCTGACCCAGCTGGAGGAAAATAACAATTTGAACAGAGATGTCATCAAGCAAGATGTTCCAGCTCGTTAGAAAACAACTTACAGCGTGCTTGAAAGGCGCCTGCACCGCGTAAAAAGGAACGGCTCACGCTTGCACTGGAGAACCTAAAGCAGAAAAGGCAGATATGACCTCATCTCTTCATGCTGGAAAATTACTGCCTCTTAACTCGATGTTCTTGCCATCTTAAAGTGGTTACTGGGAAGTGATTTAGGAGCAAGTG
This sequence comes from Mohoua ochrocephala, assembly GCA_013398855.1. Taxonomy (NCBI): domain Eukaryota; kingdom Metazoa; phylum Chordata; class Aves; order Passeriformes; family Acanthizidae; genus Mohoua; species Mohoua ochrocephala. Next base: position 275,339 of record VZTA01015990.1, on the reverse strand, counting down.
TAAATGTGGCTCAGTTGCTTATCCAGTTGGAGCAAAGGCTCTTGGTTGTAAGTATGTGTGATGAATAGAAAAACAATTGAAAAGCAATATTGGCAGGGTAATCCACAAGATCTAGGGGGACTGGAGAAGGCCAGGTATCTCCTGCAAGACCCAGTTTGCAGATGAGAATAGTAAATGTCTGAAGTAATCAAACAGAGCTGGAATGAAATGTAGGTCATGTTCTTCCCACCTGTTCTACATCTCTACTGTCTGCAGTGCCCGAGTCTCACTAAAGCTGCTGGGACTTCAATGCAGTTCTTGGCCATATGCATAGCTTCTAATTTCTCAGATTTAGCAGGGACTTGGGAGATTTAGGAGGGAAAGTGAGGTCTTTTGGCACCAAAAAAAGGTACAGAAATCCAAACCAGAAGGCAAGGTATCTTTTTTTTTTAACATAGTTTATCTTTTCCTGTTTAAATGCAAATATTTGTCCTTGACACCCTGCTCGAGGACAAAGAAAGGGATTGCTCCTTGTGGCTATGCTGATTTTCTCATTTGAGTCTGCTGCTACAATGGCAGTCAAATTAAAAAAAGTAATAAAAAAAAGGGCAGACGATTGGGCTGAGATGGGATGCTAAATGTTGTGGAGAGCATGGAATGGAAACCCTGTGTCAGCCCAGAACTTGTGAAGGGAAAACCATCACTTGGCAGAGACAGCTTGATAGGCTCGTGAAGCCTGGCACCATCACAGCCACGATTGGGGTTTTATCAAAGCACGGCAGTGGAGCCCTGAGAAATGACAGCTGTATTATCTGTCTTCAGATCATTCTGAGAGCAACATCAGGAACAGCCTGGAAACAGTTCAGGAAATCATTTTATACTGAGGGTTTGCTGGGGGCAGAAATGTATGGGGAAAATTGAAATGAAAGAATTAATAACGGTATCAATAACCTTCCTACCGCAGCTATCAGACGTGACATGAAAATGACTTGAAAGTTGTCATCTACTGTGCATTTTATTCCCATCAGGAAGACTTGGGGGATGAGAGGAGAATCCAAACAAGGCAATTAGAAGACTGGAGCGTGTTGAGGAAGGAAGAAATGACTGGTGTGGAGAACCTTTCAGCGCAATTTTCCCTGCCAGACGCAGAGGCTGGGCCAGATCCTGATGCAGCGGAGCGAGCGCTGGAGCGAGCAGATCCACGGAGCAGCAGCAGGGGCTGCAGCTGGTGTGCACAGGGGTGGTCTGTGCAGGATGCTGGTGGCTGCAGCAGAAGATGCAATGCAGCTCTTCCTAGGAGCGGATCCTGGAGGCTGAAGATTCTGGCTAGCGTTTCTCACTCACCACCAAAATGATTTCAAATCACTGGAGTCGCTGCCAAGACTTCCAGTACTTTTTTCTGGGCTGTGGACCAATCCTGTTTAGTGCAGTCCAGTCTGTATGAGTGGAGGGGATGGTAACATGTCCTACTTATTTTCTGTCACTGCCTGTTGACTCTGAGCCATTTGCACTCGCTCTTTCGCTCCAGGACAGCTTGACTCCCAGCCAGGAGCTCAGTGTACTTGTCTCGAGCTTTGGGACTCTGGACCCAAACTAGAACTGTCCATAGCTACTGGAAAAGAGAGCCCAGCACGTAGGTTAAACCACTCATGAATGATGGCATAACGGAGGCAGCCAAGCTCTATTTCTGCAAGTGACATAGCCACCTAAGAAATGAAACCGCGCTGGAAGCGCTCCCCTTCCTGCGGTCCAAATGCTTTTCAGACATTACCTAAGCCATGAGGCTGTGATGGGACAGACTGCTGCGGTCCCATTTGCCAGTTCCAGGTCATTAATGTGCAGAGGAGAAGGGATTCAATTTTCAGACTTTCCCAGAGACAGCAAGTTCCTGCTGTAGTTTATGTTCAAACTTAACCTGTAAATCGTCCAGAACCGGTGGTGGTTTTTGACCTATATTTAGGTGCATTTTTGCCACATAGCCGGCTAAACTTGTGGTGTTTCCAAGGGAAAAGGGAAGAAGTGAAGCTGCAGCCTCCATTTTCTGGATTAGCCCCTGCATGTCTGAGAGGAGCTAGTGAAGAAGAGAAAGCACTCGCAGGAATGATGGTGAATGCCCAGGTGCAGGCTCAGTTGCACAGGGCTGAGAACACAACAGTCTTTATATACAGAGGAGGAAAATCACAGCTTGCTTGTCAATTTAGGAAGCTGATCATTACTTTCTTCTTTGTTCCCAGGGCAGTCTCTCCAAAATTAATTGGTTATTCCTTAGAAATGGAGACAGATAAGGGGTTTATGCTATCACGCGGAGCACGGGCACTGAGCTGAAGAGGCTGAGGGCTGCCCAGCAGCTGGAAGTCCCTGGGGAAGCAGGGAAGCAGTTTGGCAGCTGGAGGGAGGGTGGACACCTGTCTGCAGCTCAGTCCCTGCTGCACTGGACACAGCACCTTGGGCTGCTCAGCCCTGGCCCAGGCATCCCTGAAGCTGAAGCATGTTTGTGCTGCTGTGGGGCTGGAGTCGCTCACAGGGAGAATGTGCTGTTCTAAAGCAGAACAGGGCTTTCTCCACGTCTGTTCCTGTTGCTGTAAGCCTGGCACGGAAGAGAAAATGCCTTTGCAAGGGAAAGGACTCTGTGTATTCACTGGTCACAGCGTTTGGTGGGCTTATTTGCCAAAATAATCCATGCATGCCCAGAGTAAGAAAAGACTGCTGTGGCACTGAGTGTGTGATTCTAGCTCCTTTCTCCCTTTGAATGTTTGCTTTTCTTCTGCAATCTGTAGCTGGTTGGGACTTATTCAAAGGTAGCTTCAAAAGATCAAAGACAGATGCAGTCTTTATAGCATTCATGCCTCTGCCATTCAGGGCATGCAGATATTAATGAGGTGTGTTTTATATGGCCTGACATTCATGTCTTTCTGGTCACCCTAACGAGATTGTTCTGCCGTCCCTCTTGTTTTAATAAGCAACAGAGTCTCCAAGATCGAGTTCTAAAAAGATATTTTTCCACTTAAGGATTATCAGGAGCAAAACTGGGAATGATAATTTTAAAAGGCGTAAACCACCAGGATCTTCCGTCTGATGCCTTCAAAGCGGTGCATTCTCCTCTGCTTCGCCTCCTCTGAATTATCACAGGTTTCAGGCTAACACATACATTTCTTGCCCTTTTATCTCTCTAATTGTTTTCACAAGTTCATTAATGATTTTGCAAAAGCTGTAGTGAAACTAAATGACATGCTCATAAACCTTTAAAGGAGAATATCCCCGTCTGGTGACAGGAAAAGTCTCATTAGTCTTTTCAAATCGCTCCCAGCAGGTTTTCCTGCAGATTCAAACTTGTTAGGTGCATAAATATGCTTCTCTAATTCAACCGCCTGTGCTGATTGTGTGACAATTGAAGTTTGCTCTGCTTTTAAGTAGCCACTAAAATCACCTTTCTAAGGCGGATGTTTTGAGAGCCAGAGCTGTTCTGAAATCTGAGGGGTTTTCCTAAATCTGTGGAAGTTCTTGGGCTACTGATGTCACCTATGCCTTGCTTCCTGTGCAAGACAATCCTGTGCTAGCTTTTTGGGAGAACACCGGGTTTCTCTCTGAGCTGGGAATATTGAGGCGATGGTGATAAATCATCTGCAATATATCTTCAGTCCAGGGCTGAAGATGGTGTGGGGTTTTTGCTGGAACAAAGACTAAATTGTGTGGCATTAACCCCCAAGTGGTGAGTGAGATCCTTTGTGGTCTCTGCAGGTGATGTGCTCTGACACGTGTGGCAGGGCGGGGAGAGGAGCTGGGCGAGGATGAAGGCAGCTGCAGCATCCGTGGGGAAATGTGCAGGGTGTCCCAGGGGAGACAGCCCAAACCCCACTGAGCAGGGCCCTGGTCACGCCTGACCCCGCCAAGGAGATTAAAGAAAGTGAAGGTGTTTCTCAGAGGTGTTTTCCTGCAGTGCTTTGGCCATGACCAGTGGTGGGAGGCAGAGCCTGATGTAGCAGCTCCAGCAGGACAGGACATGGGGAGGAAGGCTGGCCTTGGCCAAGGAGCAGGAGGAGAGGGAGAGGAGCAGGAGGAGGAGGAAAAGGAGAGGAGCAGGAGGAGAAGGAGAGGAGCNAGGAGAGGAGCAGGAGGAGCAGGAGGAGGAGAGGAGCAGGAGGAGAAGGAGAGGAGCAGGAGGAGAAGGAGAAGCACAGGGGTCTGGGTGCAGATGAGCCGAGGAGAACCGAGGCCAGAAAGCTCAGTGCTTCTGCAAAGCACTGGGGACACCCCGAGCTGCTGGAGCAGCACATTTCCAACCTCCCTCAACTCAAATCTGTTCTTTCTGTGCTGAGATAAAGAATGAAAGTGATTTTCAAGCCTTGAGAGTGCTTTCTTTTGAGCTCATTTAGATGAGGATATTTCTACTACACAAACCTTAATTGAAGTATTTGATTTCACTTTTGTATGTGGAGTTAATTTATGTGACACGATTAAAATACATGTTGTTTGTACAATAGGAGCTTAGAACTGGAGTAGATGATTAAAACAACTGAACAGCCTCTTCTGAAATTTTAACTTTGCTAAAAGCATAACGATCCTTTGACAGGATATTCTAGCAGAGTGTTTTTGAAAGTTAAGTGAAGGATGTATTTTAGATAAGTGCATTGCCACGCAGGCTCTGCTTTACGCCTGACACTAGAGGTCTCACAGAAGTGTTGGTTGCTGCAAGCAGAGGATGCTGATACAAGTTTTGGGCCTTATTGCTCACAGTTGCCTGAACGCAGTTGAACTGCCTGGTAGTGTTACTTCAGAGGGGTGAAACCCCCTCTGGCTGTGTTCCTTGCGTGTTTTGTTGTCACCTCTCCGTGAAGAGCTGCTCAGCACCACCCCGCCATTCTCACATTAGAAGGTGAGTAGACCTCGGTGACACAGAGGAAAACAAACCTCCTTCCCCAAGGAAGCAAAACAGACACATCCAAACCCAAAACTAGAACCCAAAATGCACTGAGTCAGGTTTGCATCGCTACCAGAGACAGAGAGCTCAGCACGTGGCTGAGAAATCCCTTCTCAGTGACAGGGAGCACAGCTGCTATTGAACCCGTGTCACACAGGACTCCCTTGGAAAGGGGATTCAGCTGGAGCTCTATTTTTAAGGCCTCACTTTGTGTGAGACTTTGCTGGGGTTGTAAAGGCTATTTTTGGTGGCTGTAAGTGACAGCTGCTGTCACTTGCACTCTTGCACAGCGCTCTGTGGATCACGGGAAAGTGCAGCCATCAGCCCGGGCTGGCCCAGAACAGCAGACACAGCTACTCATGTTTAACCTCACTCTGCTGCCAAAAACAAAGCCTTTCCTGGGGTTAACTGCTCGGCTGAAATGTTTTGGGCTGGATGCTGCCTGTGCAGGGCTGTCCTGGCCACGGTGAGCTGAGCCGGTGGGGCTGCAGGTGACCTGCAAGGTGACCGTGTGTCGGCATCTTCTGCAGGGTGGGGGGCAGGAGGGCTGGGCTGGCTGCTCTCTGAACACGGATGGGCTTCTCCTGCTCTCCCTCCGTGCTGCTGTCACCCCCTGTGCTGCTGTCACCCCCTATGCTGCTGTCACCCCCTGTGCTGCTCCCCACAGCTGCCCCGAGACGGTCAGAGGGCTGTGGCCGTGCTCACGCTCGCGCATCCCACCTCAGTTTTATCAGCTGGGTGGTTTCTGATTGTGCTCTGACCCTCTGGAATTAGAGTAAGAACTCGGTGTTTTTGGGAAAGGGAGGTCACAGGGAAGTACTGGTTTCTGCCAGTCTCCCGAACTGGATTTTGCTGGGGGCTGTCTGAAGCTGCGGGAACAGGATTCAAGGTTTTCATCTTAAAATATGTTTGGCAAATCCGCTTGATTCTGCAATAGAGCATTCAGGGTAGTCGATGTCACTCCCCAAGCTTGTTGGTGGTGTTTGTTTGTCTGTGAAAATGTTGAAATCTTGACCTGACTTCTTGGGATTAACTAGGGAAGAGGAAATGGGTTTTTTTTGTCTTTTTTTCCTCCCCCCACCCCCCCGACAAGAAATGTTTCCCCCACAAATCTTTTGAGCTCTCACTATGTGGAAGTCATGGTTTCCAGTCGCTCTTTACCTTGGGTGTTTTAGTTACTTCTGAGTGCTTAGTTTGGGTTCATTGTTTTCAGTTTCTGTAACAGAGCAAGTTTCTCCTTTCTGACGGTGTAGTTGTGCTGCTGCATTGTTGCGTGCAAAGTGTTCTGAAACCTTTGCACAGGAGGTGCAGCTCAGTGGAAAGTCCTTCCATTACACATGAGAAGTTAATTTGCAATTAATTAAGTTGTTGGATGAATTCCTCCTTTGTTCTGTCTGAAAATGGCCTGTGAGCAAATTGCTAAATTCTCAAAAAATTCATTGCAACAAATTGTGAGTCTCTTCCCTAAATAATTTGTGGTCTGACCAGAACAAACAGCTCACAATGTGCAAGTGGAATTCATCACTTAGTCTCCTGAGTGGCTGATATACGGACCCAGAGAGCATGAACTGCAGGTAGCACAAGACAGGGCTCAAAACTTGCTTTTAATCTGTGCTTTAATACTGAGATGTTGGGTTGTGACCTGAGTTTTCATTACCTTGAGGGACTGAGCCCAAAGAATAGAGGGGTGTGAGGTTTAGAACCTGCCTTCAGGTGGGTATTTGCAGAGGGCGGGGGGCTGCCTGCAAAGAGGGTCTGTGCACTGGGATTTTAGGAGGATGGGAATAGTCCCTGGCAATAGATAATTGTAAAACTCCCAAATAGTAGCAGTGGAAGGAAAAAAACATACGGACAGTTCTTTGGTGGAGGAGGGGAGAAGAGCACATGGGAAGGGCTGTGTGGCCAGGAGCTGAGGCAGCCTGGGGACGAGGAGCTGGACAGGAAGGCAGGACAGACTGGCCACGTAGCTCGTGTCTGGTAGCGGCTGTGTGGCAGAGCACTCGAATGCCAAGTCATCACCCCGCCTGCCCAGCTAGCAAATATTAGAGGAGCCGAAAAAATGAATGGGAGCATAACAGCAAATGTCACCAAGTGTGCCAGCAGCTGGAAAGGGCTGGGCTCAGCGGTGTGATGCTGGCAGCCCTTCCTGTCCCTGCTGCAGCCACAGCTCCTCCATGCTCCTTGCAGGCAGCTGTCAGATAGCTCCGTCTGCATTCCTCCACTCCTGGTGTTTGGAAACACCGCAGCCTGTTAAAAAAGAGACGCCGCTTTTTGCTCCGTTGCATTGTGTTTCTTTCTGCCCGTGGAGGTTTTGTTGCCTGACTAGGTATAAAAGCTGGCGGGACCGTTTTCTCTGCTGTACTCTGGATTTTGTTTTCACAGCGCTGCTCCTGTTGTTCCGAGTGGTGTTTCTGTTGTGTTGCGGTGGCCCCGCTGCCTGCGCTGGCTCTCATGGGCCCCTGTCCCAGGGAAGGTGGAGGTGCTGCATTCACGCTGCTGCTGCTGCTTCGCTCCTCTCTGCCCTCGCTGCTCTGCCCCCCGATAAAACCAGCTCGGTGGCATATGTCACACTGCTCACTTTGTCAGAACGCCGGCTGTCCTTCCAGGTTAGTGCAGCTCCCAGACCGGCTGCACTGGCATCAACGATTAGTTCATCCTGCCTCTGTTAATTAAAATAAGCTAAGACTGTTGCATGCCATCGTGGCTTTCAAAAGCGTGGGGACACACTCGTGTCTATCAGCCTGTTCCCACGGCAGGTCCTTGCTGACTGATTCGTGCTGCATCCGTGTAATGGTTGCTAAATCTGGAGTGAAACAGGAGCAACAATTAGTGAAACCCCGAAGATTTCCCGCTTCTCGGCTGTCTTTGGCTCGGTGGCAGCTTCTGTCTCTGCCGTGTCTCCTGCGGAGCGCTGGGAGCAGGAGCTGTCCCCTCTCAGCCGGGCAGGGACAGCAGATGGCACTGTCAGACCTGCGGGGAGGGCGAGCCGGGCACACACACACAGCTCCGCACCTCGGAAAGGGGGCTCCGTGTCTGCACTGGGCTTCTCTCCTCCGCAAATTTACTCTAAATGACAGCTGGGCCTTTTGTCCCCTTAATCTCTCCCGCCAGAGCCCGGCGGTCAGGCTGGGGAAGGTGTCACTCGTGTGTGACAGGGGATGCCCCTGGTCAGGCTGGGGAAGGTGTCACTCGTGTGTGACAGGGGATCTCAGTGGTCAGGCTGGGGAAGGTGTCACTCGTGTGTGACAGGGGATGCCACTGGTCAGGCTGGGGAAGGTGTCACTCGTGTTTGCCAGGGGATGCCCCTGGTCAGGCCGGGGAA